>JAKFHU010000963.1:0-10126 GCA_023783475.1 Daubentonia madagascariensis
TTCCTTTCCCTTTTTTTTTTCAGCTATTTTAAAATGATGTGGGGGTTTTTTTAAAAATTTTTTTCCCCAATTTATTTCCCTTCTTCCTTTTTTTTTTATAAAAATTTATACTCCCCCAAAACTTAAAAAGGAAATTTAAGGGTTTTGGGTGGGGCCCGAAAAAAAAAATTTTTATTTTTTAAAACACTACCTTTTTTAAACCCCTTTTTTTTTGTAAAATTAAAAATTTTAAAAAAATTTTTTAAAAAAAAACTTTTTTCCCTTTTGAAAATTAAATTTTTTTTCCCTTCCCCTTTAAAACCCGGGAGTAAAACAAAAAGCCCAATTCTCTTCCCCCAAAAAAACCTTTCGCTATACCCCCCCAAACTAAAAATTTTTTTTAAAAAATTTTAAAAAAATTTTTTTATAGGGGTTCCCAAAAATTACAAAAGGCCTTTTAAAAACCACTTTATTGGGAAGCCCTAAAAATATTTTTGGGCCCCATTCCCCCCTTAGGGTTTTGGTTTTTTTTCAAAATTTTTTAAAAGCAAAAGTCTTTTTCGTTTACAGACTTAAAATTTTTTTTAAATTAAATTTTCATTGGTTTTTTTCCCCCACCCAAAATTTTTTTCCCCTTGGGGAAAAAAACGTTTTCCCTTTTTTTCCCCTTATTATGGAAAATTTGGGAAAAGGGAAACCCCCGTAAAAAATTTTTTTTTCACCCTTTTTTTTTCTTTTTTTTTTTTCCCCAAAAGGGTTTAAAAAAATTTAATCACAAAAGGGGGAAAAGGAAAAAAAAAAATTGGCAAAATAATTTTTTTTTTTTTTTCATTTTCTCATTCCCATTTTTTTCAATTTTGCCCCCTTTCCCCCAGCCCCTTTTTTTTTTGTCAAAAACAAATTTAAAAAGTGGGGGGGTTTTTTGAATTTTTTTTTTTGAAAACCCCCCTTAAATTTTTTCCTTTAAAAAAATTTTTTTTTTTTCCCCTAATGACATTTTTTTTTCATTGTCTCAATTCCAATTCTTCTTATGGGAAGTGGAGTTAACTAGAAAAAACAATAGAAACCAGAAAAGCATTTAGACAAAAGAACATTAAATAAGTAAAAAAACATATATCAAACTTGTATTTTAAAATAATTTAAAAACCATTTTTTAATTTTGTCTTTAACTTCCCCTAGTGCAAGGATGGTGGGAAAAATTTTGCCTTCTTTAACAAGAGAACTTATTTGAAACCCGCAGCAAAAATTTGGTTCCTTTTAGAGATGGATAGGCTGGGGGTGAAGGCAAAAACAAGGATAATTGTGAAAATACAAAGAGGGAAAATGGGAAAAGACAATTAATTTTTGAAATTGGACTATGGGGGTGAGACCCTTTTTTTCCTGTTTTCCTAACATAGTGGGGAGGTGGTCGCCCTGGACCAACATTACATTAACTTTTTTTTGAAATGAATATTTCTAAATTGAGCAAGTGTAATTAAAATTTATTCTTAAAGATGTAAAACCTTGTATGCAAAAAACAAAGATAACCACAAGGAATTCTTTAGAAATCTTCACTGAATCAACTAAATCATACTCCAGAAAGAAGGTAAGGCGGCTAGAAATTTATTTGATTGGCCCCAATAAACTCATAGCTAATTAAGTAACAAAGTTATTTCCCTTTATGTCCCCCACCTATGGCCTCCTAAACAGGGGCCAAGATTGGTACAATGGTTCATATCCAAAACAAAGTCCAATATTTTTTTTTAATTAAACCCATCTATGTATACCAAAAACCTATTTTTTCCCTCAAAGTCCCTCCCTTCCCATTTTTTCATACTTTTTTTTTTATGATTTTTGACACATTTTTTTTTTTTTTTTTGGTAAAAAAATATTGCCAATAACAGGCAAATTTACCAATTTTTTAAAAATCCATTTTTTTTAAACCTTGGTAATAGTTTTTTTTTTTTTTTTTTCAGTGCATAAAGGCCACATTGTACATTGTGGGTTTGTTGCAACCGTCAACCACCGTTCCACCCTCCCAGAATATTTTTTTTCTTATCCCTTTCCCCAAGGCCTGATTTTTCCCTTCCTTTGGTAACCCATTTTTAAAAAATAAACTTTCTGGTATATATATATCCCCTGTTTCCACCCCCGACCCTGGCAACCAACTTTATTTGTATTAATTATATTCATTTTGCTTCCTTGTGGGACAGCTATATTTTTTTTGACTACTCTAGGTTACTAACTTCATATAATTTTGCCCCCAATCATACAATTATTTGGGTCCTTTTTTGTTTCCCTGATTGTTTTTTTGTTTTTTAGTTTTAGCAACAATAAAGTCCCCCCCCGCCAAGGTTTTCTCCCCCATTCATGGTTTAACAATGTTTTTCAAAATTTTCCCCCACATTTTTATTTTTTTTTAACGACTGAAATAATAATTTTACAATTGTGTTGAATATTTGCCCAACGTTTTTTTGTTTTATCCATTTTTCATTCCCCCCTAGGAACACTTTGTTTTGCTTACATCTTTTTCCTTGCCCATTGGTAAAATAGTTACTTGCCCTACATGAGCCAACAAAGTGGTTACAAATAGCTCTACGAGAACCCTTTTTCTTTGCACATTTTTCAATTTTTCTTTCCTATCTCATTTCTGTTTATTAACCATCCTTTGATGACATTTTTAGGTCCCCCCCCTTGTTAAATGTTTTTTCTCCTCTCCCAGACAGAAATCCCCTTCCCATCAAATAACTGTCCCCAAACTTCCGTCCATCACTGCCCAGCCCCGGGTAAAGACTGTTTTTTTTGAAGTGATGCAACAGAATCTTTTAGACTGTGCCACAAACAACCTATTTCACATCGTGATTTACACCCATGTCCAAAATTTTTAAACCAGCACACATTTACATCACCGTCTATAAGCCCACAAGACCGCCCAAAACACGACCCAAACGATTCCCTTTAGAACCAGCCCAGATGGGGACAAAATATGTTGCCAAACCATCACAGAATCTTTTGTGTCCCAATGTAAAACTACACTCAAAAACTCCCCTCCTGGCATCCTAGCATACCCAAATAATTTACTACTCCAGTCATTCCCACCTAATTAAACTGTGATTTTAGTAGGTTCACATCCCATGCCCACTTTTGACTTTTTGCCAGTTGGAAAAAACAGACCTGGAAGCTGAAGAATATACAAAAAAAAAACAGCACAGGCGGTAACAAAATTTTTCCCCCCCCAACCTTCCCTCCGCTCTTCTGCTCGAACCATGATCTCAAATTCACCCTGTGCATTTTTTCCCCACGTCCCTTCCCTTGTATAAATGCTCCTCAGTGTCCAATCAACCAGTGAGCGATTTTCCTGAAGAAGAAAGCTTTAGCTTCTGAGGCAACTTCTCAGAGGTTGCTACCCTTGGATTTTGTATTTTTTTTTCCCTCCTTCCCTAAAATCACTTTTCCCCCCCTTTTTTTTTCCCACCACCTCCTAAAACAAAACACAGACTAAACCATTTATATGTTTTTTTAAGCCAGGGTTCTGCAATAACAACCTCAAAACCCATCCCTAATTCAGGAGATGTACTTTTTCAATGTCCCTACCCTGGTATACCAAATTGTGAACAGCCCTTTTAAATCTTTTTGAAAAAACGAGTTTATGGGGAAACGCCTTTTAAAACCGTTGAAGAGTTTTCTTTTTTTTTTTTTTCTCTTGCACATTTTTTACATTTGGTTTTTTCTTTTATTACCCTTAAAATACAAGGACCATCTGGTCCTTAACCACACATTTTTTTGTCCCCCACGAAGCCTCAAGGTTAAGTTTTTTCTTTTCCCACTCCCTTTTTTTTTTGATTCAAATTGCTATACTCCCCTTCCATAAGAGTGTTATTTTGAGTGTGTTTTTTTTTCCTTACTATTTTTTTTCCTTTTTGAGGATTCCCGAGCAAAAAAACTTTTTGGGGAATTTGCTTACATTTTTTTGCTACTAACCATAAAGCCAAACTGAATTTATTTGTGGTAACCTGAATTCCCATTCTTAACTTCTTTGTTCACTTTTTTTTTCTGGCAACCTCTCAAGGGACACATGGTGGCAGGGCTATGTTTTAAGCATTTCCCTTCTTTTTTTATTGTTAAAAGGCCTTCAAAATTCATCCTGGTGCGGGTCCCTTTTTAAAAAGAAAAAATGTTTTGTATTGGGAGTTATGTGGGCGATTTTACACTGCTATCTTGTTTTGGGTAACTATTGCCTACTATGCCCTAAAAAATCCTATGACCCTTCGATGTTTCTCAAGTCCTCCCTATCTCCTCAAGCGTTTTTGGTCCAAGAGAACACAGTTCCTATTTCCTCAATACTCGTATTTTTTTACAGAAGGAAGTTTTACCTTTTTCCAAAAAACTTCCCCCAGAATTCTAGGGCCCCACCTTTCCCAATGGGAAACCCTAAAGACTTTTCCTTAGATAATTTTTTTAGCCTTGCCCTAACCAAAGGTCCAAACCTTCCTACAGTGCCCACTTGCCACCTGAAAGTCTGAAGGTCAATACAGAAGGCTTTAATTGAGGTAAATTTTTTTTTCGATATCCCTTTTTCTCTTTTCCTTTTTTTAAATTGGTTTTTAATAAAGGTTTCCTTAGAAATGAGTAAAAATGAGAGTTGCTTTTTTTTTCCTAATACTGATTTATTGTTAAATAATGCCCTCCCCCCTCCTTTTTTAATAAAGGCCATAACGTGGGCAATAAGGTCCTCCCACTTTTTGGTTCCAAATAGTAGTGTTTTCCTTCCCCCACACCACACACCCCCCCTAGACAACAGCTTATAAACATGCTACATATTTATTTGTAAACTGGGTGTGGTAATCTTTGGATGTAATCTTATGTTGTTGTTTTTTTTATAATTTTATGGTGTGTCCCCCTGTCCCCATTTCATGTCTTAGCTAGCTTTCCCCCTCTCCAAAACCTTAAGTCCCCCACCCATTAATGCGCCAGAAAAGAAGGGAGGTAGGAATTAAAGAAATGTTGTCTGTCAGAAAGGGAAGGAAAAAAGGACACAGGAGAATACGAAGACAGGAAAGAGGAATGTGCAATTCTCAGGCAGGATGTATGAGCCGACGGGGAAAATGAGGAGCCCCCTGGGGAGAAGGGGTTTAAACTACTAAGTAATTCTCCCTAAGGGCCAAAAAAGGGGGGCCAATTAACCTTTCCCAATTGCCCAAACTTTTTTTTTTTTCCTCAATTTAATTTCAAGAGATCATGCAAGACTCTAATCCTACCCAAAAACCCCAGAAGCCCATCCTCTAAGAGAAAAGGGAGAGAAAAAATAAATCTGGGAAAGGACTACTTTTTTTTTATAATTTAAGAGATTTTAGACATCCACAGGTTTTTTTTTCTATTGACAAAAATAATCCTTTTTTTGCCTTTTTTATTCGTGCTTTTACTTCCATAAATTGTGACAGGGCAAAAGAAGGGAAAAATATCAAATAATTTTTTTTTTAGACAAAATAAAAGACCCTATTAATTACAAAAAGAACCTAATTTATTTTTTTTTTTTTTCCCTTTTTTTCCTTTCGCTTTTTTTTTTTTCTTGAAAACCAGGAAAAAAATCTTTGCTGTGTCCCTGTACATTTTAGGCTATAGTGCATTGGGGTGTCATCCAGCTCAGGCAATCCCTCAAACCCTCCTGGGTCCCCCCAAAGGCGGCCCCTCCCTTCCTCAGCCTCCCCCCCTAAGGTAAGCTGACAGACCAACAGCATGCCCCAACATTAGCACACCAAGCTTAATTTGTTTTTGTATTTTTTGGTAGAGGACGGGGTACTTTGGCTTCCTTTTGGCCAAGCTGTTGTTTGTGAACTTCTGACATTAAGCACACACCAAAAAACTCCCCCCTTTCCCGCCTTTGGTCCCCTCCCCCAAAGTGCTAGGATTAACAGGTTGTGGAGCCAACAACACCCCCAGCCCCAAAAAGACCTATTTTATTTTTTTTTTTTCTGGTGCATATATCCAACTGTGGGCCCAAAATGTTGGATTTATAACTGTATATCCCAGCTTAACCTATGAGTTTATAGTGCAAGCCTGGTTACCATGTGGTAAACACTTTATACTCTAAATTAGCTTACATACATATTTTTGGAACCTCGAGAAGAATAAGGCATAAAATGCATTGTCTGATACACAAACAACATTTTCTTCTATAATTCCAGATTGAACTAATTTAAAAACATTTTTAACGGTCCCAGAGTAAATTTCTGTTTTGTTCCTTTCATGTAAGCAATGAAAAACCACATTTTGGAAACAAAGAAAACTAAATAGAACCATAAAATTCCTCCGATTTTTAGGGGACCAGGACTTACTCAAGTTTTTTTTTTTACCTGCTAATTTTCCCTCTCACTTTTTTCTGCAATTTCCCTGGCAATGGAGATTTAGATTATCAACTTTTACGTACCCCCCTGGTAAATAAGTGCGAAGCCTATAAAACATTTTAAAAAAAATGCATTTTTTTTTCCTACTCAGAAAAATTCTCTTTTTTTGTGACAATCTCTACGATATGAAATTTAAATCCCTCTAAATTTCAACTTTTTAAAATTTTTTTAAAAGAGGATAATTTAACTAACATAAATAAGCCCTAAATAATCCAAATGAGGAAAAGAAAGTTAAAGTCCCCTTTAAAGATAAAAAACCACAGGAAACCATTTTTTTCATACGGACGGAAAAAACTTAGTTTTACAGTCAAAAAAAAATGTTGAATAGTGTTTTATTTCCAGGAAAGAAAAAAAAAAACAGGAACAACAAAAATACAGGCATTTCATTTTTTGTTGTTTGTAACATTTAAAAACAAATTGTTTTAATCAAATTTGTGAAAATATTCCCCCAAAAAAAAAACAAAAAAAAAAAAACAACTTTAACATTGAAACCAAAATTTGCTATAATTTCCCATTGCTTTCCTTCCCCCTGATAAGCATTTTGTGCCCCATAACAAAAAATGGGGAACCCATTCTTTCGTGTCCCCTAGACTACTAAAATACAAATAAATAGCATTGGTTTTTTTTCTGTTTATTTTTGATTTTTTAAGCAAGGCCATAAAAATAATTTTCTTCTATCAAATAAAACCCTTCCCCCCCAGCCCATATGAAGTTTTTAACATTTCTTCTTATCCAGGTTTAAATCCACATTGGGGCTTCCTTGGAACCAAAACATTTAAGAACTCTTAAAAAAAAATTTTCAACCAAGTTTTTTAAAAATTAGGCCCTTTTCATTAAGCCCAACATTAACAAGAAAATGCGCCAAGTGGTTTTTGTTTAGATTAATTATTAACGTCCCAAATTTTTCTGGAAATGGGTTTTAACAATTTTTTGAGTAAACACAATATTTTTCTAATTTATTAACACATACATTTTCTTGAGTTCCTAAGAAATGAACTAGGGCCCACACTATGTGTGGCACTTAAAATACCATCAATAATTTGATTTCCTTAACAAAGGAGTGTGTGCCCCTTCATAGTAAAGTATAATTTTGCCACTAATTGTTGGTTTTAGATAAGAAAAATTGAGACTCAATAGATTTATTACCAGAAATCAGTGGCACCAGATTTTTGATTTTTCTGAATTATCAATATCTTGGCAAGAGAAATTCCTTCATCTTTCAGGACAATTTCGGTTTCAAGGTCACCACCAGGGAAAATTTTTTTAGCAACTGGGGCCCCCCCTTTCCCACCCTTGGGTGCCCCAAGAACTGTTTGTGCCCCACTTTGGGTCCACTGAGCAATGGGTGGGCTTCCCCCTCCCTTTAACCCCCCCCATCAAGCGCTTTTTCGTGTAGTTTTTTTAGCTAGACCTTAATCACCATCCTTATTTGCTGTTTCCTTTAGACTACTTCTCAGTATCAGGTAACAATAAATTTCAATTCCCTTGCCAAGAAAGCAGATACAAATTTTTAAAATTTAAAAATTTTTTTTATTTAAAAACCCCCAAAAAAAAAATTTTTTTTTTTTAAAAAAATTTTTAAAAAAAATAAAAATTTTTTTTTTTTTTTTTTTAAAAAAAATTTCTTTTTTTTTTCCCCCCCATTAAAAATTTTTTCCCCTTTTTAAAAAAAAGGGGGTTTTTTCCAAATTTAAGAAAATAAAAAAAATTTTTTTTTTAAAAAAAAACCCCTTTTTAAAATTTTTAAAAAAAAAAAAAATTTTTTTGAAAATTTTTTATTTTTTAAATTTTTTTTTAAAATTTTTTAAAAAAAAAAAAAATTTTTAAAATTTTTTTGGTTTTTAAAAAAGGGGGGTTTGGGGAAAAAAATTTAATTTATTTTTTAAAAATTTTTGGGGTTTTAAAAAAATTTTTAAAAATTTTTTTTAATTTAAAAAATTGGGAAAATTTTAAAGGAATTAAAATTTTTTTTTAATTCAAATCTTCAAAGGGTTTTTTCCCAAAAATTTTTTAAGAAAAAAATTTTTAAAAAAAAAAGGGCCCCCCAAAAAATTTTTTGGAAAAGTTGTTTCAATTTTTCCCCACAAGGGGGTTCCCCCCTTTTTCCCGGTTTTCCCCCGGAAAAGAACCCAAAAACCCCAAAATTTTTTTTTTCCCCCTTCCGGTTTTTAAACCCCGGGGAAAAAAACCGTTTAAAACAAATTTTTTTTAAGAAAAAAAATCAAAACTTTTTAAAATTTTAAAATTTTAAAAAAAAAAAAGGAAAAAAAAGGAAAAAAACAAGGAGGGGAAAAAAAAAGAGGAAAAAAAAAAAAAATTTCAGGTTTTTTCCCTTTTAAAAAAAGGGGGGGGGAAAAAAAAAAAAGGGGGGAAAAAAAAAAAAAAAAAAAAAAAAAAGGGGGGAAAAAAGGGGGAAAAAAGGGGGAAAAAAAGGGGTTTTTTTCAAAAATTTTTTTTTTTTCCCCGGGGAAAAAGGGGCCCAAAATTTCCCCCTTCGTTTTAATTTTTTTTTATTTTTATTTTTGGGGGGGGGAATTTTTTGAAAATTTGCTTTCCCCTTTTTTAATTTAAAAATTTTTTGGTGGGGTTGTCATAATGTCCCCTTTTATTGTATTTTGGCCCTTTCCCCTTTGTGTTTTAAAAAAAAGGCTTGACATTTCTGTTGTGGTAGCTTTCTCCCCTTTTTTTTTATAAATCCCCTGTTTAGCTTTTCCCCAGAAAAACCCAAAAACCAGAAACCCCTATATATGAACCCCTGTAAAGAAAACTTTTTTAGAGGAAAAAAAAGTAAAAAAGGCATAGATTTTTTTAAATATTTTATTATATTGTATTTTTTTTTTTTTCATCTCCCAAAAAAGAAGCAACTATAAAATTATTTGGTTTTGGGTGATATTTCCAGTTTCCCTTTCCAAAGAAATTTTTTTTTTTGAGAATTCCCCGGGCCGTGATTTAAATCAGTGGGAATTTTTACTTTTTCCTTTTTTGGGGTGGGAAAAATCTTAATATTCTTTTAGTTTTTTTTGGGGGGTACAAACCCTGGGTTCTTTATCTAGAATTAAAATACATACAAAATTCAGCCCCTATTTACCCCTTTTGGTTTAGTGTTTTTTAAAAACCCCCAAATTCAAAATTATTTTTTTCTTAAGCAGTTATTAACTTTTTTTTTTTTTTCCTTTTAGGGGGCAGGATTTGTTTTTTTTTTCCTGGGGAAGTAAGTGGAATGATCATAGTCAGTTTTTCAAATTCCAATACCTTTGGGGTCAAAAGGGTCCCCCTGCCCCAGCCTCGATGCTGGGAAATACAGGGGCCCCTACCACCCCCCCTGGCTAATTTTTTATTTTTTTTTAGAGGACGTGGTCCCTCCCTTTTGGTTTCTGAGGCTGGGGTTAAAAATTCGGCCTCAAGCAATTTCCTGCTTTGGGGCCCCAAAAAATGCTGGGGGGTTAAGGAGTGGCCCCGCTCCTGACCCAAAATTAAATTTTTTTAGTAGAGTCTTAGAGGTACTTATCTGTAATAGTAATACTTTTTTTGAAAAAAAAAAGAAAAATGCTAATTTTTTACTAAAAAAAATTTAAGAAAAATACTTGAGACTTTTTTCTCTGGGGGGTATATTGAGAGAACTCCAAAACTTTTTCCCCAATTTTAGCAAAATTTTTGCTTTTACAGATAAATAAGGAAGACTTCTTAAAAAAAAACAAAGGAATTTGGGGGAGTATGTAGCTACCAAAGTTGGTCTTTCAATCTTTTGGTTTTTTTTTTTAAAA
>JAKFHU010000964.1:0-42380 GCA_023783475.1 Daubentonia madagascariensis
CAGAGCCAGTCCACCCGCCTCTACGGGTGTGGAAGAACCTCTGAGAGGGACATCATTTCGTTTTTGCCAAGGACCTCCTGCCCTGGGCTCCAGCACTGGTGAATTCTCCCCACTGCCGGAGAGGATTTAAATATATTTCACATATTTTCACAACATGTAAGCAAAAAGAAGAGTCTGTGTGTAATGTCCAATCAATGACTGGAGGGATTTGAAGGGACTTTACAGGTGGGAGAAAATAATACTTAAGGTTTATTAATTTGAGACATGGTTTATGAGAGTCTTAGCTCAGAAGTGCAGAGTCTGAATCTAATAAAGGAACTCAAAGAAAACATAAGAGCCTGGCCCCTACCCCTGTACACCCACAACAGAGAGAAATTTGAATTCTGAAACATGTCTGCCCAGGTAGCAAGTGGGCCCTAGCTACTTCTGCTGGGGAAGAAAGATATATGCACAAGGATGTCACTGCAGCTTGGTTTATAATAAGAAGTCAGAAATTGCAAATAAACTAAATGTTCACTGATATGGTTATGGCTGAGTAAGTTATTACTCTTTCCATCCCATTAGATACCATGGGGTGTGTACGTGCTTCCTTTGAGTACCATGCAGGGACTAGTGGAGACTGTCTTCACCACATTTGAAACCATACTTAAGTGCAAAATTGCAGGTGTTTAAACCAGATGCCAGGTCTGTAATTCCCCACACCTACTTACAAGTATTCTTTCCTTAGTAGCACAAAAGAACTCCTCAAGCAAAGCAATTGTTTTAGCAGATATTTGCAAGGAAGACAAACATCAAAGTCCATCTTACAATAAATCATAGAGCATAATAGCTTTTAGGTGTCTGCCCTACATACTTCATTAGTCATATTTTATCACTTCTGGGGTTGGGGGAGGAGGTGCATTAATTCTCCAAACTGAGCAGAAAACGTGACTGGGTGCTCAGAGCTTTGGGTTTGAATTGCAGCTCTGTAGTTTGCCATGCATGTAGCATTGGACAATTTATTGAATTCTCTGAGCCTCTGCTATCTATTTTATGGACTTGCTATGAGGACTAAGGTAAAGATATGTAAAACTTTCGATGATATCTAACACTTGACAAATGTCTATTGCCTTTCTTTCCTAGAATCTATCTCTGGAGTCAGCAAACTATAGCCTGAGAGTTAAATATAGACTGCCACCTGTTTTTGTAAATAAAATGTCATTGGAACACAGCTAAATTCATCTGTTTACGTATGATCTGTGGCTCTTTTTTTCTCAATGGCAGCAGAGCTGAATATTTGTGACAAAGATCATCTAGACTACAAAGCCTAAGATATTTACTCTTGTGATCTTTTAGAAAAAAATCCCTGGACTACCTAATGGTCTGCCTGCCCTCATGCGAGTGTCCCAAAATGATTAAACATGCAAGGAAGGAAATATTGTTACTATTTACACATGTACATATCTGGATAAGGACCTTCTTCACACTTCAATTATTAATCGTACTTTTAACTTCATTTAAATATTTTTCTATAACAGCTTATCCATATACGATATTAAGCTGAATTTCCATGTTTTATATTTCATGCATCTCTATTAGAAGAAAGATCCAGCTTCTTTCAACATACTCTTAAAAGAGAAATTTTAGCTAAGGCATATCTTATCAAATAGAGTCTGTTTCGCTGCAAGAAACAGAACTCACAACTAAAAGTGGTTCAAATGACACCAGTCTTCTTGTAAACGCTTCAGAGACTTGCCACGTGGACCTAAAAGTTTGCCCACAAAGTTGAACTTAGGAAACTGTTTTACAGGAATGAACACTGTGTCCCAGCTTCATGTTCTCGTTAATCATCACCTCAATGTACTTCATCTTCGCTTTCTCCTTTTTGACACCAGCCACAGAGCACGCTGGAAGGAGGGGTCCAGGAAGTCCCTCCAGCCATCAGCTATGGCAGGTACTTCCCTAAGCTCACTGGCTTCCCAAGGCTCAGCCTGGAGGGCAGTGGGCAGCAGCGGCTCAGCCTCGATCCCCGGTGGCAGCCAGGGCCAGCGCTGGAGCTCCCCGCTAGACGCGGGGCCAGGAGCGGGCGCGGCTGCGGCTCAGTCGGGCTGCTGGCCATAGCCGCGGCGGCGCGCTGGGACGCCAGCAGCGGGAGAGCCCGCCAGCCGCCAGCGCCGGGCGCAGCCGCAAAGCCACACGGCGGCCGGGCGGAGCCACACGCTCCAGAGAGGTCAAAGGAGGTTTGCCACTGGCTGTGTGCGCAGCGCAGTGACGGCGAGTTCTGAGCGCAGGCGCATTGGCTTGACGCTCACTTGTGCTGCTTGACTGTGCTGGCGTGCTCTGCTGTGCTCGGCGTGTCTGGCGATTTCCTCCTCTCAGACATTGGAACCCGCGATTTCCCTTGTTGGAGGTTGTGGTCAGTTTGTGCTGTCTTGACTGTACTGGGCTCCCGAGGCAGAGGATAGCAGGGGGGGGGGTGGGGGTAGGGGGAGCTGAGGCGTGTCCGAAGCCGGCAGCCACGGCCATGAAGATTTTTTGTTTCGGGGGTAACCGTGGCGCGTCGCCCTCGGGCCCCTTCACCAGCCGGGGCAAGACCAGCGCGGGCCTCGAAGGCGCTGTTGGGGACAGCGCCTTCCAACATCCATGGTGCCGCGGCCGAGACAAAGACCTCGGAAAAGTCCACCGGACTGCCCGCGCGGGTGAGGTTGCGAAAGTGGAGCAGATCCTTGCGCTGAAGGAGAGTGTGGTGGACGCCAGAGACAAGAAGAACAGGTGACGGGAGCCACCCAGGGCCGGATGCCGGGCGGCTGTGGGGAAGTGCCCTTCCCGGGCGCGGCGGGTCCGGGCTCCGGCGGAGGGGGCGCGGCTTCCCTCCCTGCGGGCCCCGCAGCACCGGGGACGTGGACACCTCGGAGGGGTCCAGGGCCCGGGACATCTTTATGGGCAGCGACAGAAAAACAAAACTTTAGCTGGTTCCCCATCCACTCAGGATTCCTCTTCTAGAACACTTTATTGCCAGTTTTAACTATTTAACTAACAGAATACAGCATGTTTATTTTTAATGTACACATTTAAAAGCATAATTTTATACACATCATACAAAGGTACATAATGAGAGAAATAATTCACTACTATATCGAATTCTGGGCTAAAACATCTTTGAATAAAATCCAATATCCATTTTCTATTAATGTACACCTATGTAAATGTGTCCTTTCTGCAGGGAACTTAGAGGGAAACTTTGAAGTGGGTAGATAGTTCCATAGTCTTCGAAAGGAAGACTCATTTTTCTGAAAATGTGAGTTCTTTCTATATTTATCAATTGTACGTAAAACTAAATAAAAATATCAAGGTTTTAAAATTTTTGACTTACACCTTGGTGTCTGTCTTTTATTATTGTGATGACGTTAAGAAATCTTTGTAATGGAGTGAACAAAGACTTGCCTTCTAGTTATCAAAATGTGCTATTAATTTTACAAATTAATCATTTATTACAATTGAAGAGACAGATAAATGAATGAAACACATTAGAAAATCCACAAACACCCAAATATATGTAAGAATGTAGAACTTGATTATGGTGACATTTCATATTAGTAGCCAAAGATGAATTATTCACAACAGAAATGCCTGTTAACTGTTTTGAGAAAACTAGCTAATTTTTTGTCACAAAAATAATTTCCTGATGGAATATAGATCTAAAAATTTAATATACCAAATGAGAAAATACCAGAAGAAAACACATCCCTATTTATATGGGTACATTTTTTATGTTGACAGAGACCTTCCTAAGAAGGATCTCATAGGCAAGCATTCTGAAAGGTTGACATAGCAGAATAAAAATTAAACCCCCCTGTATATCATAAAAATATTAACAAAATAAAAGATAACATACTTGAAAATATTTATTATTAAGTTGCTGATGTTTTTCAAATAGACAATTTGGTGGTAAGACCACATTTAAAAAATGCACATGCCCTTTACCCATCAATTGCATTATACTAAAATATCATTAAGAAATAATTAGAGATCCATACAATTTGTTTTTCTCAGCACTGATTAAAATAATAATGTTTTAAGAAGAACCAATATAATGGATTTTATAAATAAATTTTATTGTGTCCATAGGATGGAATAATATATGCTATTGAAGGTGGCATAGATACAGATGTGTGTTGACATGTGAAGAGTATTTTGGTGTATCAAGTGAGAATAAAAATTAATTTGATTATACATGCACATAAACACACTATGGTCTTGTGTTAGCTGAAAATATGTACAAAATGTGATAAAATTTGTTATATCTGGGCATTTGTATTATAAGTGAAATTTTTTCCTTTTTCTTATCTATGATTTCTGCAATGAATGTGTATAAAAGTTCTACTAAAATGTTTACTATTAATGAAATAATTCCTGGGAAAGCAGATGGAATCTAGATAGAATAATCTTGCAGAATAATCTACAGATAGAAATAATTTCTTACTCTCTTTATTTATTTTAATTTTTTTTGGATTGGAATCTTCTGCCAACTTTTAGCTCATCAGAAGTAAAGAGCATCTTTTTATCTGTGCCTTGCAGATTTTATTACATATACATTTCATTACATACATGTTTTATTATATACAGATTTATTACACATATGCAAAAATTATAGATTAATCATATTTTAGTTGTATCATGAAAATGAAAATAGCAAACATAAATGATTGTTACTATTGCAGAAATGTTGCTTTACTTTATAAGAGTTTTCTTTAAAAATATTGAACTCTTCAACTCTGTTCTTTCAATCCATTTATTCATCAAACATGACCTGAATACCTATTATGTAGCCGACATATTCTACTATCTCTCAGGACCCTTCCATCCTTAAAAACTTCCTGTTTGTTTATCTGCCCAGCCTGAGCAAGTTGAGAGATTTTAAATTGGAGTAGTAGGACTTAATCTCAATTAACGCTTTTCCTCCCTCCTTTCAAACAAAAACATTTCTGAAGGTAGGAAATTAGAAGAGATGAGCTTTAACTCTCCTTTCAAAATTTATAACAGTATTAAATACTAATATTAAAAATTGGAAATATCTGATTTTCACACATTGTATAACTCTATATTGAAAAATGAGACATACCTATTTATTTGAATCCTGAATTTCCTTTGCTTTAAAGTTTTTTAAACCAACCCCTTCCATATATCACTTAATGTAAGACACCATGGATTGCTGATGCCCATTATTTCATTTATTAATAAGATAATTTTTTAAATGCTATCCCATTATAGTTGAAATAAATCATGAATAAAAAGTCCCATTCCAGTATCAGTGATGTTAACATGGGAGAAAATGAGCACCCTAACATCATTGAAATACAATGTTATCTCTAATCTTCAAAAAAAGACAAAGTAGGTGTAATTGTATCATTTTAAAAAATTTTAATTTGTTTATTTTTTGAGAAGAACTTCTTTGCTGGGCTAATCTTGGCATACTAACTCAAGAACTTCAAACTCTGTCAATAGTAACTCACTATCACTACAGGTGTGTGACATAGCTAAATTCTATTTTTATTGTATTTTCCTATTTTATAGAGAGTCATTGCACTGAATCCTGCAGCTATATTGATGGCTCCAGAGTTAGGATTACAGTGTGAGACGTGCCCTGCCAAGATCATTTACTTATTAAAAAGGTCTTTCTTAAGTAGTAGTAATAGTAATATTATATTTCTAACAATCAACTATTTTTGTTAGGATGTCCAGATACTTGACAGTTCTATTAAGTACTTTAATACTATGATTTGTTTTTTCTTTGCCTATTTTATTGAAGAGGAAATTGAGACACAGAAAGCCTAAGTCATAGCTAGTAATTGATAGAGCTTAAAGTAGGATTTAAACCCAAGTTGATCTGATTCCCAAAGCCAAGCTCTTTCTATTCAAATAGGCTGCTCTTTCATTAATGTAGTGAGTAATAAGAGCTAATAAGTATTGTACTTTCTTCACAAGAAAATTAAATATTTCTTTTAAGGTGGAGGAATAACATTCTATTTAATATTTACAATTACATGAATCATTGTATATTTTAAGACAGTGCACTACAATTTCCTAAAAATCCCTCTCACTTTCACAGGACTGCTCTTCATTTGGCCTGTGCCAATGGCCACCCAGAAGTCGTTACTATCCTGGTGGACAGAAAATGCCAGCTCAATGTCGGACGTGAAAAGAGGAGCTCTGATTAAGGTATACAGCAGCCAACTATTTCAGTATGGATGGATTTGATTTCAATACACAGAATAAAAATAAATTTATTTCATTTAAACATAACTAGTTGGTGGAACCTGTGGAATGTTTATTTTGAATTCCTGAATTTATGATCTCTTTCTTGATCTGATACTGATAGGCGGTACAATGCCAGGAGGAGGACTGTGCCACGATCCTCTTAGAACACGGAGCTGATCCAAACCATAAGGATGTCCACAGGCAACACGGCTCTTCACTATGCTGTCTATCATCAGAGCCCATCGATCACAGAAAAACTCCTTTCACGTGGTGCAAATATAGAAGCGATAACAAGGTATAGATCAACCAACTTTATTTTCAAAATATTGAACATTGACATATGTAACCATCAATTTTCCATATTTGGAAGCTCAAACATTCCCTGAATGAAAATATTTTGAAATAACTTAATTGTCTAAGATTTTACTTTAAATGTTTATACATTTAAAGAAACATTAGAGGATGCACTTTCTTTTATACATTCATGGTTAATATTTGTGAAAACCCTGCATTTTTTAAAGGAAAACTTGTTTTTTCAAATTTTTTTCCCAACAAGTTTTTTTTTTTTTTCTCTAATTAGTATAAAACAACCCAGGGAAGCCAAATTTTCCCTGGAAATAGGCTTTATCTTAAAACTCATAACTAAAGCATTATACAGTAAATGGAAGTCTTGCTGCTGTTGACAAGTTCCTTAAAAATGTAATTTATATCAAAGTGACTTATCCCTAATTGGCAAGTGTTAAGAGAGAACAATGGAAAGGGACAAAGAGAACAAGCAGAAATATGCAGGCCAGGTTGGAAATTAGGTAATTGAGGGAAAATACAATGAAGAGGTTTTTGTGTGTGTGTGTGTGTGTGTGTGTGTGTGTGTTTGTTTGTTCCCATTTATATGTTTAGATAAAGTTCTCTTCAGTTTTGGGGAAAATAATTCTCATTTTGGGGAAGAGTCTTAGTGAGTTGTAAACTTGCCCAGAAATCAATTTTAGGAGGACTCTGAGGAAGCCGAATGGCAGTGAATAGGTGGTGATGAAGTGGAAAGACTTCAGAAAAGAAAAAATAAATAATTACTGCTTATTATCCTATTCTGCAGAAGCAGCCACTTAGAGAAGAGTCTACTAGAATGTCTTTATGGGAAGGTGGGAAATAAGGATCTTATAAATAGCAAAATCAAGTTGCATTTTGATTTTATTAGTCCCTGTTCTAACCCTATGCAGGAAAATTAAATGGAGTTTTCAGTAGATGACTCCATCTCTTACTATTTCCTGTTTTTGGCCACATCTCCAAAAGGTAAAGGGACTTGACCATGTGAGAGAAATGACACTGAAGTGATTGTCTACTCCACTAGTTCTCAGCTAGAGCTGTGTAGCACAGTGACCTGGGAACATTTTTTAGCAATCTACAAGTCTAGGCTCACCCATGAAGATTTTGATTTAGTAAATCTAATAAGGCCTGGACATGTATATTTAAAAAGATTTCTCAAAGCTGGGTGCGGTAGTGTGTGCCTTGTTGTCCCAGCTACTCTGGAGGCTTGAGGCAGGAGAATCACTTGAGCCCAGGAGTTGAGTCCACCGTGGCAACACAGTGAGACCCTCTCTCTAACCAATAAAAATTTTTTTTCTCGAGATTCTGATGCACTCCTATTTAAGGAACCACTGAATAGATAAATTAATATATAAATTCCCATATTTCAAAAACTAAGAAATCTCCAGAAGAATTGGAGTTTGATAGGTGCTACTTCCTTCAAATCTCTCTTTTCTATAATATCAGCCTGACTTTATCTGCCTTTCTCCAGCTCTGTGGTTGAGCAGTTCAAAAGAATATTATTGGCAATATCTATCAGCTTACAGAATAACACCCTTTTCCTTCTCTTCAGCAATCATGCACTGCCATTCAGAGGGTCTTTAGAAATTTGCTTATGGACAGTCTTTCAATAAGTAGAAGTGGACCTTTAGGATTTCATTTCTTTGTTATTTAGGTGTTGTTCAACAAATGTTTACTACAAGCAGGGTTTTCTCAAGTAGAATAGTGGCAAATCTTGAATCTTTATTCAGGTACAGCTGTATTATGGACTATCTCAGTGTGTCTGTTAAGTTCATAGAGCTTTGGCATAATTAGGATGGCAGTTTTAAACACTGAAAGCCATGAAGTTCCTAAGAACATAGATAGGAATTCTTTTAATAATTTAGTTTTAGCAGTCCTATGAACTAGTTAACCATTGGTTAACAATCTGGGAAAAAATGAACACAATAGAGAGTAAATGAATAGATGTTTGAAAAATTCTTGAAGTGGGTATTATGAGTCTTAATAGCAATTTTTTTTACCATTTAGGGCTTGATATTTTGGTAAAACCCTGATACTAAAGAAAGGAAAGATTTCACATGCAAGTACTTGCTTTATACACAGCTATTTGGAAACATCCTTAGCAAATTTAGAACCAAAGGACTATAGTCAAAATGCAGCCCATAAATAGGTTTAGTTTGCCTCCATAAATTGAGTCAACATGTAAAATTTAGGAGACATGCAGGAACCTGGGTTTCAGGCTTCCCTAAAGAATCAAATTGTGTCCCTTGAGCTCATATTACTATCTGGTATACTGTGCAGACATTCCCCCTTTATACAAGGTGTATGTTCTCCAGTTTGCTACTGTGCTTACCTAGGTACTTCACATGTTCAGGTCACCTACTTTGCCTCCATAAGTATCTGAGAGGACAAATCTTTTTTTATAGTATATTTTGAAATGATTTGAAGGTTTTCAAGACAGTATATACTTGTTTATATGTATGTCATCTATATTATACATTAATCCATTAGTAATATGGTTGAATTTTAGAATATAGAAGTTTTTTTTAAAAAAAATCTATTTTCTTACATATACCATAAATAATCATCCTCCTATTAGAATACCTATAAGCCTTTTAGGTTACCCATGGTTATAGTTGGCTAGGTTGTGCATAATTAAGACAACATTAATATCTTTCTCCTCAGCATAGACCCTACAAAATGCAAATGATTTAGTGGCTTCCATTTGCTAGAAATAATCCATATAGATCAGTATTAGAACTTTTATTGATAATCCATTATATTTTTATTTCTGATTTATATTTTGCATAAAGTAAAAAATAACTTCTAAAGTACCAATTAAAATGGAAATCAGAATACAAGTGGATTAAAATAAAGTAGATATGCATTAGCATCCTAGGATTGTCATTATAATTGAGGACAAAAATCATACTGAGCCTTGTAACACGTAAGATAAAAATCTATCATCTTGTCATAGGAGAAACAACACGGACCATGTGATGATAAGGAATTGAAGTTCATTTGAAACCTCTCTCTTTTATTCAGAGCCCATTCCCTTAGTGACCCCATTTGGAGAAGGAGTGCCTGACATTGGCACCTGGGGTCCTACACCATTGGTAGAAGAGAATCACATGAGTTTGTATCACCTGGAGGAAACCTCCACATTTACTGGAAAGTTCTCAAAACTGTATCTCTGAAGATTTAATTCTTACATATTGTTTGCCAAAAAAAGTGTTGTCAAATAGAGATTAGGCAAAGTTTGAGAGATTTCTTTAATGCTGGGAATATGATACACAGTTTTGCACTATTTTCTAGCATAGATGGCATAGAATCTTTCTTTGGGGTACAGTCTTTAACTTCTGTAAAGTAAATACTATTGGAATATCATTTAAGAAATGTTGTAGATATAATAATTTAGATCATTAATTCAATAAAAATACTTGAAGCATTTACTACTACGTCTGAGGGTTTGGGAATATGGAGATCAAAGATACAGCCCCTGCCCTCAAGAAGCTCTTGGTTTAAGATGGAAAACAATAAAATAACTACAGTATACCATGGGAAATGTTGTGGTAGAAACAAAGATTCTTGGAACCCATAAATGTTTGAAGTGAATTTAGGAGATGGCAGGAGTTAATGTGGAGAGGCAGAGGAGGGGGGTTTCTAAGGGAAGGAGCAGTACATGGGAAAGCCCAGAGGGCTGAGAGGATGAAACTACCTTTCATTTACTTTCTGTGTTACATGTTTAAGTTCATAGGATCTTACATAAATTTTCAGTTCATGTGGAAATATGAAATTTCGTGAATGATAAATTGTTTTTGCTGTATTACAGGATCACCTCACTCCACTTTTACTTGCTGTAAGTGGAAGAAAAGAGGAAGTGGTAGAATTTTTGGTAAAGAAAAATGCAAATGTAAATGCAGTAGATAAAATGAAAAGGTACAGTAGTTAGTGCTTTTTAAAAAATATGAATGTTCTTTTAGGGTAGTAAGTGTCACTCAAGGCAGCAGTATTGAATGAATAAGAAGATTAACATAATTTTTGGGATAGAGTGACAAATATCAACACAAATCATCAGGTAGAAAAGCAATTATTTGGACTGGGCAACATAAAGAACATTATAAAGTAGGATTCATCATCTCTTATAATATTGACTGATACTTGTTATTTGTAATCTGATGTTTTTGATCATGTGATAATATATCAGCTAGAGGGGTTTTATATTAGTTTTATTAAAGTGTGGACATTAACTTTTAGTTCACTCTATGACTCAATATTGAACTTTTTAATCATTTTATAATATTTTTTAAACTTCTTCTTCTAATACAGTTTTCCTTCAAAAATACTATATTAAACATAAATAGGAGTTGCAAATCGTTTGTCTTTTGGATGACTCTTTGCTTTAAGTTGCTTTCTTTGAAGAATACTGATCCAAAAGGATTGTTAATTGCTATTACTAGATACTGTGGGGTCATCAGGTTTTTTTCTTTTTCATTTCTAATGTATTTTGATTATTTTCTTTTTAATTGTTATGAGAAAAGGGAGAAAGACAACTTTAATTGGATAAATTTTTCCTTAATGAAGATAAGCCAGAAGTAGATGATAAAGGGAAAAGAGGCTTTCAATTCACACGATTTAGCTTTCCCACTTGCTAGGTGTGTGACCTTGGGAACACTACTTATACACCAAATATGTTTTCTAATATGAAAAGGCGAATAACAATATGCCCTTCCAGGGTGGTTGTGTACAAGTAGGATGATATGTAGAACATTTAATTCAGTGCCCAGCACATGCTTATCAGCATCATTAACTGAAACTACTAAGACTACTATTTTTACCATTATTACTAATGTTATTGTTTTAAGCCTGCAGATAGATCGCACTTAACTGACCCCTAGTTGACTTTGAATTATAGTACATTGTATCAAAATAGGGAAGACATGGAGAATACTTCATTTAATACTTTGTCTACTTCCGATAAGTGATCTCAGCAAAGAATTACCAACTTCTATGTCATACCTTAATGGGGCAAGAGGCTACCTTTTTGTCCCTTCCTTTTAGCCTTGGTGGTAATTCACAAAGATGAACACTTGCGCACCCAATATACTTGTGTCAGTTAGTACATGTAAATGCTTAATTCTACACTGACAGGCAAAATATTCAGCTGGGAATGTACATCAAATTAGCATTTTAAAGAACTTGATTAAAGTTACTAAGGGTGAAATTATCTCTCTGTTATTTTAGAACAGCCCTCATGCTTGCTGCACATTATAAATCATCAAGTATAGTCACTCTTCTTCTGCAGCAAGGTATTGATGTTTCTTCTGAAGATATCTCCGGATGGACTGCAAAAGATTATGCCACTGCTAGTGGTTTTAATATGTAAGTATTTACATTAAAAGACTAGTTGACACTAAATTGAGGTTTAAAATAATTATAGCTCTGGTATCTTATACATCAGGTGAGATGCCATAGTGTGGTTCAGGTAGTGTTGGAATGGCAGTGAGTTAGTCCACTTCATCAGCCAGAAATCAAGCAAAAGGCTAAACTAGTTAGAATAGTAATGGGTGCAGAATTCTTTATCTCAGGAGTTTTAAGACCTTTATCTTTAGGGATATCAGGTTGTCCTTTCATTCGAAGAATAACCCCTCTGCATGGGATAATAATCATGTCACATGTTTGATTCTTCTAATCAGTTATTTGGGTCTTGAAATGTCCAGTTAACAGAAAATCTTCTATTGTTCCCTAGGGGTTATCTCCTATACCCTCCTCCTCAAAGTTTTGAAGAAATTAAAGGGTTCTCTATGTGCAAAGCAGACAGTCCTTTTTACAACTCAGGAGGGGAGTGAAAGGACATTTCAATTATTCTGTTGTTTCCTTTGATTCTGTTCTTACATTTGACACTGGTCTTGCTGTCTGGAAATGATTGACCTTGGCTACCAGGATGCCCTTACACTAATTCAGATCCCTCAGTCTTCATGGTGACCCATACTTAGACTTCAAGGTTACAAATTTTTTGAGTTCATGTACATAGGCATATATGCTCAACCATTGTACCTAAAGCACCAGTACCCTGCTCTGGCAACTGGGCCTTCTAGCTATAGCCACACACATAGTGAGCAAAATGGCCCTCCCTCCACACTCAAAACCTTAAATTACATATCATCCTTCTGCAGAGTAATGGTCACCAACTTGTAGTTGGCCCCTCAAGTGATCTGTTTTCCATAATAATGAAAATCTCCCAAGCTGTTTCCATCTGTACCTGAAGTTTCTTAAATATTTTCAAATTCTACCTCACAAGGAAGCCATTCAACAGAATTCTGAGTCTAAAGTAGGTTAATTGGTTGACTAGCACTTCTGTTGATACAATAAACAAACAAACAAATAAATAAATAATACAGGAGGTTAGTTGGATTTAACAGAGCCAAACCTCATCCATGACTCATCAGTGTCCATGTAGGGCTTTGTGCTTGCTTCAGCAGTACATATACTAAAATGGAAAGAATATAGAGAAGATTAGCATGGTCCATGCACAAGGATGACACGAAAATTTATGAAGCATGCCATATTTTTTGTAGTCCTTTGAAAATCATTTGACTATTTGCTGACTAGCTCCAAGGAAACAGTGTGTGTCAAAGCAAAACAGGTGTCATCCAATATAAAAATTGTGATATTCACTAAAAAGAAAATTGTGTAAAGTGATCTATGAAATGACAATAGAGTTGAGTATTGGCTAACATGTATGATATTATATGGAAATATGTTGTTGTTCTTATCTCAGAAATGAGAAAATGTCAACTAGCATCTCCTTCATTGAACATAGAAAAAATAAAAGTAAGGTTTTGCCTTCCACATCACTTGGAGAGAAATATGGAGATTAAGCATTGTGCTAGCAGAGATCTGCTGGTTCAAAGTTTGAGTAGGTGGAGAAGGAGTAGTAGCAGTCCAAGCCAGGTCTTGACATTTTTTAGTCTTCTGCCCGTGGTGTGATTGATTAGCTTAGTAATAGGGGACAATTATATTATCTAATTTAATGAGATAATATATTTATTAATAAATTTTGTTACAAATTATGAAATAGCTGAATACCCTGAATTACAAGCCACAAAGAATAGGACAATAATAATCAAAATTAGGACTTAATAACATTTTCTGAAAACTTCAACATTTGAATATTACAAACCTATAGAAAAATACAGAATGGGTTTTATTTGGGATTCTAAGATAATTTCAGCAATTAGATTCAAGAACAAAGTGTTCCATTACTTCACTATTTCTTCAAGCATTGTAAAAATGTTATATTATTAAATATTCATAACAACCTAGTGACATAAGGGAAAAGAGGCTTTCAATTCACACAGAGCTTTCCCCACTTGCTGGTGTGTGACCTTGGGAACACTACTTATAACCAAATATGTTTCTAATATGAAAAGGCGAATAACAATATGCCCTTCCAGGGTGGTTGTGTACAAGTAGGATGATATGTAGAACATTTAATTCAGTGCCCAGCACATGCTTATCAGCATCATTAACTGAAACTACTAGACTACTATTTTTACCATTATTACTAATGTTATTGTTTTAAGCCTGCAGATAGATCGCACTTAACTGACCCCTAGTTGACTTTGAATTACAGTACATTGTATCAAAATAGGGAAGACATGGAGAATACTTCATTTAATACTTTGTCTACTTCTGATAAGTGATCTCAGCAAAGAATTACCAACTTCTACTATGTCATACCTTAATGGGGCAAGAGGCTACCTTTTTGTCCCTTCCTTTTAGCCTTGGTGGTAATTTACAAAGATGAACACTTGCGCACCCAATATACTTGTGTCAGTTAGTACCTGTAAATGCTTAATTCTACACTGACAGGCAAAATATTCAGCTGGTAATGTACATCAAATTAGCATTTTAAATAACTTGATTAAAGTTCCTAAGGGTGAAATTATCTCTCTGTTATTTTAGAACAGCCCTCATGCTTGCTGCACATTATAAATCATCAAGTATAGTCACTCTTCTTCTGCAGCAAGGTATTGATGTTTCTTCTGAAGATATCTCCGGATGGACTGCAAAAGATTATGCCACTGCTAGTGGTTTTAATATGTAAGTATTTACATTAAAAGACTAGTTGACATAAATTGAGGTTTAAAATGATTATAACTCTTGTATCTTATACATCAGGTGAGATGTCATACTGTGGTTCAGGTAGTGTTGGAATGGCAGTGAGTTAGTCCACTTCATCAGCCAGAAATCAAGCAAAAGGCTAAAATTAGAAGTATAATGGGTCAGAATTCTTTATCTCAGGAGTTTTAAGACCTTTATCTTTAGGGATATCAGTGTTGTCCCTTTCATTTGAAGAATAATCCCTCTGCATGGGATAATAATCATGTCACATGTTTGATTCTTCTAATTAGTTATTTGGGTCTTGAAATGTCCAGTTAACAGAAAATTTTCTATTGTTCCCTAGGGGTTATCTCCTATACCCTCCTCCTCAAAGTTTTGAAGAAATTAAAGGGTTCTCTACGTGCAAAGCAGACAGTCCTTTTACAACTCAGGAGGGGAGTGAAAGGACATTTCAATTATTCTGTTGTTTCCTTTGATTCTGTTCTTACATTTGACACTGGTCTTGCTGTCTAGAAAAGATTGACCTTGGCTACCAGATTGCCCTTACTGATGATTCAGATCCCTCAGTCTTCATGGTGACCCATACTTAGACTTGAATGTTACAGATTTTTTGAGTTCCTGTACATAGGTATATATGCTCAACCATTGTACCTAAAGCACCAGTACCCTGCTCTGGCAACTGGGCCTTCTAGCTATAGCCACACACATAGTGACCAAAATGGCCCTCCCTCCACACTCAAAACTTTAAATTACATATCATCCTTCCGCAGAGTAATGGTCACCAACTTGTAGTTGGCCCCTCAAGTGATCTGTTTTCCATAACAATGAAAATCTCCCAAGCTATTTCCATCTGTACCTGAAGTTTCTTAAATATTTTCAAATTCTACCTCACAAGGAAGCCATTCAACAGAATTCTGAGTCTAAAGTAGGTTAGTTGGTTGACTAGCACTTCTGTTGATACAATAAACAAACAAACAAACAAATAAATAAATAATACAGGAGGTTAGTTGGATTTAACAGAGCCAAACCTCATCCATGACTCATCAGTGTCCATGTAGGGCTTTGTGCTTGCTTCAGCAGCACATATACTAAAATTGAAAGAATATAGAGAAGATTAGCATGGTCCATGTGCAAGGATGACATGAAAATTTATGAAGCATTCCATATTTTGTGCAGTCCTTTGAAAACCATTTGACTATTTGCTGACTAGCTCCAAGGAAACAGTGTGTGTCAAAGCAAAATGGGTGTCATCCAATATAAAAATTGTGATATTCACTAAAAAGAAAATTGTTTAAAGTGATCTATGAAATGACAATGGAGTTGAGTATTGGGTAACACGTATGATATTATATGGAAATATGTTGTTCTTATCTCAGAAATGAGAAAATGTCACCTAGCATCTCCTTCATTGAACTTAGAAAAAATAAAAGTAAGGTTTTGCCTTCCACATCACTTGGAGAGAAATATGGAGATTAAGCATCGTGCTAACAAAGATCTCCTGGTTTAGAGTTTGAGTAGGTGGAGAAGGAATAGTAGCAGTCCAAGCCAGGTCTTGACATTTATTAGTGTTCTGCCCTTGGTGTGATTGATTAGCTTAGTAATAGGGGACCATTATGTTATCTTATTACTATTAATAATTTTGTTACAAATTATGAAATAGCTGACATACCCTGAATTACAAGCCACAAAGAATAGGACAATAATAATCAAAATTAGGACTTAATAACATTTTCTGAAAACTTCAACATTTGAATATTACAACCTATAGAAAAATACAGAATGGGTTTTATTTGGGATTCTAAGATAATTTCAGCAATTAAATTCAAGAACAAAGTATTCCATTACTTCACTATTTCTTCAAGCATTGTAAAAATGTTATATTATTAAATATTCATAACAACCTAGTGACATAAGGAAGAAAAATCCTCATTTTTAGAAGACATTGAGCCTAAGAGAAGCAACTTGTCCATGAACAAATAGCTGTTGGTTATAGAGCTAAGACTTCTTTTAAGTTCAGGACACTTTTCATTATGTCAAGCATACTCTAGTTAGTTGACTGAACTATGCTGCCCACACTTCATGAGTACTTCACCTTACTTTTTTATTCTTTAATTAGAAGCTTAATAAGAAGTTTGCAGAGCTTACAAATTTGAAGTGTATGGGATAATTAAAGTTCTGATATTAGCTCTGATTTTGTTGAAATACTCTGAGAATTTAATATATTTGGTAAATGTTTTTCATATCAGCATTAAAATAGTAATATTATTTATTACATTTTTATACATAGCATTCACCACCAAATTTCAGAATATAAAGAAGAAAAGATACCTAAAAATCCTTCTCAAAATAGCAATGCAGGTAAGACTTCTGATAGTGAATTACTCTTGGTGGTTCTACCATGGATAAAAAATTAAGAATAAGGAAGTTTTGAGCACAAAAGAGAAGTTAAAAAGTCAATGTGTAAATTGCATGTGTATTTTTTTAAATTTATTTCTTAATAGTCTAGAATTCAGAATTATTTAAGAAGTTAGTTGTAGCGAGTTTATAATCTCAAACAGTATTATCTAAAAAAAGTCTTTGTTTTATTACAGTCCCTGAAATACTCTATGATATTTTTGTATAAATAAGAAGAAAGGTTTTTAAGTTAGTAGTTATATGTTTCCTCTATGGTCACATTATAATAAATTGGACTTCTTATTAAAATGAGTTTTTTATTTATATTTTGCAATAAATGTTTGCATCTAGTAAATGAATACTAATTACAGTTGACCTGAACAATGCAGGGGTTAGGGGCACCAATTCCCTGTGCAGTCAAAAATTTGTGTATGAGTTCTGACCCCCCCCAGACTTTAGTAATAGCCTGCTGTTGAACAGAAGCCTTACTGATAATATAAACAGTTAACATGTTTTGTATATGTATTACATACTATATTCTTACGATAAAGAAAACTAGAGAAAACAAACTATTATTAAGGAAATCATAAGGAAGAGAAACTATATTTACTATTCACAAAATGGAAGTGGATCATCAGAAAGGTGTTCATTCTCATCATCTTCACATAAAGGTAGGCTGAGGAGGAGGAATAGGAGAAGTTGGTGGTGGTGTTTCTGTGTGGCAGAGGCAGAAGAAAATCTGCATATAAGTGGACCCCTACAGTTCAAATCCTTGTTGTTCAGTAATCAACTGTACTACATAGTGATTCGTGTCACCAAGAAAGTAACTATCTTTAAAACTGGGAACTCAACAATAGTTTCTGGTACCATCAACAAATGGCAATAAGAACTGTAAAATGTAGCCAGTCTTCCATGCATTTCATCAATACAAAGGAGGGGAGGTAAGAGTTATTAATGCATTAATTGCCTACCAATAGTATAAATAATAATAATACTAGTATAGTCCCCACGTATGACTACAAAAGAACACTGTACAACAAAGCATCAGAGTCTTATTCTTATTTTGTTACAAGGTCTAAAACAGGTACAAAATGTGCACTATTTATTTATTTTTTGTGAAGCTGGAGTCTTGCTGTGTTGCTCGGGCTGGTCTTAACTCCTGGGCTCCTCAAGGGATACTCTTGCCCCAGCCTCCCAAGTAGTTGAAATTATAGGCACATAACACCGTGCCCGCTTATGCTTTTAATATTTATAGTTTTCTATTGTTGATTAAAAATATTTTACTTTTTTCTTTAATTGTGGATGGGATTTCTGAAGACCCTATAATCAGGTAGGTTTTGCAGATTTTTAAAAATTATGTGTTCACTAAGGGAATACAGAGAAAATAATCTAATATGTGAGTGTTCTATTTTGGGCTACACACCACATTATGTGCTTAACATTTCATATCTCCTATAGTCATCACGACTGCTTTGCAAAGAATCCATGCTATTACTATTTATTAATTAAGCATCTGTGGTTCCAGGAAGTTAACTAATTGCCCCGTAATCCCATAGTTAACAAGTAGCTGTCCCATTATTTGATTATCAGCCTGCCTGGCTCCCAAATCCCTTTTCTTGCCATTCAGCATAGACTGTTAGCAACCTGTGCAGCACTGGGATCAAGGTACAGGTCCAAATTAGATCAATTCAGAAAGTCAGATTTAGTTATATGTTAACTCTCATCAAGAGTTTTTCTTAGAAGTCTGGTTATTCCAAGACCTTGTCCTGATACATTTGACAACTGCAGTGGTCCTTGTTTTTAACATCAAAGGTTTTAGGGCAGATCCTACTTCACTGTGGCCACACAGGACACAGGGCCATAGGTTTTCCATAAGAAAGACCAGGCAAGTCCTAGAGAGGAATTTTTACTGTAAGTGAAGGATATCTAAGTATAGGCCATGTTATGTTAATTATATTTAGCATCTGTTTAGCAGTTAGTTCCAGTTGATTTTTCTACTTAATGACTGCCCAGTTTGGTTTTCCCATTAGGCTAGTACCCCTGCCTAATTGTATGAAGCTTTTTCATTTTTTCTAGAGTCTTTTTTGTTCTTCCATGATTTTCTATAATCTTAATATTTTTTTCTTTCTACTCTGCTTTTCTTGTTTTTTTATTTGTTTTAATTTTTTTCCATTTCTGCCAGCTAAATATTCCCTATTTTTCCATAGAGAGAATCCAAAACACATAGAAATTCAGGGTTTTAACTAATCTTAGAGACTAATCAAAATATCCTCTAGTACTTCAACCTGTGTTTAACGTCCTGGTCAAGTAGTTGTTTAGATGGCACATCTGAAAGTTTTTTACTTCGGTAAATGACAAAGGATTGAAACCCAAAGAGATTTTAGTGATTTATTTGGATATAGTAAGTGGTAGAAATGAGGTTTGAACTCATGTTTCTTAATTCAAAGCCCGGTACTCTTCCTTATTTATCATCCTGTAGGTGAGTGTTTTAATAATAGAAAGGGGAAGTGGGTCTAGTGAACCCAATGGAAGAGGATAAGAATGGAATTAGCTGGTGAACCCAGTGGGAGTGGATAAGAGTGAAATTAGCAGGGGAAGACCAAGTTTGAAGAGAAACAATGCTGGGTTGGAGAGAAATACGGGTTTAAGAAAAGAGGTCAGAATATTGGGGCTTCTGACAATTTGACAAAGACAAATCATATGAATGAATGATAAAGGATGTTGGGAGTTATCTAGAAAGGCACATTAAAATAGAGGGCTCAAGAGAGTCCTGAACAGGTTGCTGCTTTTTTGTTCATTTAATCGGAGGAACTGACGAACGTGAAGTTTCTATCAAAAGATGTTAAAAGAATTTGAGCCACTGGGAGGAGTCTCTATAGCAGATAGGAATGTGGTATCATCTACTCCTACCCCAACTTACAGAGGGGTGGCTTACAGCCCTTTGAGTACTAGAGGGCTAGAGTTTACTGAATTATGTACATCTGTGCCCTATGGCATGTGTCCCCTCACCTCTGCCTTTTTTCCCAAGTTGCTGATGTCCTTCCCATGTACATGTAGAGTACAGTGGGGATAAGATTTGCTGGGAAATCAGTCATGGAGTTTCAGATCGGTAGTTGGTAACATGCTTATGGTGGGAGAGGATGACTAAGACTCCATTTAGCTTGCTTTTCAGGAGCAGGGAAATAGGGAGCTCCTGCTCTTGGTCATTTTAGCCTATCCTTTCAGGAACCTGTGCTTCATTAGACTCAAGATGTAAAGGTTGGAGACGGCCATGGAGCCCTTCAGAAGAGGAATCTGGAATTGAGAGCCCATAGGAAGGCAGATACTTAGACAGTATTTTGGGAAATAGAAGTGTGACTATCAGGATTCTCTTTCCCCAGCGGTCTCTCTCCTTGGGTATCTGATTGTCTTCGAAGGTTTTTAAAGGCTTGCTAATTTATACAGAACTGAATAAGGCAGGACTGATATAGGCAAAATAATTAGATATTATAATTTTTAATTTTTTACTCTTTCTTGGAAAATATCCCCAATAACAACACATAAATTTTTCTTTTCCTTTTGTACATTTAGCTTTCAAATATGTTTCAGAGGACTTTCTGTATGGTTATAGAGTAAAGGGAAGTTATAGGGCCTTCTTCGGTTGTTTCCATCCTGAAGAACCAAGATTGCCAATTTTCTGAGCGATACAGATTAATCATTGAAACAGGGACATGTAATGGAGAAGGGACAGCATATTTTTCTACGTTCTTTTAGGTTATCAGGTTTCTTCCAGTTCAGGTAACAAAAGTTATGTCAGTCATTAGTGAGCAGACAATTTGTGAAGACATACTATACTCAGGCTTTGCCAGTGTATTGGCTGTCAGTATTTGTTATGAAAGTAAAAGTATGTCTTCATTGAATATTTATAGATTGTGAGAGGTGGAGACAGAAGTAACTAGAATATGTCCTAAAGCAGAGACCAAATTTTATTAGTAATTGTATCAAGAAACATCATTTAATATACCGATAGCTGACCCTTCACCTTATTTTATTGTTTCTGGGTGGGTGCACCTGGATATAACCCAGCAGATGATTTTATTTTAAGGAAATGACTTCACTTATTTTTGTTGTATGCTTTTGCTCTAAAGGATTTCCACCAACCTGGGTATTGATGATTTATGGCCTACATCAGACAGTGAAGACATCAGTGTTGAAACCAAGGTAAAGTGGTTTCTTGTGAAATTAATTTTATCACTCTGAATCTTATTTTGTATTGTATTTTCCCTTAAAATTTAGCAGTGGCTTACCTGTCATCATTTTAAATTTATAAGAGAAATTTGGTCAGAGAAAAACCATTGTATGGAAATAGGACTAGTTGATTGTTTTTTTACATTTTTACTTTGGTAAATAAAAAAGAATTGATAAATACTTGAGATGGGGGCTGAAAAAATACTGGCCTGGAGAATACATTGTGACAAGAAAATTATTAGGAAAAGCTTTCCCACAATCGAGGAAATATAAAATTCGATCAAGGTTTACTTGGATATGTATCCGTACTGTGACTTTTAAATCATAGCAACATAACATTTATAATACTTATGCCTCAATTCATCTTTAATGCATCCAGTTGCTTATGACAGTAATCATGGGATCACCCCAGTGCCTTACATTTCCAAAATTTTGTGGAATATAGCATATAGTTTCTTTTTTTTTTTTTCTTAGACACATTATTTTTGGTATCATAGAGTTTTTAGGGGTTATCTTTTTCTCAATTTCTACTCTTGGTCCTGTAATTAGACTCAAATATTATTAGAAGTTGTGGAAATTTAGCTAGGCATGGTGGCATGAGCCTGTAGTCCCAGCCGCTGAAAAGGCTGAAGTGAGAGGATTGCTTGAGCCCAGGAGTTCGAGACCAGCCTGGACATCATAATGAGACTCTAATTCTAAGTTTTTAAAAGAAGTATTAGTGGAAAGTTAGAAATTTAAATTCTCTTTCTTACAGTCTGTATTACAAAGGGATTCCAGTGTGTTTTAAAAGTCATTCTATTAAGAATATGTTAAAAACTCTTCATCTAATTGAATAATATTTATTTTTCCCTGAATAATAACAAATTCTAGAGACACTCTTTTTCTTGAAATGATAATGACATGATAAGACTTTATTTCAGAAATTTTTTGTTTTGTAGTTTTATAGTATCCACTCAAAGTATTCATATTACATTCAAACATTTCAAGTTTCAGAAGTTTTATTTATTTATTTATTTATTTGCTTAAATAGATTTAAGGGGCACAGGTGGTTTTTTTTGTTGTTACATGGATGAATTGCACAGTGAAGTCTAGGCTGTTAATATATCCATCACCTGAACAGTGTACACAATAGGTAATTTTTCATCCTGCTCCCTCCCCCTTCTGAGTGTCCAATGTTCATTAATTCACTCTGTATGACCATGTATACCAATTGCTTAGTTTCCAATTACAAGTGAGAACATGCAGTATTTGTTTTTTGTTCCTGAGTTGCTTCACTTAGAATAATGTCCTCCAGTTCAATCTAAGTTACTGCAAAAGACATTGTTTCATTCTTTTTGAAGACTGAGTACTATTCTGTGGTGTATATAATACACTTTTTTTTATCTAGCATCAGTTAGTGGGCACTTAGGTTGGCTCCATATATTTGCAATTATGAATTGTGCTGCTATAAACATGGGTATAGGTGTCTTCTTAAATTTTTAATTATCATGGTTACATAACAATTGTATATCTTTATAGGGCACATGTGATGTTTTGGTACAGGCATACAATGTGAATTAATCAAATCAAGGTCATCGGGGTATCCACTACCTCAGGCATTTATTTCTTTGTGTTATTAACATTCCATTTTCTCTTTTAGTTTTTCTAAAATGTACCCTAACTTATTGTTGATTATAGTCACTTTGTTGTACTGTCAAATATTCTTCATATCTAACTATATGACTATATTTTTGCATCTATTAATGATCCCACTTTATCTCCCCTTCTTGATACCCTTCCCAGCCTCTGATAACCATCATTCTACCCTCTGTCTCCGTGAGACCAGTTGTTTGTAATATTTAGCTCCCACCTGTGAGTGAGAACGTGCAAGATTTGTTTTTCAGTGCTTGGCTTATTTCACTTCACATAATGTTCTCCAGTTCCATCCATGTTTTCAAAAATGGCAAGACTTCATTCTTTTATTTGGTATATAATATTCCATTGTATATATACACCACAAGGTACACCATAATTTTTTTATGCATTTATACATTGACGGACACTTAGATTGATTCCAAATCTTGGCTATTGTGAATAGTGTTGCAATAAACATGGGAGTGCAGATATATTTTCAATATACTAAATTGCCTTCTTTTGGACATATACATAGAAGTGAGATTGATGGATCATATGGTAGTTCTATTTTTAGTTTTTTGAGGAACCTCCATAATGTTCTCCAGAGTGGTTGCACTAATTTACATTCCCACAAGCAGTGTAAGAGGGTTCCCCTTTCTCCATATCCTGACCAGCATTTAGTATTGCCTGTCTTTTTGATAAAAGCCATTTTAACTGGTGTGAGATCATACCTCATTGTAGTTTTGATTTGCATTTCTCTGATGACTATTGATTTTGAGCATTTTTTTGTATACCTGTTGGCCATCTGTATGTTTTCTTTTGAGAAATGTCTACTCAGATCTTTTGCCCATCTTTAAATTGGATTAATTCTTTTTTTTTCTATTCATTTGTTGGTGTTCCTTATATATTCCAATTATAGATCTCTTGTCAGATGGGTAATTTGAAAATATCTTCTCCGAATCTGTGGGTTGTCTCTTCACTTTGTTGATTATTTTCTTTGTTGTGCAGAAGATTTTTAGCTTGATGTGATTCCCATTTGTCCACTTTTGCTTTGATTGCCTGTGCTTTGTGGTATTACTCAAGAAGTCCTTGCCTAGAGTAATGTCTTGAGCTTTTTCCAATGTTTTCTTGATTAATAGTAGTTTCATAGTTCAGTTCTTAGATTAATTTATTCATTTTGATTTTATTTGTGTAAGAGATAAGGGTCTAGTTTCATTCTTTTGCATATGGGTATCCAGTTTCCTAGCACCATTTATTAAAGAGACTGTCCTTAAAACAAGCACCACTGGTACTCACCACCAAATTGGTACTAAATGATCAACACTACATCACACAGAATAATATCTCAGGGGGTGGGCAGGCGGGAGCGGTGGAGGGGATAGACAACTCTCACTGAAGGATGCAGGGAGCACAGTTTGGGGATTCCACATTGTAGCTCTGACACGGGCAGTGCAAGGGCAATATATATAACCAAAGTGTTGTACCCCTATAATATTCTGAAATAAAAAAATAAAATTAAAAAAAAAAAGACAGACTATCCTCGCCCCACTGTATGTTCTAGGCAACTTTGTCAAAGATGAGTTCACAATAGATTTGTCGATTTATTTCTGGGTTCTCTATTCTATTCCATTGGTCTATGTGTCTGTTTTTATGCCACCACAGCTACAATATTGATTCTTCCAATTCATGAGCATGGAATATCTTTTCATTTTTTTATGTGTGTCCCCTTCAATTTATTTTATGAATGTTTTATAGTTTTCATTACAGAGATCTTTCACTTCTTTGGTTAAGTTTTGTTTCTAGTTATTTTACTTTATTTGTAGCTACTTCTGGGTTCTCTATTTTGTTCCACTGGTCTGTGTCTCTGCTTTTTATGCCAGTACCATGCCATTTTGGTTACTACAGCTATGTAGTATAATATTTAAGTCAGGAAATGTGATTACTCCATTTTTGTTATTTTTGCACAGAACGGCTTTGGCTATTTTGGGTCTTTTGTGGCTCCATATAAATTTTAGGATTTTTTTTCTACATCCATGAAGGATGTCATTGGTATTTTGGTGAGGATTGGATTGAATCTGTAGATTGCTTTGTATAGTATGGACATTTTAACAATATTGATTCTTTCAATCCATGAGCATGGAATATCTTTCCATTTTTTGTGTCCTATTCAATTTCTTTCATCAATGTTTTATGGTTTTCATTATAGAGACCTTTCACTTCTTTCATTATGTTCATTTCTAGTTTTTTAAAAATTTTTAGCTGTTTTAAATGGAATTACTTTCTTTAATTTTTTTTCAGATTGTTTACTGTTGGAATATAGAAATGCTACTGATTTTTGTATGTTGACTTTGTATCCTGCAACTTTACTGATTTAGTTTATCAGTTATAATAGTTTTGTGTGTGTGTGTGTGTGTGTGTGTTTGGTGGAGTCTTTAGGTTTCCCTAGATATAAGATTTATATTGTTTGCAAACAGGGATAATTTGACTTCTTCCTTTCTAGTTAGGATGCCCCTTATTTTTTTCTCTTGTCTGATTTCCCTAGCTAGAACTTCTAGTACTGTGTTAAATAGTAGTGGTGAGAGTGGGCATCCTTTTCTTCTTCCAGATTTAGAAGAAAGGCTTTCAGTTTTTTCCCATTCAGTACGATACTGGTTATGGGTCTCTCATATATGGCTATTATCATGTTCAGGTACATTCCTACCATACTGAGTTTTTTTAAAGGGTTTTTATCACGAAGGGATGTTGAATTCTATTGATTACTTTTTCAGCATCTATTGAAATGGTCATGTCATTTTTGTCCTTTGTTCTGTTGATAGGATGTATCACATTGATTGATTTGCATGTGTTGAAACATCTTTGCATCCCTGGAATGAATCCCACTTGATTGTGATGAATAATCCTTTTAATGTGTTATTGAATTTTGTTAGCTAGTATTTTGTTGAGGATTTTAGCATCTATTTTCATCAGAGATATTGTCCTAGAGTTTTCTTTCTTGGGTTGTGTCTTTGTCTGCTTTAGGTATCAGGATGATACAGGCCTGATAGAATAATTTCAGGAGTATTCCCTCTTCCTTGATACTTTGGAATACTTTAAGTTGGATTGGTACCCGTTCATCTTTGAAGGCTTCATAGAATTTAGTAGAGAAGCTGTTTTATCCTGGCTTTTCTTTGATGGGAGACTTTTCATTACTGCTTCTGTCTCCTGTCTTGCTATTAGTTTATTGACGTTTTGGGTTTATTGCTCGTTCCATCTTGGTGGGTTGTATGTGTCTAGGAATTTATCCATTTCTTCTAGGTTTTCCAATATTTTGGCACATAGTTGCCCATAGTAGTCTCTAATGATACTTTGAATCTCTGTGGTATCAGTTGTAATGTCTGTTTTTTCATCTCTGATTGTTTTAATGTGGGTCTTCTCTCTTTTGTCTTAATTAGTCTTGCTAAAAGTGTGTCAGTTTTCTTACTTTTTAAAAAAAACACAAGTTTTTGTGTCATTGATCTTTTGTATTTTGTTTCAGTTTTATTTATTTATGCTCTGGTCTTTACTATTTCTTTTCTTCTACTAATTTTGTGTTTTTCTGGTTAGTATTTTTTATAGTTCTTTAAGATGCATAATTTGGTTTTATATTTGGAGCTTTTCTACTTTTTTGATGTAGGCACTTTTTGCTATAAACTTTCCTCGTACTACTGATTTGCTGTATGCCATAGGTTTTGATATGCTCTGTTACCATTTTCATTTCTTTCAAGAAATTTTTAAATTTTATTCTTAATCTCTTCCTTGACCCACTTGTCATTTGAGATTGTATTATTTAATTTCCATGGGTTTCTATAGTTTCCAATGCTCCTCTTTTTATTTATTTCTTGTTCTATTCCATTGTGGTCATAGAAAATTGATATGATTTCAATTTTTTTGAATTTTGTATGACTTATTTTGTGCCCTAACATAGGGTCTATCCTTGAGAATGACCCATGAGCTGAGGAGAAGAATGGGTATTCTGCAGCTACTGCATGAAATATTCTGTAAATATTTATTAGGCCCAGTTGGTCTATAGTGAAGAATAAGGCCTATGTTTCTTTGTTGATTTTCTGTCTGGATGATCTGTCCAATGGTGAAAGTGGAGTGTTGAGGTTGCTAACAGTTATTGTATTGGGGTTATCTCTCTCTTTAGTGCTGATAATATTTGCTTTCTATAGCTGGATGCTCCAGTGTTGGGTGCATATATATTTGGAATTGTTATATTGTCATGCTGAATTGACAATTTCATCATTATGTAATGAACTTGTCCCTTTTTACAGTTTTTGACTTGAAATATATTTTATATAATAGAAGTATAGGTATTCCTGCTCTTTCTTGGTTTCCATTTGCATGGGATATCCATTTTTATTCCTTTATTTTTGGTGTATGTGTGCCTTTAGAGGTGGAGTGTGTTTCTTGTAGACAACACATAGTTGAGTCTTGGGTTTTTTAAATACCTTCAGCCACTCTATGAATTATGGTTGGAGAGTTTAGTACATTCATATTAAATATTATTATTGATAGCTAGGGACTTCCACTGCCATGTTGTTATTTGATTATTCCTTGTTATCTTGTCCTCTCTTTCTTCCTTCTTTCCTGTTTTCCCTTGTTAAAGGTCATTTCCTCTGGTAATGTGTTTTAATTTCTTGTTTTTATTTTTATTTTTTGTATCTGTTGTAGATTTTTGGATTTGAAGGTACCATGAAGCTTGCAAAAAAATTTTATAACCAATTATTTCAAACACGTGACACTTCTACTTAGAAGCACAAAAATAGCCAGGCAAAGAGAAATTTAAAAGAAATTATACACTTTAACTCCATTCCCAGCCTGCTTTTTAACTTTTTGGTTTTTCAACCTATACCTTTTCATACTATCTCTGAAAAGTTGCTGTAGTTATTTTGATAGATTAGTTCTCTAGTCTACCTAATCAAGATATAAGCGGTTTACACACTGCAATTATAGCAATAGCATATTCTGTATTTGTGTACTTACTCATACCAGTGAGTTTTATACCTTTGATGATTTCTTATTGTCATGGATATTCTTCTCATTTATTTTGAAGAACTCCTTTTAGCATTTCCTGGAGGACAGATCTAGTGTTGATGAAATCCATCATCTTTTGTTTGTCTGGGAAAGTCTTTATTTTCCCCTCATATTTAATGGATACAGTATGCAGTATATAGTATTCTAGGGTTAAAGTTTTTTTCCTTCAGCAGTTTGAGGAAAACTGTCATGCTACTCTCTCCAGGCCTGTAAGGTTTTCACTGAGAGGTCTACTGCAAAACATATTGGAGCTCCTTTGTATGTTAACTTTTTCTCCTTTCTTGCTTCTTTTAGGACTTTTTCTTTATCTGGGACCTTTTGGAATTTCATTATTGAATGCCTTGACGTACTCTTGCTTGGGTTGAATCTGCTTGGTTATCTATGACTTTCTTGTACCTGAATATTGGTATCTTTTGCTAGGTTTAGAAAGTTCTCTGTTACTATTTCATCAAATAAACTTTCTACCCCAATCTCTCTCTACCTCCTCTTTAAGGGCAGTAGCTCTTAGATTTCCCTCTTTGAGGCTATTTTCTAGATCATGTAAAAATCCTTCATTCCTTTATATTCTTTTTCCTTTTTAGTTTTCAGACTGTATGTTTTCAAATGGTCTGTCTTCAAACTCACTAATTCTTTCTGTACCTGATTAATTCTGCTGTTGAGAGACTCTGATACATTTCTCAGTTTGTGAATTGAATTTTTCAGTTCCAGAATTTTTGCTTGATATTTTGAAAAAATATTTCAATCTCTTTGTTAACTTTTTTTGATAGGCTTCTGAATCTCTTCTTTATGTTCTTTTGAAGCTTACTGAGCTTCTACACAATGGCTATTTTGAATTCTTTGAGAGGTCACTTATCTTCATCACTTTGGTATTGGTAACTGGTACATTATTACATTCATTTGGTGAGGTCATGTTTTCCTGGATGTTCTTGATGCTTGTGGATGTTCAGGAATTTCTGGTCATTGAAGAGTTATTTATTTATTTTATTTTATGTTATTTCTTACTTTGTTATCTTTATTGTTTATATTTCTTTTCTTTATAATAAACCTTGTATTTTTTAAAGGTCCATGTCATTATTAATTTTTTTCCTCATACAATTTTAAAATTTCAGATATGATCCACATGCCATGAAATTCACCCTTTTAACATCGTATGATGTTTTTATATATTTTTAAACTTCTGCCAATCAACAATACCTAATTTTAGGCATTGAATGTTCTAGAATATTTTCATCATTTCGCGAAGAAACCCTATGCCCCTTAGCAGTTACTACCCTTTCCTTCTTCCCCAAGCCCCTGGCAACCACTTCTTGTCTCTATAGATTTGCCTATTCTGAACATTTCTTTTTTTTTTATGAGATAGTACAACAATCTTTATTTTATTCATATTTGTTTTTTTATTTCAGAGTAATAAAGGGTTACAAATGCTTTGGTTATATAAATTGCCTTTGCAACTGCCAGAGTCAGAGCTACAAGCATGCCCATCCCCCAGACAGCCTGCACTGCACACATTAGGTGTGAGTTTACCTATCCCTTCCTCCCCCCCCACCTGCCTGATACTCAACGAACGTCACTTCCATATGTACACATAAGTTTTGATAGATCAGTACCAATTTAATGGTGAGTACCTGTTCATCTTTCAGAGAACCAACTTTTTGTTTCATTAATCTTCTGTATAGTTCTTTTGTTACCAATTTCATTTAGTTCTTCTCTGACTTTGGTTATTTCTTTTCTTGTGCTGGGCTTGGGCCAATTTCCAGTTCCTTGAGACAATTCATTAGATTTTTGATTTTTGATCTGTCTGTCTTTTGGATGTAGGCATTTATGGGTATGAATTTTCCTCTCAGGACTGCTTTAGCCATATCACACAGATTTTGACAACTTGTGTCCCCTTTATCATTTACTTCAAAGAACCTTTGGATTTCCGTCTTAATTTCCTATTTGACCTATCATTCAGCAGGAGATTATTTAGTTTCTATGACCTTGCATAGAGGTGAGTGTTTCTTTTGGAGTCAATTTCTAATTTTGTTCCACTGTGATCTGAGAAGATGCATGGAATAATTTCTATTTTTTAGAAATTGTTGAGATATGTTTTGTGGCGTAGGATGTGGTTATCTTAGATAATGTCCCATGAGCTGATGAGAAGAATGTACATGCAGTGGTTTTTGGGTAGAATGTTCTGTAGATGTCTGTTAGGCCCATTAGTTCCAGAGTTCTGTTTAAGTCCATTGTTCCCTTGTTTATTTTCTGTTTGGAGGATCTGTCCTGTTCCGTTTGAGGGGTGTTGAAGTCCCCCACTATTACAGTGCTGCTCGTTATCATTTTGTTTGGATCTAGGAGGATTTGCTTTATGAATCTGGGTGCACCTGTGTTAGGTACGTAAATATTTAGAATTGTTATGTCTTCTTGTTGAATTCTTCCCTTTACCATTATATAATGACTATCTTTGTCTTTAATTAGTTTTGTTGATTTGAAGACTAAGTTATCTGATATGAGAACTGCTACATCAGCTTTCTTTCGGTTTCCATTTCCATGGAATATTGTTTTCCATCCTTTCACCTTGAGTTTGAATGAGTCCTTCAGGATTAGTTGTGTTTCCTGAAGATAGCAGATACATGGCTTGTATAAATTTATCCATTTGGCTAGCTTTTGTCTCTTCAGTGGGCAATTCAAGCCATTCACGTTTATTGAGAGAATTTATAAGTGGGGTGGATTTCTGTTCATCCTATTGAGTAGAATTTTGTTGCTTTGTTTTGTCTCTTGAGCCATTTTGGAATCTGGCCTTGAACTTCAGCTTTTGGGTAATTTAACACTGGTGGGTGTCTATTGCGCTGATCTGTGTATAATGTAATTATGAGTTCTTCCTGCAGGGCAGGTATTGTCTTGACATATTTCCTCTGTGTTTGATAGTCTGAGAAAGACTTTATTTTCCCCCTCATATACAATACTTAGTTTTAAAGGATATAAAATTCTAGGCTGGCCATTATTCTGTTTGAGCAGACTGAGAATGGAGCTCCAATCCCTTCTGGCTTATAAGGTCTCAGTTGAGAAGTTTACATTCAGTCTGATGGGTTTTCCTTTGTAAGTTACCTGCTGCTTTCACATTATGGCTCATAGGAACACCTCTTTCTTGTTTATTTTGGCCAGTCTGATGATGACGCATCATGGTGTTTTCCTCTTTGAGATAAATCTCCTTGGGTATTTGAATTTCTTGTGCCTTCATATCTAGATTTCTAGCAAGGCTAGGGAAGTTTTCCTCGATTATTCCCTCAAGTAGGTTTTCCAACCCTTGTGTAATTTCTTCTTCACCCTCTGGGATGCCTGTGATTCTTATGGTAGGCCTCTTCACATAATCCCGTATTTCTTGTAGGCTTTGCTTGTTCCTCTTGTTTCTCTAGTCTGTCTCTGTGACTGACTTGTATAATTGAAAGATGTTGTACTCACACTCTGAGATTCTTTCTTCTCCTGATCTAACCTATTCTTACGGTTTTCCACTGTGTTTTGTAATTCCTTGAATGAATTGTTCATTGCCAGAAATTATGTTTGATTTTTCTTTAATATTTGAATTTCTTTAGTGTATTTTTCATGCATTTCGTGCACTGTTTTTGTGTTTTCTCTGTGTTGGGTTTCCATTTCATCTTGCATTTCATTGAGTTTCCTTACAATCTGTGTTTGAAATTCTCTATTGCCATTTCAATATTCTGATTTTGGTTGGTATCCATTGCTAGAGAGCTGGTGTTCCCTTTTGGGGGTGTCCTTTCACTTTTGACTCTTCATACTTCCAGAGTTCTTCCACTGATTCCTTCTCATCTGATGTTGCTTCTTACTTTTGGATTTTCTTTTGCTTACATGCCCAGCGGGATCTCTGAGCCAGTAGGTGGTGTTCATGGGTGAGAACCAACCACACCCTGTATCATGAGTCAGTAAATGCAGTACAAGTGCATGCAAATTGACTTCCCTGTCAAGTAGATGGTGCTTGCCAGAAGGAACAATCTACAATGTTGTTTGTGGGTCCTGTGGCCAGCTCTAGCTCTTCAGGAGAAGGACTCTAATGCCCCAGGTGGTGGGTTGGGCCCTGGGACTTCCAGGTTCGTCCTTATTCTCCACCACATCGGGAGCAAGTGGAAGAGTGAGGCTGGGCAGGGCTGGGTTGGGTGAGCCTGCCCTCAAGCTGCAAATACTTTTAGCTTCAGTCAAAGTTCTGCTTCGCAACTCTGGGCAAAGCTGCCAGGGAGGGGCTCAAGTGGCCCCACTCAACCAGAAAGTCTGCATGTGGAGGTGGGGCTATATGAGACCCTCAATCTGGTAGTCTGGAGCAGGCCTCATTCCTTTCCAGCCTCCTTTATCTGAGGTTTCTCTCAGGCCTCTGCTATCAGGCAGGACCTCAAGCCAGCTGAGCTCCCCCACAACTGTGATGTGGGCCAGGATGTTCCCTGTCCAGGATCCTGTCCTGAGCTGGGAGCGCAGTCCTCCCATGTGAGGAGGGGTGCCATGTGAGCATGCTATAGCTATGACTCACACTGCACTCTCTCCCCGATCTTCCCCTGGCAGGTACCCACACCTCATGAGACTAATTCACAAATATGCCCTCTGTGCCCCCCAGCAATGCAATGAAAACCTGACTGTATGGGATATGGCCTTCAGGCCCATCCCCAAGGCCCCAAAGATCTACCCCTCACCATGCCAGGGAGAAGGATGCTGGTCCCAAGTCACCCATTGGCTGTCCAAGGTGGTTCAATGTCCCTCCACCTTGGGGTGCGCCCCACTCTGCTGTAGTCACCAGGCAAGCAGTACCAGGGAGGGCTGGCAGGCAGGGAACTTACAGTCTGAGCACCCCTCAGTCTGCTTCAGGACCCCAAAAGGAAAGGTCTGAGACCTGTTTCCTGTGGAGGCCTCTATATGGTGGCTCAGTTGTCTCTCTCAGCAACCACAGGTAGGGGAGGGGATGGGGTGAAAGAGTCTGGATGGAGGTAAGTCCGCACTCTGGTCATCTCCAACCCTCTCTCTGGAAGGCAGTATGCCCAGAATGAGTGGACTCTAGAGTCACGTAGATCACCCAGGACCCACCCCTGTGGCTCTTGCAGTCTGGTCCAGAGTTGGGAAATGTGTGTATGGGGACGAGTAAGGCGGAACCTTAGGGGTTGAAGCACCCTAGGGAGGACAAAGGCGCCCAGTGGGTAAAGAAGCAATATGGCATCTGCCATACAACTCAGGTCTGTGGGGTGGGAAGTGCCCCCGGGAGGGCTGGGAACCTGGTGGCCCGTCCGTAAGATGCTCCTTGCTCACTTATGGCAGTGGTCTCTGGGCTCATGTGGGCAGAGTGACTCTCCAGCAGCTCTGGACCCCACCAACAATCCAAGATGTGAGGGAGGGGGAAGTTAACTGCTCCACCTACCCTTCTCGCAGGTCTTCAAGCCTCTCTGAGCTTAATCCTCGCCGATGCTTTTCTCCTTCCAGTTATGCTCCGCAGCCTCTTCCCGTGGAGTCTCCTGTAGGTTTAGGCACCCTTTCATTCAGACCCTCAAGTGATCTGTGTTTGTCTGTCTGTCTGTCTGTTCTTTCTCTTTCATCTAAAAAGTTCTCCTTCTTATAGAGACGCTCTGGCTGGTGGTGTCTCTGGTCTGCCATCTTGTGGTTATGTATTTTAATCTTCTCAATCTGGGCTTGTTTTTACACATCCTTATTGGGAAGGCTTTCCAGATATTCAAAGGAAATTGAGTGTTGTGAAGTAAGTTGTTGGTCACTATAGCTGAATCAGCACAGCGGGGACCGCAAGTCCAGTAATGATATGACAATTGCCAAATCCTTGTAGTACTGCCTTGGTGGACTTGGATAAGATATGGGAGAATTTCCTGGATTACCAGGCAAAGTGTCTCACTCTCTTCTCTCACTCTCTGTGCTGAGTTGGTGGAGTTGGGGGAGGAGCGATGTGGGCCCTCCCTCATGGTCACAACAGCTAAGACCGTGCTAAGTCACAGTGGAACCCAGCCAATGTCACCAAAAGCCCATGGTGACTGTTGTATGGCTCCCTCTGATGTTTATGCAAGCCCAAGGGCTCTTTAGTCAACAAGTGGTGAATCCTGGCAGGACTGGGTCCTTCCCTTAAGGGCAGAGTGTTTCTTTCTGGCTCAAGCTGATTCTAGGAGTGTAATTCATGGACTATATCCTTAAATCCAGTGCTTTGGGAGTGTGCTTTGTAGTTTATTTTACTGTTGGTATGCAAGTTGCAAAGCAACATCCTCTGAATTTTTCCCTTTCCTTTCCCCAAGTGGAAGAAAACTTTCCCTGAGCTGTACTGCCAGGGGTTGTGGGAAGGGTGACATAAGCACTGTCTTGGCCACCACCATTGGGGTATCTCGGGGTCATGTGCTCCCCAAGCCCACTGGCTCTGAGCCAGCACAGTCACAGGAACTACCCAGGGACTGCAGCCTTTGTGGTATGACTGCCTTATGAATTTATTCCAGGCCCCAGGCTGGTTTTTCTCAGCCGGTTGATGGAGTTAGCCAGAACTCAGGTTTCAGGGCAGAGAATTTCTCTCTGGCTGGGCTGGTCCCTCTGTGGGCACTGGCAGTATTCGGCCTTGTGCTATGTTCCTCTGTGACAGGGCAGCCCTGAAATTCAAAGCAACGTCCCATAATCACTTCATTCTCTCTCACCCAGGCAAACAGATTCTCTTTACTTGACGTGGTGGTGCGGAACTGCCTGGGGATGAAGGAGGGGTGGTGTAGACAATGCAAGGCTCTTTACTGCCCTGTTCAATGCCTTGTTCATTGATATAATGTGAAAGCAATTACTTTGCTCACTCACCTGATTTTTGTTTTTTCTGAGGGTGCTTCTTAGCATGTCTACTTGTTGAATTTGGTGTTTGTGTGGAGGGATGATTGCTGGAGGTTTCTATCTGGTCATCTTGCTCTGCCCAGATCTCCCACAGGTGTCCTTTTTATATGATTTCTTTTCCTTTGGGTAGATCCCCAGTAGTGAGATTGCCGAATCGAATGGTATGTCTACTTTTAGTTCTTTGAGAAATCTCCAGTTTCTGTAGAGATTGTTCTAATTTATACTCCTTCCAAATGTATATATGCATTATCTTTTCACCACATCCACACTAGTGTGTATTGTTTTTTGACTTTTTAATAAGTGCTATTCTGACAAGGGTGGTATCTCGTTGTGGTTTTGATTTGCATTTACCTAATGAATAATGATGTAGTGCAGTTGTTCATATGTTTATTAGCCATTTTCCTTTAGAAAAATGTCTGTTCATTTGTTTTGCCCACTTTGAATGGGGATATTTGTTGTGTTTTTTTTTCTTGCTGATTTATTTGAGATATTTATAGATTCTGGATATTATGCCTCTGTTAGATATGTAGCTTGTGAATATTTTCTGTAGGTTTTCTATTAACTCTGTTGATTATACCTTTTGCTATTCAAAAGCTTTTTAGTTTAATTACTTCCCATTTATTTATTTTTGATTTTACTGTATTTGCTTTTTGGGTGTTAGCCATGAATTCTTTACCTAGGCCTATGTTGAGGATAGTTTTTCCTAGGTTTTTCCTAAATTTTTTATGGTTTCAGGTCTTATGGTTAAGCCTTTAATCCATCTTGACTTAATTTTTGTATATGGTGAGAGATGAAAATGAAGTTTCATTCTTCTGCATGTGAAGATCCAGTTTTCCTAGCACCATGTACTGAATGGGGTATCCTTTCCCCAGTGTATGCTTTTGTCTGCTTTGTGAAAGTTCAGTTGGTTGTAGGTATTTGGCTTTACTTCTGGGTTCCCTACTTTGTTCTATTGGTCTATGTGTCTACTTTTATACCAGTAGGGTGCTGTATTGGTTAATATTTCGTCATAATATAATTTAACATCATGTAATGTGATGCCTCGTGATTTGTTCTTTTTCCTTAGCATTGCTTTGGTATTTGTGCTCTTTTCTGGTATCATATGAATTTTTGGTTTGTTTTTTCTAATTCTGTGAAAAAAAGAGTTGGCTTTTGGTAGGAATTGCATTGAATCTGTAGATTGCTTTGGCAATATGGACATTTTCACAATATTTGTTTTTCCAATCCATGATCATGAGATACTTGTCCAGTTGTTTGTGTCATCTAAGATATTTTTAAATCAGTGTTTTGTGGTTCTTCTTGTAGAGATCTTTTACAATCCTGGTTGAGTATATTCCCAGATTTATATATTTATTTATTTATTTAGCCGCAGTTCTAAATGGTATTGAGTTGTTGATTTGATTCTCAGCTTGTTTGTTATTAGTGCAAAGAAATGGTATGGATTTTTGTGCATTGAATTTGTAACCTGAAACTTTACTGAATTCATTTGTTAATTTCAGGAATCTGTTGGAATACTCTTTATGCTTTTCTAGCTATAAGATCATATCATCAGCAAAGAGGGATAGTTCGACCTCAGTTTTTTTCCAATTTGGATGCTCTTTATCTCTTTCTCTTGCCTGATTGCTCTGGCTAGGACTTCCAGTACTATATTGAATAGAAGTGGTTAAAGTGGACATCCTGTCTTATTCCAATTCTTATGGGGGAATGCTTTCATATTTTCCCCATTCAGTATATTGGCAGTGAGTTTGTCGTATATGGCTTTCATTATTTTGAGGTATGTTCTTCCTGTGCCTAGTACATTGAGGGTTTTTATCATGAAGGGGTGTTGGATTTTGTTGGATGCTTTCTCCAAATCTATTGAGATTATGCTATGGTTTTTGTTTTTAATTCTGCTTCTGTGGGGACTCACAGTTACTGACCTTTGTATGTTGAACCACGCTTGCATCCCTTGGATGAAACCAACTTGATCATGGTGAATTATATTTTTGAAGTGCTTTTTGATTTCATTTGCTGTTTTTTTTTTCCTTTGGGGATTTTTTAAATCTATTTTTATCAAGGACATTGGCCTATAGTTTTCTGTTTTTGTTGTTGTGTCCTTACCTGGCTGTGGTATCAGGATGACACTGGCTTTGATGATGCGTAAGGGAGGAGTCCCTCCTTTTCCATGTTACGGCACAGTTCTTTTTGGTAGGTGTGGTAGAATTTGTCTGTGACTCTATCTGGTCCTGGGTTTTTTTCTTGGGAGATACCTAGTTAATGATTCAATCTTGTTATTTGTTATTGCTCTGTCTAGGATTTCTATTTCTTCCTGATTCAAGCAGGGAGATTGTGTGTTTCCAAAAATGTATCCACTTTCTCTAGATGTTTGAGGTGGTGTGCATAGAGGTGTTTGTAGTAGTCTCAGATTTTCTTTTGCATTTCTGTGGTATCTTTTGTAATGTCTACTTTTTCATTTTGGATTGACCTTATTTGAATCCTCTCTCTTCTCTTCTTGGTGAATCTAGTTAATTGTCTGTCAATGGTTTTATCTTTTCAAAGAACAAACTTTTTAAATTCATTGATACTTTGTATTTTCTTTTTGGTTTCCCTTTTGTTTGGTTCTACTTTGATCTTTGTTATTTCTTGTCTTCTGCTAGATTTGGGACTGGTTTGTTCTCATTTTTCTAGTTCCCTGAGGTGTCACACTGGGTTGTTAATTGATTATCTTTCTGGCTTTCTCATGTAGACATTTAGTGGTATAAACTTCCCTCCTGGCACTGGTTTCTCTGTATCTGAGAAAATTTTGCAGCTTTTGTTGCTATTGTCATTCAATTCAAAAATTTTTTCATTTCTAACTTGATTTCGTCATTGGCTCAAACATCATTTCAAAGGTGTTGGTTTAATTTCCATATATTTGTATAATTTTGCAAATTCATCTTGGAATTGATTTCTAATTTTATTCCAGTGTAATCTGAGAAAATACATGGCACTATCTTGATTTTTAAAAAATTTTCTGAGTCTTGATTTTTGGCTTCGAGTATGTCCTATCTTGGAGAATGTTCCATGTGCTGATAAGAAGAATGTACTTTCTGCAGTTTTTTGGTAGAATGTTCTGCACTTGTCTGTTAGGTCCATTTGTTCTTTCATCTTGTTCAAGTCCAGTGTTTCTTTGTTGATTTTCTGCCTCAATGATCTGTCTAGTTCTGTCAGTAGAGTGTTAGGGTCCCCCACTATAATTATATTCCTGTTCATTTCTTTTCTTGGGTCTAGTAGTATTTGTTTTATGAATCTAGGAGCTGTGTTGTTAGGCGCATGTATATTTAGGGTTGTTAAATCTTCTCGTTGAATTGCTCCCTTAATCATTATATAATAACATCTGTATTTTTATTGTTGTTTTAAAGTCTATTTTACCTGATATAAGATTAACTACTCCTGCTTGCTTTCTGTATCCATTTGCATGGAATATTTGTTCCAGCCCTTCACTTTGATTCTGTGAGTATCTATATGCTTTAAATGAATTTTTTGGAGACATGATATTTTTGGCTTTTGTTTTTTATCCAGTCCACCAATTGATGTCTTTTAGTGGCAAATTGAGAATGTTGACATTCAATGTTAATATTGGTTAGTGAGATACTGTTTCAGTCATGTTGATTGTTACTAGGTAGCTTTGTATTCTCCCTTGCTTTACTATTTTGTAAGAATTGTGAGTTTTAACTTCCGCTTATTTTTACACTGTTGAATAATCAAAGACCATACTCTTTGATTTTTAGAGCACTTTTGAGCACTTTCCTATAGGGCAGGTCCAGTGCTGAAAAATTCCCATAGTGTTTGCTTGTCTGGGAAAGACTTTATTTCTCCTACATTAACAAAACTTAGCTGACAGTTATTCTGTTAAAGAAGACTAAAGATAGGACCCAACTCCTTCTTTCTTGTGAAGTCTCCTTTAAGAAGTCTGATGTTAGTCTGATGGGTTTTCCTTTGCATGTTTTTGCCTGTCCACTTTGAGCTTCTTGTATCTGGATCTCCAGCAAGACTAGGGAAATTTTCCTCAATTATTCCCTTAAGTAGGTTTTCCAGGCCTTTTTCTTTGTCTTCTTCTCCTAAGGACACCTATGGTTGTTATATTTGTGTACTTTACTTAAAGCCTTAATTCTCAGAGATTTGTTCATTTCTCTTGATTCTTTGTTCTTTATTTTTGACTGACTGGGTTAATTCAAAAGAGTTGTCTTTGAGTCCTAAAATTCTTTGTTCTGCTTAGTCTAGTCTGTTCTTAAAACTTTCCAATGTGTTTTGTATTTCCCTAAATAAATTTTTCATTTCCAGAAGTCATATTTTGCTTTTTTATTTTCAAAGTGTCTATCTCTTGAATAAATTTTTTATTCATTTCCTGAATTATTTGTCTGGCTTCCTTGAGTTGGTTTTCCATTTTCTCTTGGCTCTCATTGAGCTTCCTTACAATCCATATTTGGAATTCTTTATCTGTCATTTCAGTATTTTCATTTTGGTTGGAATCCATTACTAGAGAGCTGATGTGATACCTTGGGGGTATTCCTTTCACTCTGATTATTCATACTAGTGGACTTTTCTAGCACTGATTCCTTCTTATCTGGAGCAGCTTTTACTTATTGTTTTTACATTCTCTTTTGCTCAGATGTGATTTTTTTCTAACTTTTTCTTAAATCTGTGCCTGGACTACATGTTTGAGAATGACTTTAGGCTTTGCTCATGGGTATTTTCAGGGGGGCCCAGGTTCTGAATGAATGCATTGGTTATAGATAGTCTTATTATGGTTATTTTCTCAATTGCTGGTTACTTGTAGGCTTTAACAGTGGTGTACTCTGAGCGTGAGGACAGATGTCTCTTGTCAAATAGGGGAGATGGAGGTCTTTGAAAGCTTTTCTCTGTCCCCAGGCCTATTGACTTCTTAACAGTATGAATTATATTGGTATACCCAGTTTAATCTCCAAGTCTGTGGGTGGTGCTTGTGGTTAAGCGCCAGCCAGGCCCTGTACAATTGAATCAATAAATGCTGTAATAGCCTGTAGAATTTGATCTCCCTGGCAGTAGGTAGCACTTGAAGGAGAGAGCCCACTACAGTGGGGTTTTTTTTTGGACTTGAGTCTGGCCATAGTCAATCAGGGGAATCACTTGGGTATCAGAGACAGTGTCAGCCCCTGGACCTCACATGGTACCTGTTTTGTGTTCCACCACAGTCCAGGTGTATTGGGGTTTGAGATTGGATGGGGCTGTGTGAGGCATGCCTATGTTTATGCTCCACAAGTTGGGTACAGTTGTTGTCTCAGCCATGGTCAAGGTCTGTCCCTGGCCACTGGGAAAAGACCCCAGGGAGGGGCTGATATGGTCTCACCACACCACAAATCTTTTTATGGGGAGGAGCAGTCTGAAATTCCCAGTCCAGCAAGCAGGAGTGGGTTTCACTCCTCTGCCACTTCCCTTACCCCATGGATCTCCCTCCATCATTTGGTTATGAGCAGAAGCCCAAACGGCAGAGCTCACCAGCAATGTTGCCTCAGGCAGTGAGTTTCAAGCTTCCCTGCCAGAACCCTGCCCTGGGCCAAAATCATCACATTCTTGTGGGAGAGGTGTGCTCTGCAAGTATGCTGTGACTCAGATCCACAATACACTCTTCTTTTAGTTATGCCTGTATGGGCTCCCTTTCCTCTCAAGATCTGTTTACCAATCTCTCTTCCCTGCTTCTGAATGACACAACCAAGTCCTGGGGGTAGAGGATCAGGCCTGCAGACCTGTCCTCTGAAACCCTGAGTTCAGGCCCCAACTGTGGCAGGGAGAGAAGTGCTGGTCCTGAGTTGCCCACTGAGTTCTCAAACAAGTTTAATGTTCCTCCACTTCAGGGTATGCCCCACTCTACTGGAGCAGCAATGCAGGCAGTGCTGGGGAGGGATTTGGGGTTGGGAGCTCACAGTCTGAGCACTGTTCATCTGTTGCTATTGTTAAGGAGAAGGGTGTGAGCCCCACTGTCCATGAAAGACTCAGTGTGGTTTATATGCCAACAGGAGAGAAGCAGCTGCCTCTGAGTGCCTTAGCTTAATTGTCCATTGGGAAACTTGTGCTAGCCCTGCCCAGGAATTGCCACAACTGTGTGAGCAGCTGTGGGTCAGGGAGGAGAGTAGGAGGAGAAGAGCCTGAATGGAGGAGAGCTGGCACTCTGGTCCTTTGTCCCAAGGTCTCCCCTACATGTGATGCACTCTCCTCTTACCTGAAGGCAGCCCACCCTGTATGTCCAAGCTCTGGGATCACACAGTTCCCCCAAGACCCACCAGCCCCCTGTGGCTAGTGCAATCTGAGTGAGCATTAGAGAATATTTGTGTGGGTTCCAGTGGCAAGAAATCTGAAATGCTGAAGCCCCTGGGCAGGACAAAGGCATACAATGGGTGGAAAAGCAGTATGACACCTGCCACCTGAGTTGGGTCTGTGGTAAAGGGGAGCAATGCCCAGGGGGCTGGCAGCCTGGTGCTGTATTCTCAAGAAGCTCTCAGTTCACTGACAGCAGCTGTGCTTGGGCTCATGTGGGTAGAGGGTCCACCCAACAGCTGGGGAGCCTGCAGACTGCCAGAGGTGTGAAAGGAGGAAAACAAACATACCCACCTACCCTTTACATGGGGCTCCTAATTCCCTGGGAGTTGATCTCTGCTGAAATCTTATTCCTTCTTGTTCTTCTATGCAACTTCTTCCCATGGTATCTCTGGAAGGTTCTGGCACTCTTCCTTCAGAATTACACCTGGGCTATGATTTCACCTGAAACTTTTCTCTTCTTTCCAGATGATCTGGCTTCTGATGTCTCTAGTGAGCCATCTTACCTATATCCACTCCATGTTTTTCCTAGTTATGTAAATAATCATTTTATAACTCCTGTATTACCATGAGCTACTGGAGGTTAGGAAACATATTTGTGTGTGTCCTGGAGTATGTAGAATGTAATCTTGCTTGTAAGAAGCATTTTAATATTTTTTGAATGTGAAAAAATGAATAGATAACTGATTTTATTGGAATGAAATGTTAGCATATTAAAATTATAATGGAATGTTAGAAGTAATATAATATTCATAGTACAATTAATAATTAAATCTATTAATTTTCTAAAAAATAATTTAAATTTACATTCCCTTTTAATAATTAGAATGTATAACGTCAGGAGAGTTATGTTGAGAAAATATGTCATAAAAAGGAATAAATTAGAAACATATCATAAATAGAAAAGAGAATTATAGTATATTTTCTAGTATCCTCCAACTGGAAGTTTAGATGAGGATTTTAGATTAAAATTCCTTAAATGTTTCTTATCTTCAACACAAGTTCTGTTAAAAATATCTTTTTAAGCCAAATATTAATCTTTTAATAAATTTCAATTTTCCCAAGTGGAAAATTTAGGGTATTTCGTTTTTGATTTTTTATTCTGTAGCAATAAGTCACAGCTTCGGTGTAGAAGAGCCATGTTTAAATAACTTAATGTATTATTTTATAGTAATAACATTAAATTCTTTGTTATAGAAGTTTACACAAAAATGAATTGTAGAAAAATTAATAAGTTTTTTTTTTGGATATATCGAAACAAAAATCTGGTTTTTTTGGTA
>JAKFHU010000966.1:0-83627 GCA_023783475.1 Daubentonia madagascariensis
AAATGGGTGAAAGGAACACACGTCTGCTGATTAAAATGGAGAGTCATGTGGTTCTTGGAGAATGAACAGCGTCTTAGAGGAGCGGAGGGACAAGCCAGTCCCAGCCTCTCATGCTTTTCTCTTTGTTCCCAGCGTCAGGGCAGAGCCAGGAGGAGGAGGAAAGGTGGGACACTGAGAGGTAAGGTCCTGTCTGTGTCCCCCGAGCTCTCCAAGGGTGAGCCTTCCTGTTCCTCCCATGAAGCCCCAGGTCCATGATCTCTGAGGATGTCACTTACCGGGCACAGTCTCTCAGGGAAAGCAAAGACCTCAGAGGGGGCTCCCAGGAAGGCAATGGGACCTGAAGTACCTCTCAGAGTCGCCGCTCTGCCCACCTGTGAGCATGAAGTAGGGATGGACCCGGGCAATGGGTGCTCCCCAATAGGTGGCCATGGGAGATGTCCAGGAATGACTGGCGGTAAGTGTGGAGTCAGCAGTTCTGTCTCCTGACTTTGTATAAAGACTCTGACTTCCCAGGTGCTCAGATTCCTCTTTGAGGTCACCACTGACATCTGTGCTTCACCTGGTGCTTTTGAGCATCACGTGGGATCATGTCTGGGAAAGTACTTTATAAACAAAACCACATGCACAGGTGACCCTTTTTAATATTACTGTTGACCATTTGACCTTGTCTGCTGATTTCTGGGGCTACCGGAGTTTAATATGCCAAGGGTCTCCCATCAAGGGACTCCTGTGTGATAACTCTGCTTCTACCTTTCTTACATATAACCTACTTTCTTGGGTTCTCAGGTTGGAGAATTACCCGGAGAGAGACAGAGGAGGGGAGGAAGCTGCTCTCTGCTGTGACAAGGTGATAACTTTTTCCCCTTCTTTCCAGGTCTCCATCAAAATCATGTTCTGCGAATTTCAGGGATTCAGTGCCCCCTGCCATAGTCAGGGGAGGAGGTGGCCATGGGAACGGGTGTGTGAGTGAAGGCCTTGGGGAGAGGCTAGAGGGTGGATTGTGAAGTCGTGGGTGGGGGCAAGGTGAGCGGGCAGCAGGCTGCAGGGGCCCCACCCCCGCTAGGTGAGCAGGCTCCCCTTCCCTTGCTCTGGTCCTGGCTGCAGCTTTGTGCCTCCTGTCTTCTGCAACCCCCTGCAGAATGTAACCATCCACAGCCGTCACCCGTCTTGTCCTGACACCCTCTGTGATGTGTGCCATATAACAACGGTGAAAGCCAAGCCACTGGTGTCCCAGGAGTCCCGGGAAGATGCTGCTCCTTCTGTGGCCCCTTTTGCTTCCGCCCTCCCCTTGCTCTCAGCAAGCCCTCCAGGACACCTGACACCAGCGCCTCTGCCTGAGCCTTCTCTGCCTCCACCCTCCATTCTCCCGCCTGACCTGATGACTCCCTTACCCGACATCCCTCCACCCTCACCCCCGGGTGACTCTCTGCCACCAAAACCTGCTCCCCCCTTGGATCCCAACTCCCAGTGGACCCTTCTCCACCCCAGCTGCTTGCCTTTCCCCGTCTCCCACCACGACACACTCTGGGAGCAGGTCCTGTTCTCCTACCAGAGGCCAATTTCTCTCTGAACACCATCATGTTACTGGACCCCAGCCTTTCCCGAGACATTGACCCTTTACCAAATTCATCCCTGGGCCTTGGATCCCACTGATTCCCATGCTCATCACCACACACCACCAACCATGTAAGCTTCACCACCACCAGATGGCACTTTAGCTGTGACTCAATCTAAACCTGCTCCCACCTTATTGAAGCTTGTTCTGGAGATGTTCTCTCCAGACAGCACTGATGAAGTCTCCACTTATGTCCCAACAATCAGAGGTGCTGACCCTCCAAACCTGGCAGTGTCAGAATTCCCCTGGCGGAAGCCTCATGCCCAGGACTTGTTCCCTTCCAACTTGGCACCATGTGACTTTAATCAAGAGCTTCTTGCCCTGCATCTTTCTGAGGCTTCACTTGGGGGAGACCCTGCAGACAACCTTGTAGTATCTGGTTACCTCTCCCTGCCCAACGCTCACCTTCTGGCACTCCTGGAGAGACAACTGAAAAAGAGACGTGATTTCCTGATGTGCAAGGAAGAGGAAAAGAAAACGGGATCTTCTCCAATGCAACTTAGGCCAGACGACCAACTAAATTCTTCAGGAAGAACGTTAGTACCAATTGCCAATGATGAGGATCATTTAGAGCAAAAAAACCATCCAGCTCTTCTGGCATCTCTTGTGTCTGCCTGGCGAGTCCCTGCAACTCTGTCGCCCTTGTCCCAGGTGGCTGTTCCTCCACATTCGTGTTCTTCAGCAGAACCTCAAACACCTTCATAGCTGAAGAATCCCCAGCACTTAACCGTCCCCAACTTCTGTCCTTGCCTCAAACCCTGCCCCAATCTCAGCCCCTAACCCTCACTCAGGTCCGCTGTCAGGCCCAATTTCAGTCCCCACTCCCGATCCTATCCCCTGCTCCTCTGTCCTAGGTTAGGATCTGTGGAGTGCATTTGCCTAAACCCCAGAATGAGACATGGTATCTTATGCCATCTGAAAGTCACCACCTGGAATGGCACGTGTCACAGGAAGAACAGGAAATGGTGTGGGGTTCATCCTCTGTGATCAAGACATCTCAGGAAGACTTTTGTCCTCCAGTTCCCAACCTCACATTGCTCAGCCAGTCCTCCAAGGTCTGTGTTCCAATCTCTATCCTGCCTGGAGATGTTTCTTTCAGCAGTGAGCTTCAGAAGAAAACGGGGCACCACCTTCAAAAGAGGCTCATGCAATATCAGAGGGGCCTGCCCCGCTGCATCCATCAGTCTCTGTCACTGCTAAATCATCAGAGAGAAAATCCTGAGACATCTGAGTTCAACTGCCATTGTAGTATTATCTTGGAGATCTCCAAGCACCCGAGAAGAAGCTCTATAGCTTTTCAAGAAGATAACATGGGAACAACAATTCAGTTCCCAGCCTCGATCATCCCCTCCCTGCCTCATCGCCTGTGGACAAAGGAGGACAGGGAGCCCTGAGACAATCACCCTCTGATTCCATCCATGAGCTTACAGAGAACATCCAGACAATTGAGGACGGCAGACAGACTTTTTTGCACTCCCCTCACAGCAGCATAGAGGAGACATTCAGGGAGTCCCTTGGGTGCTCATCTTCCCCAACCATGCTGCTCAAGGGACAGCCTCCTTTTGAACATCATTTCAGGAAGCCAATGCTTCCATTGTGGCAGTGGCTTCATAAACCCAGAATAAAACACAAGGGGCAAAATAAATCTCTGGGAGAGGGCAACTCCCTACTGTGTCAGGAGCATTCCCCATCCATGCCCCACAGGGAGCCTGTGCCCCATCCAAGCTCCCCCTGGAGGCCTCAAGTTGGACAGGTGCCTCTGGCCGCCCCTGCCACTCCTGAGAACACCCGAAGATTTTGCAAATGTTTCCCCTGCATTTGCTGAGAAGGAAAATCAATCCCCTCAAATTCCAACACATTCTATCAATAAACGTTCTCACTAGAGTGGTATCATCTCTGCGTGCTGTGTTGGGGGCACAGGTTTTGGGTAACCTAGACCATGTGCTGAGCAGGGAAAGGTAGGAGTCAGTTCAGCTCTTTCTGATGGACTATTTTGGCTTCCAAAATGTGACCAGTCCCTGGAGCTCTTGTGGAGGGAGGAATACCCTGTGCCCCCACCCCCTTCCCTGCCTGAGGAAGTGTAGGAAGATGGACTCCGTTTCCCACCTCTTAGCTTTGCCTTCGTGATGTCACGTTGCAGCCCACACCTTCCCCTCATTGGCCGGTTCGTATCCTTCAGAGCAGTAAAGAAGTCGGATCTTCCATATCTGAAGACGGGGTCAAACATTAGTACATATTTCAGAAAGTAGTGGCTTAATCATTTCTAAGAAAAGCTGTCAGTGACCAGAGGATCACACAGGTGGGTGGGAGTGTTGGGGGGGGTTAGTGCTGCAGTGGATACTGGGCTCGTTGGGGGAAGGGCTGAGGAACAGGGCAGATGCTGCCTAAGAAATCTGTCACATGGGGCATGCTCAGGTTTTGGGAAGCACACTTGGACCTTGATGGTGTGGTTTCCTCATTGCCAAGTCACCTTGGGGAAGTAGTTCCCCTCCCTGGACATTTCTTCAGGTTGCCCAGAATGGTGCCATTTTCACAGCACATGGATCACCCAGCTGTCAGTGGCAGGAATGCCGACCAGGCAGCCACTTACCTCCCAGGGTTAATAAAGCTGATATAAGAAAAAGATGCCCTAGAGTAAGTGGAAAATTAAGAAAAAAATGAAGATAGGAAGAAATGTCCTTGCTGGTGGAACAAAGGTTTTCATGCCCCATTCTGCCCTTGTCCTGCCCCTGTCCTGCTCCCCCCTTTCCCAGTCAGATCCAAGCACCACTTCCCTGAGGCTGATCAGGGCGCTGCACAGCTTACTGATCTTTGGGTAGTAAAGCAATACCTGCAGGGCTGTTGTCATGCACTGCAGCCCCCTCATTAGAGAAGGTGACCTCAGTGCCTTCCTTCCATCTATGCTTGATGATGACATGCAAGAGCTTGCCTTTAGTGTGTATAGTTCACCCATCAGGACAGAGGGGCCACCTTTGATCTTCATGGGCATGGTGGAACTACGGTAGGTATCCCACAGCACACCTGCAGCTCATGATCCACAATTGAGTCCTGGATTGTGCAGCAAGGGTTATAGATATTTGGGAGCTCAACATGGACCTTTACAGAATGCTCTTTTTGGCCAAGGCTGGGCACCCTTAAAATAGAGGTCTGGAAAGAAGGCAACTCCACTAGTACAGACTGGGACTGGACTCAAAAATGTATGGTGAGTTTCCTAAAGAAACTTGAGATAGTTTTCCAGAAAAAAAATTTGTGAATGCTGGGGGTCAAAATAACAAAAAACAGATGTCCACTGAAGCCCCCTCACTCTACTTATACGTCTTGTCCAGAGTTATGCCATGGACCCTGCAGTGTCTGAAGCTCGGGGTTGCTGAGAGAATGCACAGTCGAGGGAGGCCCCGGGAAGGACAAAAGGTGGGCTGGGGCCCAGGGTGGGCAACTTGCAGAGGTGGAGAATCAGTGGAGGCCCTGACATCCATGTGGACAGATCAGCAATAACCCGGCCTTTCAATTCCTCCATCTTTTCATCTTAGGGTCGGTCCTTTACCTGCATTCCTGCTCAGTTACTGCCACACCCAGAACTTGTCATCAGGAACCCCTCTGACACCTGTAACAGCACAGCTCAACCTTCCACCCTTTGACCTCATCCCTCTATTCTCCCAGCATGTGCCCTCAGTTGTCATTGTCTCACTTCCTGAAATGTCTTTCCTGATAGATAAAATCTTGTTCTCACGGACTGACCCACCCTTGCCACCTATCCTCACTGCCCCTCCCCCTCCTCATGAGACAGTTAACATCTTTTGTTTCTAAAAGCTCTTTTATTACAAAAATGGTTAAACATACACAAGAGCAGAAAGAACAGTGTAACTCCTCATGTACCCACCATTCAACCATTACAATTACCACGCATGATGCACCTCATCTTTTATACTGTGACTAAAGTGTAAAAGTCCATCCAAACATCTCGCCATCTTTCTCTCAGAAGATACGCCATATGCCCTATGTCAATGCTCTCATAGTCCTTTGGTGTTTATCACACTTATCCACAATACACGGACACAGCCTCGGTGACTGAAACACACTGACCTTTACTGGCTTTGGCAACCAGCTCTGCTCCGCCTTGAAGTCGACCCTGAGAAACCATCTGCATTCCTCCCCCCACTCCCTACAAGCAGTGACCTTCACAGGACAAAGTCACTGCGTAATGTTGTAGTCCTTAACTATAAGGTAAGTATAACAGGAAAATAATGCAGAAGTAGGAAACTTTCCATGTTCATAAATATTTAAATTTGCTATATGAATGTTTTCAAATATTTAGAAGAAACCACATTTTTTCTGTCATGCAGTTAAAATGAGTAATTGTGTTTCCAGTTAAACACAACAGATCAAATACATTTGTTTATCTCCTCTCCTTCCCTAAATGCCATTAAAAATAAAGGATTATAGGAAAAGATGCTCAACATCATTGATCATCAGGGAGAAATTAGTACAAATCAAAACCACTATGAGAGGCCACGTCACACCCACTAGGATGGGTGGAATCAAGAGGTCAGGTAAGTGTTGGAGAGAACATGGAGAAGTTGGAAGCCTCATACGCTGCGGGGGGGAATGTAAAATGGCTGTTGTGGAAAACAGTCTGGCAAGTTCCTCAAAATATTAAATGGGCTTGGTATATAACCCAGCAATTCCTCTCCTAGGTACACCCAAGGGAAATGAGGACATATGTCCACACAGAAACTTGCGCACAAATGTTCACGGCAGCATTATCCGTAAAGCCACAAGCTGGGAACATCCCCAATGCCCATCAGCCGATGAACAGAGAAACAAAGTGTGCTGCGCCCTCACAACATAACACTGTCAGCCATGAAAAGCAATAAACTGTCAGCACAGCCACAACCTGCGTGAACCTTGCAAACACCAGGCTACGTGAAAGCAGCCAGAAGCGAAGGACCACAGAGGATCCATTCTTATGAAATGTTCAGAATAGGGAGATGGGTAGTGACAGAGAGTAGACCAGAGACTGCTGCGGGCTGGGGACTGAGGGGGGAGGAATGAGAGCTGAAGGGAACGGGGTTTCTTCCTGAAGTCATGAAAATGTTGTAAAACTGACTTTGGTGATGGATGCACAACTCTGAGACAGACTAAAAATCACTGACCTACACACACTAAGTGGGTGAATTGTATGGTATGTGAACTGTATTTCAATAAAACTGTCAACAAAGTAAAGGCTTTAAAGAGAATCAGTGCCCAAGGATGACAAGAACAGGAGTGGATGCAACAGGCGAGGTCAACACGTTTGTGGAAGATGGAAATCCAGGGAACTAAGTCAGCACAGCAGATAAAGCACCTGCAACCCAGCTCACATCACAAAACCCCACAAGACAAATGACACGGTGGCACTGAGTAAGAACTGGGGGTTACATGCAGTAAACAAGGCCTTTTAAAAATTTGGTAGTTTTTTGTTTTATATTGTGTATGTATTTTTTTTAAAAAATTGAGGGTTGCTGTTTTTCAGTACTTTGTGAAACCCTGCTGAAATGTTAGCATGCTGCAAATGTGGAAAGAGGATTTGGCAGTGAGGCCTTCTCAGACTCCTGTCTTGCCTTCCCTCCTCCCAAGGGCTACTGCTGCCACCACCTGGGTCTGTGATGCTCTTGCAAAGGATGTCAGAGCCCCGGAGCTCTCACTGCCCTGGAGCCCTACAGGTTCCCTACAGGGTGGGTCCTGGTTCCCAGAGGCAAAGGGCACACGGGACCCCCAGAGTCCTAGACATTGAGAACCAGGACTCCCAGGGAATCAGGGAGCTGAGGGGCAGAGAGATCAGGAGGAGAAGGTGGAGAGGGAGCAGGAGGGGAAGAGGAGGAGCAAACAGATGGGGAGGAAGAGGAGGAAGAGAAAGGGGAGGAGAAAGAGAAGAGCAGGAAGAGGATGTGCCAGGAACCTGCAGGGACCCTGCCACCCTCTCTGGGGAGACGCAGGGTGGTCCCCAGGGCCCCCACTAACTTTTGGACCTGGTCACGTCCTACGTGCTCCCTGAGAGGCTCAGGCAGAGAACCACTGCTCCTGCCAGGCCTGTGCCTCCACACATGGGGCCGAGAAGGGGCAGATGCCAGCCAGGGTCCCACCACCTCATAGTGACGTGTGTCACCCGTGCCCCGAGATCCCAGCAATGCCACCTCCTTCCTCCTGTAGGAACACAGACACAGGTGTTCTCCCCTCCCAGGTGTGCCGGCAGTGCCACCTCATCCTTCCTCCTGGAGCTGCATATAGGAGTGTCCTACCCTCCCAGGTCTCCTGGCAATGCCAACTCCTGCCTCCTCTGGGTACTGTGATACAGGTGTTCTATCTCTCCAACTTCTCCTAGCAACGACACCTCCTTCCTCATATTGAAATTGCAGACACAGGTGTCCTCCCCCTACTGGTCTACGTGTAATGACAAATCCTTCCTCCTCTCCAAACGAAAGGACAGCATAAACTCCCATGGCAGGATGCAAGAAATATCACTTCCTTACTCCACTGGGGAATATGGGCAAGGGTTTCTCAACCCTCGAGGTTTGTTGCCAATGCCACGTCCATCCTCCACTGCCTACTTACACCTCTGAGAATTGCGGAGACAGGTGTCCTCCCCTCCCAGGATTCCCTGCAGTGCCAACTCCTGCCCCCTCTGGGGACTGCCAATACTGGGGTCTCACTCCTCCCACTCCACCACTTCCTCCTTCCTTGTGGAGTTGTGGACTCTGGTGTCCTCCCCCTACTGGTCTGCTGTCAATGCCACCTTTGTCCCCTGGGAACAGGTGACACAACCCTTCTTCCTTGGGAGGTCTCCTGCCAATGAAACCACCATCCTCCTCAGGGATCTATGGGCACCAGTGTCCTAACCCTCCTGAGACTGTGGGAAATACCCATCTTTCCTTCTCTGGGGAATGTGGACAAGGAAGTCCTCCCCACCTGCTCTGCAGTCAAGCCAGCTCTGTCCTTTAGAAGCTGCAGAAACAGGTGTCCTCTCCTCCCAAGTCAGCTGGCAATGCCACGTCCTTCCTCTTCTGGGATCTCTGGACAGGAGGAGCCTACCTCCCACCTCTCCCGGCAATGCCACCTACTGGCTTCTCTGGAACCTGAATACACAAGAGTCCACTCCTCCTATGACCCGTGCCAATGCTGCCTCCTTCCCCCTCTGGAAACTGGAAAGTCTGCTGTCCTCCTCCCAAGACTGGGGGCACTGACATCTCCTTACTCCTCTGGAAGCTGGGGACATGACTGCCCTCCCCCTCCTGGACTACCTGTAATGCAAAATGCTGCCTCCTCTGCAAGCGACACAACAGCCTCAACCGCCATTGCAGGATATCAGCAATGCCACTTCCTCACTCCCCTGGGGAATATGGGCAAGAGATTCTCAACCCTTGAGGTCTTTTCTCAATGACACCTCCATCCTACACTGGGACCTGTGGACACTAGCATCCTACCCCTCGAGGCCTGCAGTCATTGCAATGGACGTCCTGCTCTTCAAATGGGGAACATGGGTGTGTTCCAATCCCAGGGCTGATTTAAATGGCACCTCCTTACACCTCTGAGATTTTTGGACACAGATGTCCTGCACTTCCAGGTCTCCCTGCAATGACATCTCCTTCCTCCTCTGGGAACTAAGGACATGGCACTCCCCAAATTCCCAAGTCCAGTGGGCAAATCCCCCTCTTTCCTTCTCTGGGGAATGTGGACAAGGAAGTCCTCCCCACCTGCTCTGCAGTCAAGCCAGCTATGTCCTCCTGTAGAAGCTCCAGAAGTACATGAACTCTCCTCACAGGACTGCCAGCAATGCTACCTCCGTCGTCCTCTGTGTATTGCACACACCGGTGTCCACTGCTTCTAGGTCTGCTCTGAATGCCACCTCCTTCCTCTTCCGGGATCTGTGGAAAGGAGTGTCCTTCCCTCCCAAGTCTACCAGCAATGCCATCAACTGCCTTCTTAGGAAGCTGAGTACACCGGAGTCCTCTCCTCCAGGGACTGCAACCAACACCACCTACTTTTGCCTCTAGAAACTGGAAAGTCGGCTGTCCTCCTGCTCCCAAGACTGGGGGTATTGACACCTCCTTACTCCTCTGGGAGCTGGGGACATGACTGCCCACCCCCTCCCTGTCTGGCCGTAATGCAAAATGCTGCCTCCTCTCTAAACTACAAAACAGCGTGATCGCACATTGCAGGATGCCAGCAATGTCACTTCCTTTCCCCCCAGGGAATCCGGGCAAGGGTTTTTCAAACTTCCAGGTTTGTTGCCAGTGTCACCTCCATCCTGCATTGCCTCCATACACCTCTGGAAATTGTGGACACAGGTGTCCTCCCTTCCCATGATTTCCTGCAATGCCAACGCGTGCACCCTCTGGGGACTGCCAAAAGGGGGTCCTGCCCCTCCCACTTCTCCAGACAACACCACCTTCCTCATTGTGGAGCTGTGGACACTGGTGTCCTCCCCCTACTGGTCTGCTGTCAATGCCACCTCCTTTGTTCCCTGGGAACAGTGGACACAAGTATGCTTCCTTGGGAGGTCTCTGGCCAAAGAAACCTCCATCCTGCTCAGGATTCTACAGACACCAGTGTCCTAACCCTCCTGAGACTGCGGGAAATATCCCTCTTTCCTTCTCTGGGAAAAGTGGACAAGGAAGACTTATCCCACCTGCTACGTTATCAAGCCAGCTCTGTCCTCCTGTAGAAGTTTAGAAATAGGTGTCCTCTCCTCCCAGGTCTGCCGGCAATGCCACCTCATTCTTCCTCTGGGGACTGCAGACACTGGTGTCCTCTGCTTCTAGGTCTGCTCTCAATGCCACTTCCTTCCTCTTCTGGGATCTCTGGACAGGAGTACCCTTCCCTCCGACCTCTCCCGGCAATGCCACATACTGCCTTCTCTGGAACCTGAATACACGAGAGTCCACTCCTCTTACGACCCCTGCCAGTGCCGTCTCCTCCCCCCTCTGGAAACTGGAAAGTAAGCTGTCCTCCTCCCAAGACTGGGGTTATTGACATCGCCTTACTCCTCTGGAAGCTAGGACATGACTGCCCTCCCTCTCCTGGTCTACCTGTAATGCCAAATGCTGCCTCCTCTGCAAGCAACACAACAGCCTCAACTGCCGCACTCCACTGGGGAATAAGGCCAAGAGATTCTCAACCCTCGAGGTCTTTTCTCAATGACACCTCCACGCCACACTGAGACCTGTGGACACCAGCGTCCTACCCCCCAAGGTCCACAGTCATTGAAATGGGCCTCCTACTCTGGGAACTGGGAACCGGGTACCCTCCCCTCTCAGGGTCAATTTAAATGGCACCTTCCTATACCTCTGGGATTTTTGGACATGTGTCCTCAACTCCCAGGGCTCCCCGCACTGCCAAGTGCTTCTTCCTCTGGGACCTAGGGACACAGTTGTCCAAACCCTCCCGAGTCTGTTGGCAATGCCACTCCTTTTTTCCTCTGGAGAATGTGGACAAGGAAGACTTACCCCACCTGTGTGCTGTCAAGCCTGCTGAGTCTTCCTGTAGAAGCTAAAGAAATAGGTGTCCTCTCCTCTCAGGTCTGCCGGCAATGCGACCTCCTTTTTCCTATGATGACTGCAGACACCCCAGGTGTCCTCTGCTTCTAGCTCTGCTCTCAATGCCACCTCCTTCATCTTCTGGGATCTCTGGACAGGAATGTAATTCCCTCCCAAATCTCCTGGAAATGTCACCTACTACCTTCTCTGGAAGCTGAGGACATAGGAGTTCTCTCTTCCAAGGACTGCCACTAACGTCGCCTCCTTCCACCTCCGGAAACTGGAATTTTGGCTGTCCTCCCCTTCCTAAGACTGGGGTTATTGACATCTCCTTACTCCTCTCGGAGCTGGGGACATGAAGGCCCTCCCCCTCCTGGTCTACCTATAATGCAAAATGCTGCTTCCTCTCCAAGCGACACAACAAGTGTGAAGAGCCATCGCAGGATGCAAGCAAGGCCACTTCCTCACTCTTCTGGGGAGTACTGGCAAGAGATTCTTTGCCAGTACTGGCAAGAGACCCTTGAGATCTTTTCTCAATGACACCTACATCCTACACCAGGACCTTTCGACAGAAGTGTCCTACCCCTAGAGGTCTGCAGTCACTGCAATGGACTTCCTACTCTGGGAATGGGGGACTCGGGTGTCTTCCTCTCCCAGGACCAATTTAAATGGCACCTCCTACAACTCTGGGATTTTTGGATACCCCTGTCATCCACTCCCAGGTGTCCACACACTGCCATGCCTTTTCTCCTCTGGGACCTAGAGACACGGTTGTTCAAACCCTTCCCAGTCTCTCGGTAATGCCACCTCTTTTTTTCTCTGGGGAATGTGGAAAAGGAAGATTTACCCCACCTGCTGTGATATCAAGTCTGCTCTGTCCTGCTGTAGGAGCTCCAGAAATAGGTGTCATCTCCTTCCAGGACTGCCGGCAATTCCACCTCCTTTGTCCTCTGGGGACTGCAGACACCCCCGGTGTCCTCTGCTTCTAGCTCTGCTCTCAATGCCACCTCCTTCATCTTCTGGGATCTCTAGACAGGAATATACTTCCCTCCCAAGTCTCTCTGCAGTGCCACCTACTACCTTCTCTGAAATCTGAGGACACAGATGTCCTCTCTGCCCAGGAGTGCCACCAATGCCGCCTCCTTCTGCCTCTGGAATCTGGAATTTCAGCTGTCCTCCCCCTCCCAAGACTCGGGGTATTGACATCTCCTCACTCCTCTGGGAGCTGGGGACATGACTGCCCTCCCTCTCCTGGTCTACTTCTAATGCAAAATCCTGCCTCCTCTCCAAGCAACACAGCAACTGTGAACTGCCAATGGAGGATACAAGCAATTCCATTTCCCCAATCCCCTGTGGAATATGGGCAAGACATTTCCAACCCTCGAGGTCTTTTCTTAATGACGCATCCATCCTACACTGGGACCTGTGTACACCAGCGTCCTACCCCTCGAGGTCTGCAGTCATTGCAATGGACCTCCTGCTCTGGCAATGGTGGACCCAGGTGTCATCCCCTCCCAGGGCCCATTGAAATGGCACTTCCTTACACCTCCAAGAATTTCAGAGACACGTGTCATCCACTCCCAGGTGTCCATGCACTGCCACTTCGTTCCTCCTCTGGCACCTAGAGACCTGGTTGTTCAAACCCTCCCGAGTCTGTTGGCAATGCCACCTCTTTATTCCTCTGGGGAATATGGAAAAGGAAGACTTACCTCACTGGTTATGCTGTCAAGCCAGCTCTGTCCTCCTGTTGAAGCTCTGCAGATAGGTGCCCTCTGCTCCAAGGTCTCCTGACAAGGCCACCTTCATCCTCTGGGGACTGCAGACAGCGGAGTCCTCTGTTCCTAGGGCCGCACTCAATCCCACCTCCTTCCTCTTCTGGAATCTCTAGACAGGAATATACTTCCCTCCTAAGTCTCCTGGCAATGCCACCTACTACGTTCTCTGGAAGCTGAGGAAACAGGAGTTCTCTCCTCCCAGGAGTGCCACCATACCGCCTCCCTCTGCTTCTGGAAACTGGAATGTCAGCTGTCCTCCCCTTCCCAAGCCAGGGAGTATTGACATTTCCTTACTCATCTGGGAGCTGGGGACTTGACTGCCCTCCCCTCCTGGTCCACCTGTAATAGAAAATGCTGCCTCCTCTCCAAGAGACTCAAGAAGTGTGAACTGCCAATGCAGGATGCAAGCAATGCCGCTTCCCAATCCCCCTGGGGAATATGAGCAAGAGATTATCAAACCTCGATATCTTCTCTTGACGACATCTCCAGCCTACAGTGGGGCATGTGGACACCAGCTTCCTACCCCTTGAGGTCAGCAGTCATTGCAATGGACCTCCTACTCTGGGAAGTGGGGACCCGGGTGTCCTCACTGCCAGGGCCAATTTAAACAGCACCTTCTTACAACTCTAGAAATTTGGACACACGTGTCATCCACTACCAAGTCTCCCCACACTGCCATGTGCATCCTCTTCTGGGACTTAGGGACACGGTTGTCCAAACCTCCAAAGTCTCTTGGCAATGCCACCATCTTTTTTCCTCTGGGGAATGTGGACAAGGAAGACTTACCCCACCTGCTATGCTGTCAACGAGCTCTGTCCTCCTGTAGAAGCACCAGTAATAGGTGTCCTCTCCTCCAAGGTCTGCTGGCAATGCCACTTCATCATCTTCTGGGATTTCTGGAGTATTCTTCCCTCCCATCTCTCCTGGCAATGCCACCTCCTTCCTCTTCTGGAAACTTCAAACGTGGGGTCATCCCTATCTTGGACAGCTGTCAATGGCACCTCCTTTCCTCTCTGGGAACTGTGCACTCTAGTATTCTACCCCTCACAGTTTTCCTGACAATACCACCTCATTCCTCCTCTGGCAACTGCGGACACGTGTTTCCTCACTTCCCAGGTCTCCCAGAAATACCACCTCCTTCCTCCTCTGGGAGCTGCAGAAAAGAGTGTCCTCCCTTCCCAGGTCTCCCAGCAATGCCACCTCCCTCCTCACCTGGAAGCCGCAGACACTGATATCCTCCCTCTCTGGTCTGCTGTCAGTGCCATCTCATTCCTCCTCTGGAAGCTGCAGACACAGGTGTCCTCTCCTCCCATGCCTTCCACCCATGTCACCTCCTTCCTCCTCTGGTGACTGTGGACATGGCTGTCTTCCTTCTCCTGCTCTGCTGTCAATGCCGCAATCTTCCTCCTCTGAGAACTTGGGACACTGGTGTCCCCCACTCCCAGATCTATGAAAATTCAACCTCCTTCCTCCTCTGGGGTCTCCAGACATGGGTGTCCTCCCCTCCCAGGTCCCCCTGCAATGCCACCTCCTTCCTCCTCCAGGAACTGTGGACACTGAAAAAGTAATTCTACCCTTTGTTTGTAAGCAAAAAAAAGCCTGAATAGCCAAAGCAATCTTAAGCAAGAAGAAAAAATCTGGAGGCATCACAAAACAGCATGGCATTGGTACAAAAATAGAGACATAGACCAATGGAACAGAACAGAGAACCCAGATATAAAACCATCTACCTACAACCAACTGATCTGCAACAAAAGAGTGCACAACATACACTGTGGAAAAGAAGCCCTGTTCTAGATAGTGCTGGGAAAATTGAAGAGTCACATGCAGAATGATGACACAGGACCCCTACCTCTCACCACTTACAAAAATTAATTCAAGATGGATAAAAAACTTAAATGTAAGGCACAAAACCATAAAAATTCTCCAAGAAAATCTAGGAAAAACTCTTCTAGGTATCGGCCTAGGCAAACAATTTATGTCTAAGACCCCAAAGGCAATTAGGGGAACAAAAATAAATAAATGGGACTTGATTAAATTAAAAGCTTCTGCACAGCTAAGGAAATAATCAACAGAGCAAACAGACAACCTGCAGAATGGGAAAAAATATCTGCAAACTATACACCCGATAACAGGCTAATATTGAGAATCCACAAAGAAATTTTAAAAATCAGCAAGAGAAAAACAAACACCCTTATTAAAAAGTGGGCAAAGGAGATGAACAGAAGCTTTTCAAAAGATAGACAAATGGCCAACAAACATATGAAGACATGCTCAACGTCACTAATCATCAGGGAAATGCAAATTAAAACCACAATGAGATGTCACCTTCCCGCTGTCAGAACGGCTCTTATTAAAAACTCCAAAAACAACAGATGCTGGTGTGGATGCAGAGAGAAAGAGAAACGCTTATACACTGTTGGTGGGACTGCAAACTATACGACTGTACTTCTATATACTGGCAATGATGTTTGTATATTGACCTTAACTCCTGCGATCTTGCTAAATTCACTTACTTTTGGTATGGAATTTTGGGGGGAGATTTCTTAGGAGTTCCTCTGTACACAATCCTGTTTTCTGAGTATAAAGACAATTTTACTTCTTCCTTTACAATCTGTATGCCTTTCCTTTCTTTTTAGTGCCTTATCACACTGACTAGAACCTCCAGTCCAACACTGCATAAAAGTGGTAAGTACTGACATCCTTGCTTTGTTCTCGACCTTAGGACTCAGCACTCGGTATTTCTTTATTTAAAATTCTGTTATCTGTAGGTCCTTCAGTGATATAACTAACTTTCTAATCCTTTTTGGAAATTTTGTCAAATGCTTTCCTGCTTCCATTGAGAAGATCAAGTGAGTCTTCTCCTTCATTCTCTCACTGGAATGAACGGCACAGACCTGCTTTCGAGTGTTAATCCATCTTCACACTCTTTGTCTCCACGCTCCCACGCTGTCACACCGCCTGTCCTCTGTCTGACAACTCCGCCGCCACCGCGGACCTCGCAGCCGCACTTCCGGCAGGCGCGGGCTCAGGCGCCGCTCTGGCCGCATCCCCGCAGCGAGCACCCGCTTCTTTAAGTGCGCCCCGGACACTCGCGAGGTGTGAGCGCAGCACCGAGGCTTTTCTGTGAGTTATTTCACGTCCTCAGAACACCTGACAGCTCGGGCTAACTGCTGTCCCCACTTCTCAGGTGGGGAAACGGAGGCACAGAGGACCCAGGCCGTGACACAGTCAGTGGTGCCGGCCTCCTGCATTCTTTATCCAGCGGAATTGTATTATGTTGTGAGTTTTCTGGTAACTCACCTTCTCAGTTTTTTTATTTTGATCTTTTGCCCTCATATTCAAAATAAAGTTCCTCTGGGTAGAGCCTCCTCCCCTTCGGCGCGGCCCCTCCCCCTCCCGGAGCCCTCAGCCCCCCCCCCGCAGCCGCCCCGCCCCCGCCCCACTCACAAAGCGCCTCAACTTCTTCTCGGGGGGCGATTCCTCAGCCAGTGCCCACCGCGTGGCGTCTCGGCTCCTGCTGCCGAAGGCTGGGCCCGCCTGGTTGGCGGCGACGCGGGCGCAGGCCGCTGGGTAAGTCGGGGGTACCGGCGCCACCGCTCGCGGGGGTGGGCACGGGGCCCGGAGGGCAGGGACCAGGCGAGGACGGGAGGTGAGGATGGACACGGATGAGGATGGGCCGGGGCGCTGGCGGTTGAGAGCGAGGGTGAGAACAGACACGTAGGGGCGCGAGGACTCACGAGAACAAACTTAAAGGACGACCGTTGAGGGGCGCGGACCAGGACGGGAGCCCTCGAGGGGGAGGGGAGAGCGGGGCCAGTACGGGAACTTGGGAAGGCACAGCAGGACGGGTGCCCACGAGGGCCAGGATGGAGGCCACGGAGGACGCGGAGGAGGACGGGTGCCCACGAGGGCCAGGACAGAGTCAGGGAGGGCGCGGATGCGAGCTGGGAAGGACGCAGACAAGAATGGGTGCCCACGACGGCCAGGATGGGACCTGGGGAGGGTGCAGATGAGGACGGGTGACCGCGAGGGCCAGGACGGGGCCTGGCAAGGGCGTGGACAAGGACGGGTGCCTGAGAGGGCCCAGATGGTGACTGGGGAGGGCGCGGAGGAGGACAGGAGCCCGGTAGGGCGGGGCGAGGACAAGGACCCGACCTGCAAGGGCAGGCACGCGCACTGGGGAGGGCTAGAGCAGTGGGGATGGACCCCACACCTACAGCCCGACGCCTGGTGGAGCCTTCACAGAAGCAAACGCCGCCTGGTGGAAGTGTCAGGTGGCCCATCCTCAGCCACCACTGCCTTTTACCTGAAATCTTAAGAGGTGGGCAGGGACAGGGTAGGGGGGAGGATTAAGGTTAGGATTAAGGGTTAAGGTTGGGTTTAGAGATAGGGGTTAGGGGTTAGTGATAGGGGTTCTGGTTAGGGGTTAGGGGGTAGGTTTAAGATAGGGTTGGGTTGGGGATGGGGTTCGGAGTTCAGGTAGGGCATTGGAATTCGGGGTTCAGGAATCACAATCAGGGTTTGGGTTAAGGTAAGTGTTTGGGTTAGGGTCAGGTGTAGGCATGGGGGTAGGGTTAGGGGTTAGGTTAGGGTTGGGGGTCAGGGTTAGAGTAAGGGATTTAGGGTTTGCATTAGAGTTGGTTTTGGGGTTTGGCAGGGTTAGAGTTGGGGTTCGGGTTTAGGGATTAGAGTTATGGGTAAATTAGGGTGAGGGTAAAAGGTTTGGGTTAGGAATTCGGGATTATAGTTGGGGTTTGGAGTTAGGGGTTAGAGATGGAGTTAGGGATGGTATAGGTGTAGGAATAAAGGGTTTGGGGTTAAGGTTGAGATAGGGGTTAGGATTAGGATTTGAGGATAGGGTTGAAATTGGGCTGGAGATGGAGCTGGGGCTGGGGTTAGGGTTAGGGTTAGGGTTTTGGGCTCTGACCAAGTGTTAGGGTTAGGATTTTAGGGTCAAGGTTAGGGTTAGGGGTTTCACATTAAGGTTAGGGTTGATGATCTAATGCTATGGTCCCCAAGCTCTGGACTGTGGCCCAGTACCGATCCATGGCCTATTAGGAAATGGGCCTCACATCACCATCTGAGCTCTGCACCCCCCCCAACTACACCCCCCACACACACCCCTGGTCCGAGGAAAAATTGTCTTCCGTGAAACCAGTCCCTGGTGCCAAAAAGGTTGGGGACCACTGATTAGCAATAGGCTAAGGTTAGGGTTTAGGATTACAGAGTCACCAAGCTATGTGTCTCTAACACCCTTCACTGGCTTCCTTTTAATCTGTCACCTCTAGTCTTAGAGATGGCCTCAACCTGGCCAGCTCAGCCAAGGGCTTCTCTGTACACGCAGTGGTTTTCATCAGGTACCATTTTCTTTGGAAGGTTGTTCATAATCCCCCATATTATTGTGGAACGTTTCCAGAGAGATCTGCCTTTCTGATATGTACTTAAAATCCCTTGACCTCTAGTTAAGAAGCGGATTTTTCAGCAACCTTTGATTTTGTTTTGCATGCATTTTTCTAGAAGAGCCATTTCCTCCCAGAGATTTTTACATTTCTCTTCTTGGTTGCTTTTATAAGCTACTTTTAACAATTTTTAAGTTTTTCCTGAAAAGTATACTTTCTTCATTACTATTGATAAATTTTCCAATTCTAGGTCTGTCTGTCTTTTGTGGACTTGGCATTATTTTCCACTCCTGAACAAGACAACTCACCCAAGTTAAATGCTCCCCCAAATCACATGCTGTCCGGACAGTACAGGCTCAGCAGTCCCAGGGCAGAGGTCTCAGGCCCTGGGCTCACTGGCCCCTCACAAGCTGAGTCATTCCGTGAACTGAGCTAAGCACTGGTGGTGCCTCCATGCTGAGCTGGGACCCCTGATGTTCCTTAGCCTGCCTGGTGCAGAATCAGTCACCTCTGCCTCATGTCCTTGTCCTGGCTCTCCCAGCACCAGCTTTCACCCTGGAGCCTCCCCCGGGGGTGGGAGGGAGGTTAGGTTAGGCTGTAAAGGACCCCAGACCCTCTTGGAGAGTGTGTTGAGTGGGTCCTCACCTGGGACAGATGTGGCTGGCCTTTGGAGTCCAGGGTTGGGGGGGATGACATAGCCCACCTACTTTGTGGAATTTAGGAACGTAGAGCGAGGGCAGGTGGGTGAAGGGTAAGGGTAGAGTTAGGGTTAGTTTTAGGGTTAGATTTGAGTCAGGGTTGGGGCTTAGGTTGAGGTAAGAATTGGGGTGAACGTTAGGGTTAATGTTGGGGATTAGTTATAGGTGTTGCATCAGGGGTAGGTATTAGATTTAGGATTAAGTTTGAGGTTGGGTCCAGGTTGTTGGTCCAACGTTAGATTTAATTTTAAGGGTTGGGGTTAGGGTAGTGTTCCTAGTGAGAGTTAGGGTTAGTATTGGGTTTGATATGGGTTAAGGTCACCATGATCACCTGGAAAGTGGCCGGGCAGCAGCGCCTTTCTGCTTGCTCAGTAACTCTGTCTCGTGCAAGACACTCAAGATTATTTTTTTTAACAAAAAGCACAAACAACTCTGTATCTTAGGAATCCTTTTGGCAGCAAGGGGGCTGACAGCATCACCACTTGGCCTGCTGGAGTCCTCACTATGTTCTGAAAGGGGATGGGGTGTGTCCCCATCACATCCTGGCAGTGTAGAGCAGTGGGGGGGGGGGTTGTGGGGTTTCTCAGTATCTCCAGGAGGGAGGGCAGTCTGTCGAGGGTGCCTGCCTTTATTGGAGGGATGGCAGGGCAGTGGCTGTGGGCTGGCCAGGTTCCTTGCAGTCCCCTGAAAAGAGGGAATTGGCCATAGGGAGCTGGTGACATAGGGCTGCTGCTGACAGCAGTACCCACATTTCCACGGAAGCGGGAGTCACATAGGCAGTTGGGGGCAGTTTTTTGATGTCACCCAGCTTTCCTGACAGGGGCACAGTGGCAGTGAAGGGAAAGTGGATGGGGTACCCCCAGTCTCCTGGAAGCTCAGGGAAGTAGTGTTTCTGCTGAGATCCTCAGTGTCTCCTGGAGAGTGGGGCATCAGTGACGTCATTTTCCCAAGCCCTGTTTGTATCCTGGACTGGGGAGCAAAAGGAGTGGAGGGCAGCTAGGGTTAGGGTTAGGATTAGGGTTAGGGCTGGGTGTTTAGGGTTCAGGTGTTAGAGTTAGGGGTTGGGCTTGGTTTAGGGGTTAAGGTTAGGTAAGTTTAGGGTAGGTTTAGGGTTAGGATTGGGGTTGGGATTGGTGTTGAGTTAGGGTTAGGGTTAGGTTTAGGGCAAGGGGTGCAGTTAAGTATACAGTTAGGGGTGAGGTTAGGGTTGGGAGTAGAGTTGGGATAGGGGTAGAGTATCATCAGGGTCAGAGGTCGGGGATTGGGCTGGTCTTAGGGTTGGTGTTAGGGTTAGGCTTACGGTGTTAGGGTTAGAGGGTCAGAGTTGCAGGGTTAAGGGTGGGTTAGGGCTAGGGTTTAGAGGTGAGGGTGAGTGTTAGTAGGTTAGTGTTAGGGTTAAGGGTGAGGGTAGGGAGAGGGTTGGGGGGTTAGGGTTGGTGTTAGGGTTGAGGGTGAGGTTGAGGGTGCTTGTTGCTGGAACCAGTGGCTGGCGGCGGTGCTTCCTCAGCCTGTGCTGTCTGCTTCCCTCCTGTCTCCCGGCTGCACAGAGTGTGGACATCCCTTGGGCGGCTGTGGACATGATGGTCAGAAAAGGGGACACGGCAGTGCACAGGTAGGAGAACAGCAGCGGGATTTTAGTACTTGTCTCAGTCCATCTTTCTGTCTCTCTTTCCACCCTTTTGCCTCCTTCATAAACCGAGCCATAATGCTGGTGGTGCTCCCCCTCGAGAGCCCACATCTCAGGAAATGCAGGCGCTGGTTCTTCCCGGGGTCCTGTCACTTCATGCTGGGGCAGGGGTGGCTGGACTGGTGATGATGAAGCACTTTGCCGGGCCGCCCAGGAGCTGAGGATGAGTGAAGCGTCAGGTTGAGGAGGAGGGACAGGTGCCACTGTGACACTGAGTTCACAGGGTGTCTGGTTGACTGTCCTGGGTTCTCTTGGAGAGTTGACAACGTTGTCAGGTTTGTTTCTGTTTTAGTCCAGCATAAGTGACTCTGCCCAGCTGCTGCTCCCTGTTCACATTCATCCCCCTCACCTGGACACTAGGCTCAGGCTCCTGCTCTTCAGCCTCGTGTCCTTTCGCTGCTGTGTCCCTGCTGTCCTTAGCGCTCCTCCTCCTCACATCCCTTCCTCCACCTGCTCATTGCTCCCTCCCTGCCCTCCACCTCCTCCCCTCCTTCCCCTCCCTCTGTCCTCCGCCTCCCTTTTGCTTCCTCCCATTTTCTCCTCTTTTATGTTTAAGTCTCCACCACTATCATTTCTGACCCTTGAATTTAACCCTTTCCTCCCCCCTCCCTGCCCCTCCCCCGTTTCCATCCTCACTCCCGCCCTACCCTGTGCCTCGTCCCCGCCTTTCCATCCCCATTCCCTCCTGTGTCCCCGTGCCCTCTCCCGCCCTTGTCACACACATGGTCCCCACACCTCTCCCGCCCCTGTCACACACGTGGGCATGTTCACTCTCTCCCCTCTACTCCCCTTTTCTCCCGCTCCTAAGTCTCCTTTTCCTAAACGCTGTCCCTCACGTGCCATCTCTCACGCTCACACACACTGGCGCTTCTGCACTCTAATGGCCACTTTCACTCAGGTCCTCTCTACTGTTCACAGGGTGCACGCTCCTCGCTTCCACACGCTGTCACTGTCACACGTGTGCCACCTCCTCCCACTCCCTCCCTCTCTGTCTCTTTCTGTCCCTTCTTCCTTCCCACCTTCCTCCCCCCTTATGTCTTCATTTTACTTGTTTCCTCGCTCTCCCTCCCTCCCTCTTTTCCCTAAGCTCCAGCATTGAAATAGTTTGTCATAATGAGCATCCACAGCCAGAGTCACCCCTAAGCAGCACTGCAGAGTGAGCTTCTGGAGACCTTTTCTCTCCTGTGAAAATACGAATTCGTGACCGGCAGTGCTTGGATCTGAACAAGCCACGCACCCTTGTTCTCTCCTTCCCATCACCCTCCCTGCTCCCCCGACACCCCCTCACGTCTCCCTGAAAGATCTCTTTCCTCCCCGCTGGTGGGAGTTGGCTTGAAAGTGTGGATTGCACAGAACCAGTGTACGTGGCGTGGCCCAGGTGAAAGAGGGTGGGAGATGTTTCTGCTTGAGCCGTGCAACATATTTGAATTTAATGATGTGGGTGTGGCGTGGGACTTACACCTTTTGAAACATACTTATGAGTACCCATGTACATGGAATTCTATTATAATTCCTAATGTACACTAACAACAAGTTTTTATAACGTATATTTATCTTTATTGTGAATACAAAATTCTACTGAATGTGTACACAAGTATTTTTTTATTTTTCATTTATATGACCTTTATTTTACATTTTATTATAATAAAAATGTATTTTTGTTATAACATAGTAAAATAACTTTTCATTGTTGTAAGAGTGATGAGCTCTTTGTCACATAGAGGATGTAAATTAGACCCATGTTTATGTTTTTATTACATGTGTTTTAGAAGTTTGAACAACAGTAGTAAGGACTAAACACTATCTTCAGAGGTTGCAAGCACATATCATGGGAGCTGCAATATATATGTCTGTAGCAGCATGTTGCTTATTTGTAATGAGCCTTACCATTTTCAGCCTAAAGAATTTGGTAGATGATTTGTCTTTCCATGATGTATGTTGACACTGGGTTTTCTGATGAACAATCTAATAAATACTGTGGTTAATTAAAATAGGTGGACCCACGTTCTGCTTCCGGGAGACTTATGTTTAGTTCACTCATTGCTTCCAGCGGTGAAGCTTCCCGAACGCATGGGGACAGTGTCTTTCTGGTGTTGTTGGTTGGTGCAGTCCTTGTTTACTTGGTGTGTACTGTACTCATCCATTTATATGCTGTATCCTGAGTTCTGGAGGACCTTATTTTAGGGAACTCTTGACTTGTAAACTTCTTAAAGAGAATAGAATCTCTGTTTCTTCTCAATAATGTTTCTGACAAATTAGTTTTTAGATAATCATTTTTTTGTCATATGAGATAGAAATTTGATCTCCATTACTTTTTACCCAAAGCAACTTGCTTTTACTAATTCTGTAATTTTCTAGGAAGTATCCAATTGCTGAACTTTTTACAGTGTCCATAGGTTTTAAACTAATTTAACATACTTATTTACAAGAAATTCTCTGTCCATTAAAAAAAATGTTCAATGTTGTGAGTTATTTTTCTTGACTCTTCTGCAGCTGGTATTTGCTCTGTTCATAGACCAATACAGATAGATCTTAGGGACTAATTGAGTGTAGGCAACTCAGGTGACATATTTTTCATCAAAAGTAATATCACAGAGTTATATTTTGTTTTTACTTTATATACTTAAGATCATATTTGATGTTATTCTCTAATTCACTAGAAAAAAACAAAACAAAAATCTACCATTGAAACATACACCCCTTTCCCATCAAAGTACATGGAGTGCTCAAGAGAACACTTAACTGAATTAGATGATATCATTGGTGTCATTGATCAAGCTTTACACAAATATATTCTATTGTTAATGTAACGTATTTCTTCAAAGTGTCTCTTATCAAAAGCAGAGAGTGGCATAACAATTATCAAATAACTTTAAGTGGTAAAGGCCTTAAAGTGCAAACATGCCAGTCACTGATCTGTTGCTTCTGGTTACATTAGGGAAACAGAAGTTTAAAGGTCAAATGATACATTTCTATCTCCTAAGTGCCAGAATGTCTATTTTTGAGAAGAGAATCATGAACAAGAAACTTTCCTTAAATGGAGTTATAATACTCAAGGGAAATTCATCCTGTTGTCTACTGACTATATCTATCATTTTGTAAATCATCTTTTCTGTTTAGCTTAAAAGGAGGACTTATAATGAAATTCCACTGACAATATTAACATCACTGAATTCTTTTAGAAGGAGTTTTTAAAAAGAAAAATAATTTTAACATCTTTATCATTTTAACTTTGCCATTTAAGGTTAGTGAGCCATATATTAAATGTCAGTGTCCCTTTTAATATTCATTCACTGCTTCTCTGAAGGATACACTGGAATTACTTGGAGTTTCTTGGTAAAGTGGTTAATGATGCATATATCCAATGTAGTATTGTTTGATATCTCCCTTACTTACACTTTGGATTTAACCAGATACGATGAATGTCTAAAGTACCTTATAATTTACTATAAACACAAGTTGTTTTCATTAACTTATGAGATATAGACTTTGATTGCTGCTACACTGAATGTGTATAATATTTTATTCTTAACAAACTTGTTAGTCTGTGTATGGAGACATTACCTTTTTATCCATTCTTCAAGTTGCATTTTGTAGTACATGGAAGAAGTGAGTTAATGTGTCATAGGGTGACGTAGCAGAGAACAGGAAATACCAGAACCACATTGGTTATGCTTCAGGACCCAGTGTTTCTAGACCTGGAGAATTGAGGGGACCCTCACTCCACTCTAGATCGATGCATAAATCCAGATGACTTTTTAAAATACAATTTTGCAGTTACTTTAATGTGTAATCTTACCTTATTAACAAATATTGTTACATAAACACGTCAAAAATGTTCAGTGTTCTTTGGAAATAGTACTACTATGAACATCCTCATTTATTCCTCTTTTACGTCTGCCCATTTTTAAAACACATGTCATTTTTAAACTAATCCTTTCAATCTGTTTCTTATTTAACCTTCTCTATGAATTTTGTACATTTTTAGCAGCATTCTTCATATGAATTCAAAATATCCTATTATCTCCTTGTCATGTTTTGATTGAAGGAAGGAAGATTTTTTTTCCTTAATTGTGATATCTTCTTTTATCTTAGCAAAGTTGAACACAACTCTGTTATTTTAATGCAATGGATTTGAATGGAAGTTATATGACATCCTACTATGATATCATAAATGAAGACTTTTGCATAGAGCATAGGGCACATTTCTACCCCGTTGGAAACTGTAAAACTTTTGCAAGCATATTTATAACTGGATATCACAAGTATTTATTACTTCTCAGCCTATTTTTCCCATATATTTTACCTTTTGATTAGACAACATTAATTAGTTTTGGTTTGAAATGCATGTTATTGGTTACAATAAAATAAATTATTTATGTATGAGAGTACAGTAAAAATAGTAAAAATTAATTTTTTTGTACTTTTGGAATATCACTGGAGAATCTCACATTTTCTGTTGAGTTATTCCTACACATTGATGCATCATATATTCCAAATACATTGTTCAACTTTGTAGGTCTTTTCAATTTAGAGCATTAAGACACTATTTAAAAGCCTATATGCTTGTCATTGAACAAATATTTTTAAAATTCTGAGGATTTTCCTTCTGAAAAAGGAAGGCATAATGGATTATCATAATGAGTCAGTCTGGAAAAAATGTTCCAGAACATAGAATAAAATTTGAACTGTTACCTGTAGTGATTTGCAGAACAGTTCTATTAGCATGTATTATTTGATGAATTAATATTCAACCATTTATTAAAATACTTAATTTTTAAATTAAATTTTTAATTTAAGTTTTTAAGAATTTTCTACACAAATTTACTTTGGCCCAATCTTTTTAGTTCAGAAGAATTGAAAAACCCACATTGTTGTATAAATCTGCTCTCCCCAACCTCTGGGCCAGGAACCGGTAGACTGTTAGGAACCCGGCCACACAGCTGGAGGTGAGCGACGGTGAGCAAGTGGAGCTTCTTCTGTATTTACAGCCGCTCCCCATCAAAGGCATCACCAGCTAAGATCCCCCACCCCTCCCACCCCGTCCATGGAAAAATTGTCTTCCATGAAACCAGTCCTTGATGCCAAAAAGGTTGGGGACTGCTGGTATAAATCATTGAACACAATCATGTTACTGAACTATTAATACTTATTTTAAATTGAATGGCTTTACAATTAAATGTTCACGTCATGGTCTGTGTCAGTTCTGTGCCTGATTGATCTGACACATCCTTCATCCTTTTGCTATTCTGTGCTTTTGGGGATAAAGGCTCATCCTTCAGGCTGCACTTCCCTGTCATTCATGTCAACTGTCTTCAGGCTGTGGAAGGTAGTTTTGGGAGAAGGGAAGACATGAGGAAGTGAGGGGCTAGGGTATTTCTCCCCTCCTTCATTGTTTTGGGCAATGTTCAGCAGTGTGTCCACCCCCCATTGGGACCTTTTTGTTCCAGCTTCTGCCTGTTAACTAACTCCTGGGCTTCTGTTTACTGCCTTATCCCATTATTCTTCCAACCTAGGAGGAGTAGTGGCTCCCTGCTGTTACTAACCACTGGGTTATCTCACCATCATCAGTTTGGCTTCCCAGCAATTCTATACCCTTTCTATTAATAATAAATTTCCTGCATTAAATCCCCTCTATTTTAAATATCCAAAATGGGCTGAGTGTTGCTTGTAGAACCCTGATTGATACCTAGTGACAAGTAATGGTTTCAGTGATTTTAAAAGTATTTGAATGACTGCTCTGCCCATGACACCGTAAGTGTTGTGCAGTAGCAATGGATGTAGTAGTTGGTTAAGCAGACATGCATAGAAGTTAAACCATAACAACGTTGAGGCATATTACACAGAAGAAAGATGAATACATTGGGGTTTTTTCCATGCACAGATTATGGTGAGAATAATAAACCAAATGAATTAATATTGAATTCATTGAATAAACAATTTCAGTAAGAAATATATAATGTTGCTATGTGTGGAAAATAAAGTTGATGAGTATGTATTGACAAGATTCAATAATACTGTATCTTTTTTTGACTGAGCAAAAGAGAACTAGGAGCAAACCCTGCGTGTGCATATGTGATCAAAATGCTAAGGCCATACCCACAGTGTTGCCTATTGAATTCAATAAAAATTAAATGTCTTTTCTTTCATGTAGCTTAATTGTCTGAAGAGCTAATCAAAGTTTCTAGTTATGAAATATATGACCATAACAATGCCCATGATTCAAGTATTTGACTGTGCTAGGAATTAGTCTCTCAAACCAGTAAGTCTCTTTGATTAAAAATCATGTCATTTTTCTACCATATCTTGTTTCAAAGTGGTATAAATTAGGACATTATAGACATCGCATGATTTACACAGAAGACCTAAGGGAAGCTTCAAAAGTGGGCACTGGTTTTTTGTTTGTTTTTTGCTTGTTTTGTTGGGTTTTTACTCTCCCTCTTAACTAAATATTAGATAATGTGGGTGGCCTTCCCCCTAACTTCTACAAAACTCTTTCTGAAAGACACTTACGTAGGTGTCTGTTTCCAGTATAAAAAATTACCATCAAGTCCCACTTTTGGTACAGTTCTCCATAATTTTGCAGGAAGAATGTCATCCCTTTCTCAGAGATGCTCTAGAAAGGATTTCTGAACTTGGAGGGAAGTTGAATTCCTTGATCTCCCCCATTGCGTCTCTCTCGAAGCTTGCTGGACTACTCAAGTGTGTCATTGATACTTGCTATGTACATGAGAAATAAAATTTATTGCTCCATTTTTCCCTAGGAGTATCATATAACTTTTTGCTTTTTTATAGAAAATTTTAAATTGGGCCACATTTTATTTTGTCAGATATTTCATATATTTCAAATTAACCAGTGGAAACAAGAACTCCTTACACTACTAGAGAGTAAAATCTAGGATTTTTCTACGTAGGCATAATCATTATCAAATTGCATTTTAGTTACTCCACTGTATCTACTACAGAAAAACATGTGGAAGATCTTGAAGAAATTAAATAATATTAAATAGAAGTTATTTGATGTTTTACCAAATGTACTTTCTGTTCTTCTTTGTTATATTAATTTTGAATTATAGCATCTGGGTTTGTAAGTACGATAACTCTTGTTCATCTAGCACAGAACCTTGCTCTGCCCATGAGCAAGCCCATCTAGCACAGAACCTTGCTTTTGCATATATCAGGCCAATAGCCACTAAATGTTGAATTAATGAATCAATGGAAGGATGAAGAAATAAATGTATTTGTATCTTAGTTTAATTGTTTCCCATTTCAGTAATTGCAGTATCTTTACTACTATGTTGAATCTTCATGCTTACTGTAATTAAGTGTTTTTTGTTGAATGCATATAACAGCAGTCTCTGCCTTGAGTAATTCCTACAGAAATCTGGAAATATTTGGTGTCTTTAAGTTGCAGGACACAATCTACTAGTATTTTTAAAATAAAACATACTGAAATATAAGGCATTTTACACAGTAAAGGTAAATATCCTTCATTAAATTTTTATTTTGTATGTATTTGCCTGTATGAGTTTCTGTGTATGTGTGCTGCGTTGAGATTTCAGATGTATTTCTTACTGTGGGTTTTAGCAGGAAAGTTGGAAATGCAATGATCTAGTTGTTGAAAGATTTTGAAATGTAGTTATAATTTTAAGAAGAGCCAAGGTTTTAAATTATATAGGAAGGCTTTTGCTCTTCGTAATTGTAATCAGTAGATAACAGGAACAGTTCAAAATAACCAAAAGTCTACTGTGACCTCCTAACACTTTTTCTGTTTCTGCCTCAACTCACGGAGCCTCCTCTTCCTTTCTCCTAAGGCTTCAATTAAATGAAATCAATAAAGATACAGAGGCTGTAGAGAGAATTGGCTATTACTATGGATGAATAACTCTCAATTATGAAAAGGAGCTACACTCCCCAAACCAGAACAGAACTTTTGTATCATTCTAGCCATCTCCCAGAGGTAGGTCAACAGTACTTTATGAACCACAGGGTATTGATACTAGCAGATAGAGTTTAATGTGGTCATGTGGCTTTGATTTATAATGTTGAGGAGGTTATCTATTAGTGTAGTGGTTTCTAAGTCATATCAAGTTCTGAATCCTGAGAGAGGACCTTTGATGCTCAAAAGCATCCAGCTGGCATGGGAACTGGTCTCTTCATCACTTTTCTCTAAGAAAAGGAGAATAGAGAAAAGGAGGAATTTGGCAATTTTGCCAGCATTAAATGTTGCTCTTTCCAAATAGCTGCTAATTTGCTCAATTTAAGAAAGATGTTTGTAACCCTTTTTAGTCCAGAACTAAATTGTTCTTCACTGAATTTTTCTAAGTCATTTAGGCATAGGTCCAGTGCCCACACTCATGCTCCATGTTAGGTTTCTTTGTTTGTTTTAAACTGTGGCTGTTGCCATAAGGCATTTAAAGATTTTGGATGACTTAAAGGGTCTGTGGGAAATGTGTGTTCTGTTGTCTTCAGAAACACCTTTCCTCGCACACAACTAAGTTAACTTTAGAGATATTAAATGGATTTAAGAGACGTTGTGTATATAAGAGCTGTAATCAGAAGGCATTTTTGGTATATTATCTCCAACAATGCTTCCTTCTTTTGTATAGGGATATTAAATTAATAAATCAAAGGGATCGTAAAGTTTTTCTAATCTTAGAATAATTATAGGAGAACATATTTAGATATATAGTATCAGATTTATAAGTAACTTCTTTTCAAATTTACATCTTGGGTAATTGATCAGTTGAATAGAAAATGGCATCTCTACTGCTTAACATAGTGCCTGGCACATTATTAATGTTCAAAACCCAAACGTTGAGTGAAGGAATGAAGGAGAGAGGGGGAAAGGGAAGGAGGAAGAAAGGGAGGGAGGAAATTGTTATGGTATATGAGTGACTTCCATTCAAATTACCTAAGGCTTTAGATCACTTGGGATGACATAAAATGAAGCCCAGAAATTACTTTATAGAGAACTACAATAAGAGAAAATACATTTAAGTTCACATAATATATCAAATAATTGGAACAATTCTAAACTTACATCCTCCCCATGATAAAGTGAAGTACTTTGTACAGATTGAAGTTCTTAATGTCATATGTCTCACTCAGGTGTATGTCCTCCTTCCTACTTGCCAGTCTATCTATCTTTATTTTAGAATATAGATAGTAGCTCAATACCTTGGTCTGCAATGGGGTCAGGAGCCATTTTTTTGGAATATGTTCACAAAAGGAAATTATGTATACAATAAATCCTCACTTAACATCATCAATAGGTTCTTGGAAACTATGACTTTAAGTAAATTGATATTGTATAATGAAAATAATTTTTTCCCTTATCAACATTATGCGGAGCTGATATGGAACAAAGTGATGTTATTCTTGTACTTGTTGTGCAGTGTTTCACTTGAAGTTGCAGTTTCAAAGAACCTATCCACAATGTTAAGGGAGGACTTACTGTAAATTTTTGAATAGTTCACCACTTCTCTTCTTATGCTTATATCATTGATTAATTGCTTTGCTCATATATCATTAACATGAAATAATAGATATGGAGACTTACTTTTGCTTATGCATAAAGTTTATTGTCTATTGTGATTGCTTAGTTTTATTGAAATTGGTCATGCTTTGAGGTGTTCAGAATAGGAGCGACCAGAATTTGATTTCTTGCTTCTCTACTTACTGGCTGTGTGACCTTGAACAAAAGCCTTACCTCTCCAACAGAACTACGTGGATAAATGTTGTACTGCATGTAAGATGCTAACACAATACATAGGCATAGTATTAAATTTATATCAGCTAATAATTTTATGCTGTTTTTCTTCCCCTAATCTCAATCTGATATTTATTGGCACTTGACTCCAAATCTGGAAGAGGAAACACACCAAAAAAAAAAATGTTTTAGCTATTCGGGTGTAGACCCAGGGTGCTCAAAAGCAGTGGAACCACAAATTTTATACTCAACAGACTGATGGTGATATGTTCATTCACCAGAAGTAAGAGCGTGCCGAAATTGGGTGGTCTCCTGAAACATTGAGGACATAAAGGAGAAATGAAAAGAGACAGAAGAGAAGAAATAAGAAGGATGAGAAATATGATATGAAGGCAGTGAAAGAGTCAGATGGTGAAAATTAACATTTGTGACAGAGTTTAGAATGGAAAATGTGATAACTGGTGACAACATTGAAATAGTTGATAAGAGGGCTAGAATTAAAAAAATAGCCAACTCTGGATTCAGGATAGGGTACCAAATAATTATCCAGGATTAGATATGTCCCTATGAGTCTTCAAGGCATCTGTATTTTATGCTGAAGACAGCACAGTTCAGAAGCAGTCTGTGTGGGCAAGAACTTTCCCTATACATTGCCATTTTAGCCACAGATAATATACTGAATAGAAGCTCAGAAATTATGTATGAATGCTTGGGCTAATTCTTCATATTTGCAAAAGGCATAGCAGAATGTTTTACATTCAAAATGATGGAGCTGTGAACACCATAATTCAGATTCAACTCACACTCTCAGAGTATATACTGTATATGACATTCTTTCACAGCAATATGCAATAAGGTATTGCTTTCCCAGTGTTACAGCCAAGTAGGCTTGGAGAGGTGAGGTTACTTGCCCCAGGTGGCACAGGTAGGAAGTGGCTGAGCCAGAATTCAAATCTAGGTTCCTTTATTCCAAGACCAGAGCCTTTTTCATTATCTTGTATCTATTACTAAGAAAGAGAAAAACATTGATAAATTTATTGCTTATTCAGTTATGAAGCATTTATTGAGCACCACCTGCATTATATCTACTGTTGCATCTACAGTGATAAACAGTAATCAAGGAGTTATGTTATATATTTGAGGGAAAAGGTGAAATTGTTTAAATGAGACTAAGTACTTGCCATACATGTTAAATGTATTTGCTGTTATTAAATGTATATATATAGACATCAAATGGTCACAAGCATTTACTGGATAGGAAAATAATGAATTCTTAAAACTACTATAGATATTCTGAAAAAAAATCTCTTATCCAAAAATGATTTCATCCCTAATGATTACAAACTACTGATAACACAAGAGAAAAAATAAACAGCTATTGAACATCATTTATAGTTAGGTGTTCTATATTGGTTACTTCAATGAATCCTCTCACAACAAACTTTAATTTTTCTACTTTGCAAGTGGGGAAACAACCTCATGGACGCTGAGTGATTTTCTGAACTTTAATACAGCTAGTAAATGCGTAATCAGGATTTGATCCTAGGCGTGTGTGTCTTCAAAGCCCATGCTTATTCTTTTAAAGCCACAGTATTTCCTGGAGCTTTTTGTATACCGTAGTCCTTAACAGACATGAGAAGCAGTAGTTCCTTGCTATCGTATTCCAAGTCCCTCGTTGAATCATTTGAATGCTAATTCTGGTATAACTCTGTGCTGAATTGCCTTGATTTATTGCTTTGAAAAGGATTAAGCAGCATAGAGTGTTGACCACTATTATTTCCCAAGATATAAAGATCAAAAAATTCAGAGACCTATAAAAGATCCTTCTACTCCAATTTCATTAAACATGTTAGTAATATGTTACAGTCTTAGGTTTGATACCCATAAATAAATAAAATCAAACATATTAGACATGTTGCCTTGTTCTGCTAGCTGGTAGGTAATGTATGTATAGTTTATAGCCTAAATGAGTAAAAACTTGTTTTTATCGGATTTTATGTAATTTAAGAATCTTTTAAAATGTGCTTACATGTCCACATTCTACAGACTTTATGTGTGTATGCAAGAGGAGTGTAAATTTCATGATGGCTACTTCTTTGCATATCTAAAGCTTTTCCAATATAAAGTCCTATTTTTATCTCATATTATTCAAGATTATTTTCAAACATTCCTAGCCCAATTCTAGCTGCTTCTTCAGATTCCTACACCCTTCCATTTTATAAAATTTATTCTATCAATCCTATATTACAGTCTTGTGTTATACTGTAATATATCATTTATATATTACAAATGAGTTGTTACCTGCAAAAGAATATAGCAGATGTGGTCAACTAATTTGATTTATATTCTATTATTGCAAATTCTTAACAGAACCTTGCATACTGATATTTGTATAGAATATGTTTACTAAAGGTTAGGATCCCTGAACTGATTTTTAGATTATTCTTTCTTCTTTGGGGGATTTATTTCATACTTCTTCCACTCATCGTATGGTTTTTCCGTAGGCAATTTGTTCTTTCAGATACTCATTCACCCAATTTCCACATATATGTATTTGAGTTCCTGTAATATGCCAGGCACATTCTGTGTATTTGAGAGGCAGTAATGGTAAGAGATGAGGTCTCTTCTTTTGAATATATCATACGTTCTAATTCAACCTGTGTTTTTAAATAGGGTTGTGTGTTGTAAACAACTTGTGTTTAAATATTTGCTTCACCAACTATTAGCTCTGTGGTCACAGAAAATTATTTGGTTTTTCTGAGACTCAATTTTCTTGACTATAAAATGGAAATAATGGTAGCTAGTCCCATATTTATTGTGAATACTAATAACAACATGTGAATGTACCTTAAGCAGTGTTCAGACACAGCTGGTGTCCATTCACGATCAGTTTCCTTTGTTCCCTTTTTCCTCTTCCTTTAATGTAGCTATAATTTATGGCTGGGACGCTCTAGTTAAAGGGTTTGTTGCTTGTTATATTGTACTTGGTATGTTCTACCTGCTCCCTAATGAGTTCTGGGGCTTCCCTGTATTTGATGCAAGACAGATTTCTGATACTGTGAACAGCAGAGGGAGTCTGAAGACTGACGATCAACTCGTGCGTTTTGTTCCTACTTCTTGGACTTATTTTTTCTTCATCTGAGCTGCTTTGCCTTCATGCTGTCCTCTCTTTAATACTTTTGTACATGAATTTTCCCCTAAATTTATTGTCAGTTTTGGACATATTCTGAAAGTCCGTGATGAGTTTATTTTCTTCCTCGTAATTTCTTCTGTTAGCATCAAAACCTTGCTGTTCATATGTGTCTCTTCTACTGTATCACACTTTTCTCAATATACTGTCATTTCATTTTCTTTTTTCTTAGTTGAAATGATAATATGTGCAAGGAACATTTCATAATTACCAGCTGATGCTCTGTTTGACCAACAAAGTAAGCAATATTTGTAATTCTTTGTAAATAATTCTTCGTGGAAATAGCACTTCCATATTTTTGTCACTTCATTTTCTGAACTCTCCTGCCCTTTCTACACCCAATGGAATGAATGACACTTCACTCTAATAATCTCATAATCAATAATTGGTGAGTTGATTTTCTGACTTTTCCTGGGGCATTTTAAAAATTCTCTTCATATTTGACACATATAATCAATTGGTTTCTCACAGGCAATATCCAGACTTTTCTGTATGATCTAGCTTTAATTAGGAAACACTGTGCATAATGTTTATGGGAGAAATCACTAAATTGTAAATTCTTATTAATGTTCTTCATTCACATTAAAATCCCTATTCACCTTTTTTCTCTTATGTAATAATATAGAGATATTTCAAATTCCTCCTAAAACCCTTTACTATACTCATCATTTGTGTGTATGTGTGTGTATGTGTGTGTGTGTATACAAAGTATGCTGTATTTTTTTACTCAAATAGAAAAATATAAAGGGATAGAGTGGTGACAGGGTAGAAGGAGAGATATGAAAGTTTATGAAACTTTTTTGTGTTATTCCTTTGTCTTTGTACAAATTTAAATATTTGACATAACTTTCATGGAATGATACATCGAAATGAAAATTTAAAAGTCCATAAAATGAAATGTAGAAATGAACAGAAAAGTGAGCCTGATTGTCTGTCAGCCTGGTGGCATATGCAGACAAAATAAAAGCCTCCATGTCTTTTTTTTTTTTTGCAGTAGACTGTGTGTCTTTATTTATTAATTTATAAAATATTTGAATTTTTTATATATTTTTTTAATTTCAGCATATTACAGAGGTACAAATGTTTTGATTACATAAATTGCTTTAGTACCATTTGAGTCATAGTTATAAGTGTGCCCATCCCCCATTAGGTGTGAATTTACTCATCCCCTCCTCCCCCCTCCCACCTGCTGGATTTCCGATGAATGTTATTTCCATATGTGCACAAAAGTGTTGATCAGTTAGTTCCAATTAAATGGTGAGTATGTGTGGTGTTTGTTTTTCCACTATTGTAATACTTCACTTACAAGAATGGTGTCCAGTCCCATCCAGGTTAATACAAGATGTATTAGTTTACCCTTTGCTTATGGCCGAGTAGTATCCCATGGTATACATATACCACATTTTATTAATCCAATCATATGTTGATGGGTACTTGAGTTGTTTCCACTTCTTTGTAATTGTGCATTGTGCTGCTATAAACATTCAAGTACAGGTGTCTTTTTTATAGAATGTCTTTTTTTCCTTTGGGTAAGTACCCAGTAGTGGGATTGCTGGATCAAATGGTAGTTCTACTTTTAGATCTTTGCAGTATCTCCATACTACTTTCCGTATAGGTTGTACTAGTTTGCAGTCCCACCAACAGTGTATGAGTGTTCCTGTCTGTCCACAATCACACTAGCATTTGTTGTTTTGTGACTTTTTGACGAAAACCATTCTCACTGGAGTTAAGTGGTTTTGATTTGCTTTGCCCTGATGAGTAGAGAAGTAGAGCATTTTTTCATATGTTTATTGGCCATTAGTGTATTTCTTTTGAAAAGTTTTTTTTCATGTCTTTTGCCCACTTTTTAATGGGGTTGTTTGATTGTTTTCTTGCTGATTTGCTTGAGTTCTTTATAGATTTTGGTTATCAGCGCTTTATCAGATGTATAGCATGCAAATATTTTCTCCCATTCTGTAGGTTGTCTATTTGCTCTATTGATTGTTTCCTTGGCTGTGCAGATGCTTTTTAATTTAATCAGGTCCCATTTATTTATTTTTATTTTTGCTGTGATTGCTCTTGGAGTATTCTTCATAAATTCTTTGCCTAGGCTGATGTCTATAAGAGTTTTTCCAACATTTTCTTCTAGAATTTTTATAGTTTCATGCCTTAGATTTAAGTCTGTTATCCATTCTGAGTTTATTTTTGTGAGTGGTGAGAGATACGGATCCTGTTTCAGTCTTCTACATGTGGCTATCCAATTTTTCCAGCACCACTTATTGAATAGGGATTCTTTTGCCCAGTGTACATTTTTGTCTACTTTGTCAAAGATCAGATGGCAATATGAGAATGGTTTTATATCTGGGTTCTCTGTTTCTGATCCATTGGTGTATGTCTCTGTTCTTATGCCAGTACCATGCTGTTTTGGTTACTATAGCCTTGTATTATATCTTGAACTCTGGTAAACTGATGCCTCCCAATTTGTTTTTTTTGCTTAAGGTTGCTTTGGCTATATGGGGTCCTCTTTGGTTCCATAGTGTAGATTTGTTTTTTTCTAGATCTGTGAAATTTGATGTTGGTATTTTAATAGGGATTGCATTGAATCTGTAAATCACTTTGGGTAATGTGGGAATTTTAACAGTGTTGATTCTGCTGATCCATGAGCATGGTATGTTTTTCCATCTGTTTACATCCTCTGCTATTTCCTTCCTCAGTGTTTCGTAGTTCTCCCATAGAGGTCTTTCACCTCCTTAGTTAAATATATTCCTAGGTATTTTATTTACTTTGTTGCTATTGTGAAAGGTATTGAGTCTTTGATTTGGTTCTCAGCTTGACTGTTGTTGGCATATATGATGCTAGTGCTTTGTGTACATTGATTTTGTAACCTGAGACATTGCTGAGTTTATTGCTACAGACAATTACAGAACATTCTACCCAAAAACCACTGAATAGACGTTCTTCTCATTAGCTCATGGAACATTCTCTAAGGTTGACCACATACTAGGCCGCAAAACATGTCTAACAAATTTTGAAAAATAGAAATTATATTATGCATCGTCTCAGACCACAGTAGAATAAAATTAGAAATCAACTCCAGCAGAAACACTCATCTCTACACAAAATCATGGAAACTAAAGAACCTACTGCTGAATGATAGGTCAAGGAGGAAATTAAGATGGAAATCAAAAGATTCTTTGATGTAAATGATAAAGGGGACACAAGTTATCAAAACCTGTGGGATACAGCTAAAGCAGTCCTGAGAGGAAAATTCATAGCCATAAATGCCTATGTGCAAAAGACAGGAAGAACACAAATCAACAATCTAATTAATAGTCTCAAAGGACTGGAAAAGGATGAGCAAACCAATCCCAAACCCAGCAGGAGAAAAGAAATGGAAGATCAGAGCAGAACTAAATGAAATTGATAACAAAAGAACTATACAGAAGATTAATGAAACAAAAAGTTGGTTCTTTGAAAAGATAAACAAAATTGACAGGCCTCTCACTAGATTAACCAGAATCAGAAAAGAAAGGACTCTAATAAGCTCAATCAGGAATGAAAAAGGAGAAATTACAACTGATACCACGGAAATGCAAAATACCATCTCTGAATACTATAAAAATCTCTATGCACATAAATCTGAAAATGTGGAGGAAATGGACAAATTCTTAGAAACACACAGCCTCCCTAGGCTCAATCAGGAAGAAATAGAATTCCTGAATAGACCAATATCAAGTAACGAAATTGAAGCAGCAGTAAAAACTCTTCCAGCATTAAAAAGTCCCAGACCAGATGGTTTCACATCCTGGATTTTACCAGACATACAAAGGAAAACTGGTACCTATCCTTCAGAAATTATTCCATAACATCAAGAAGGAAGGAATCTTCCCCAGCACATTTTACGAAGCCAACATCACCTTGATACCAAAACTAGGAAAGGAATCAACAAGAAAAGACCAAAATTCCTTATGAATATAGATGCAAAAAAAATCTCAATAAAATCCTAGCAAACCGAATTCAGCTGCTCGTCAAAAAAAAAATAATAACAATAATCCATTACGACAAAGTGGGCTTCATCCCAGACATGCAGGGATGGTTCAACATACACAAATCTATAAATGTAATTCACCACATAAATAGAAGTAAGAAGAAAGACCATATGATCCTCTCAACAGATGCAGAAGAAGCATTTGACAAAATTCAGCAGCCTTTTATGATAAGAACACTTAACAAAATAGGCATAGACAGGACTTACCTCAAAATGATAAAAGCCATATATGACAAACCCACGGCCACCATGATACTGAACGAGGGAGAATTAAAAGTATTCCCACTTAGAACTGGAACCAGACAAGGTTGCCCACTATCACCACTTCTGTTCAACACAGTGCTGGAAGTCCTAGCCACAGCAATCAGACAAGAGAAAGAAATCAAGGGTGTCCAAAGGGGGAGGGGGCAGAAGAGGTCCAAGTATCGCTCTTTGCTGACATTATGATCTTATATTTAGAAAACCCCAAAGATTCTTCCAAGAGACTACTGGAATTGAAAAATAAATTCAGGAAAGTCTCAGATTACAAAGTATTGGCATTTTAAATGTTGATTAATTCATTACTGAGAAAGTCTATTCATTATTAAACATTTTATAGGTGTCAGTAAAGGCTATATTTTCTGTCATTAAAAGTAATTGATCCATTTTAAATATTATAATAAGATTTAAATAGTTTGAAAAAATTAAAATGCTACTATAAAACTATTTGGTTTATATATATTTTATTTTGAATAAAAAATTATAAGACTGTAGCATAGTGGATTTCAAAAAACAAAAATGATGTAATTGTTCAAAATATATTTAATGAGTTTTAATGATTAATTTTCTATATTTACAAACTTCAATATAGACTCTCTACCTATTTAATAATAAAGTAATCCCATTAAAATAAAAATCAGTGCCAAAAAGGAGAAAAAAATAGAAATCAAGATATGGGTATAAATATATCTTGTAAATTTTGGATTAACATTTAAATGTATTTCTCTTTCATACCTTTGAAAGAATATCTGTGTCTTAAAATGATGTATTGTTTATATGTTATCTTACTTAACTATCATAACAGCCTTATAAGGCAAGCAGAACAAGTGTTAAAATTCCAATTTTACAAATGAATAAACACAGGCTTATCTGTTTAAAGACCTCATTTTGGTTATGGATAATAAATATGTCTTGTAAATATCAAAGCTTGGCCTGGAACCCAGTCTGAGTTCTTGTTCTATACACTTGTCTTCCCATTACAGACATATATACATATACACTGATTACATAGACATAAACTACTCAAACTTACAGATTTTATTTGATCTTCAAGGGGCTCTGGAACTTCTTTTGAGTTTGTTTTAGCCTCCATGTTGAATATACCTGTCATAGCTAGGGATGCCTCTCAATTCCAGAGGCCACTGTTTCCCCTTTGTGTTCCATTCCCCGTCTACTTTCCCCATTTCCACTGAATATATGTGTATTGAATAAATAATGGAAACATCTAAGAGGAAATGAGACCACATGAGAAGAAAATTAGGGAAAGAATGATGTAATGAAAATTCCTTAATCTTTTCCCACCATTATACCATTACTATTCCCTTTTTCCATGGTCATTTTTTTTCTTTTTTGCTTTCATACCTGTTTTTCCCTTTACTCTCAAACCCCAGTGAACAAGTCCCAGGAGAAGATGCTGATCTATTAATGTTGGTTCTTTAGCTATTTGTACGAAAGAGAAATTTTGTTACCACTTCACTTAATTTCAGGGATAAGAAGTCAGAGGGTTTTTGCAGAAAGATATGACTAAGAAGTTGTAGTTCAAGAAAGGTAGAATGGAAATATTCAAGTATAAAGAACTATAAATTCTACAGGGTCTCTTTGCTTTGTTTTGAAGATACATTCATAACAAGCTTAAAAATAATATTTAAGGTTGCTTTTATTAAGCATATATTTATCTTTGACAACATATTTTTCTTTCCTTTTTAGTTAAAAAAACTATGTCAACATAAAAAAACATGAAATTATTTATTTTGGAGAAATAAAACATCTAATTTGTATAAGTAATTTCCAGTAATGAAGAAATAGAGCACTTTCATCGCTCTTGATGAGCATTTCCCCCAGTGGTGTCATGGGGAATGCTAATCTATCTATACAATGTTCATATAAAAAAAAAAAACTCATTTAACTAACCTATATATAGTCAGCACTCTCTATTTCCTCTAAAAAATTCTATCTGGTGCCTACAACATGTAAGAAAAAATCTCTTTACTATGCCGATGAACTTCTCTTCCTGTCAGTTGAATTCTGAGATTAGCACAGTCAGTTAAATATGAGTGTGATAAGAAAGAATTTTGTTTCTACAAAAACAAAGTTGAATGCCTTGAAAATAATCTTTAAAAATAATTATGTTTAACTAGGTTTAGATGGGGTAACAAAAATATTTGTAGGAAAATTAAAATCTGGATGCGTTGTACACTCTGAATGCTTCACAAATGTCTTTAAATCCTTAATCCTCTTTGAAGAACCAGAAACGAAAAATCTGGTAATCTTAAGGGAAACCGTATGTGATACAAAAAAGACAGTGTGGAACTTCAGTCCATAGTTATTTGCTAACAAAAGACGTTGATGTGATCCCTTAAGACTGGTATATGAATATACATTTACTTATTTTAAGTGAAAATAAAGTACTTCAGGTATTTACATAATACCTTACTTTTGATTAACTGACTAATATGATCTTCATCTTTTCTAAGATGTCACTAAAAAAACTGTGTGCTGTGAGGAACAATTTCAGAAGACTACTGTCTTCAAATAACGTACCTCTAAGTAAGTGTGGTTGCACCTTTACTCCACATCCATGGAGAGGAATTAAGATGACACTGTGACAATTCTAAGAGATGGAAGAAACCACATCCCTCTTACCCTTTGGGGGAAGGTATAATCCTAATTTATTCATTGATACCACTAATATTTCTTGACCACTTAGTGTGTGAAAGCATCATATTAGATGCTGGGATCCATTAGGAAAAAACAAAAGCAAAAGCCCTTGTCCTCAAAAAGCTTATATATGGCAGATAAACAAATGGAAATAGGAGAACCAAACAACCAGAGAAGAAAACAGAGTCCCTAATAAGGAAAAAGGTAATGAACGCTTGGTATTCGTCTCCCAGGATGTTCCAGTTGGCTTTCTTCTTTGAGTGAAAATGGAGACAGTGTTATATGAGCTTTCACTTCAGGGGAGCTTTCCGTGCTCCCAGAACTCAGGGGGCACAGCTCATGGCCCAAACCACCCCCTTTATAGCTCCTCTCATTGTTACGTCTTGTATTGCACTTCCTTTTCCCATCTTGATGGGAGGTGAGTAAAACACCATTCTAATGTCCTTCTTGTCACTCACGTCTCAGCGTAGTAGGTACCTCCTTAGAGAGCCTGCCCTGCCACCCAGTCTAGGTAGATTCCCAGTCAAATGCTAAGATGCCCACTTTCCCCATGTGAGATGCTCTTTCGTAATGTTGTGTTTATTGTCTTTCTCTCACTACTTTTGTGTAAGAATGGGGACCTTGTATGCTTTGTGCCAAGCAGTGCCAAAGTAGTGCCAGACCCGCAGCTGGTGCTCACTGAGATTTTGTTGACAGAAAAGTTAGTTTTAGAAATAGACTTTTTTAATTGTAGGGCTTCTCAGTATTTAATATAACAATGTTAAATATTCATTTTGCCAAATATGTGGTTTTAACAAATATGGAGTTTTAATAAAACTATTTTATCTTAGGTTTTTTTTCTGAGAAATATCTCTTCAAACCAGTGTTCTGCATAACATATTATAATTTGAGAAACACTCTTATATACAGAAGATTTTCGTATTAAATTTTTATTTTAAAACATGAGGGAATTGAGAATGTTTGGAACACATTGTGCTAGTTGTTAAAATCATAATACTGGTCTCCAAGTTGGTTGTGAACTTAGATAAGAACAAATGTAAATATTTAACGGGGTAGTGAAAAAGGCTATATATTTCTATATTCTTATCCTTTGTAGTACCGACCCAATGTCAGCTTATTCTGTGGCCATCTGTTTAGGCTCATACTAATCGTGACTGCTCCTTATTTACATTTGACATTGCTGTAAGACATGATTTTTCATCCTTGAATAAAAATGTTAAAATGATATTTTCATAATTTGCTTATTTGGAATCTTTCTAAAATACAACTCACTGTATAATATAAACAAAAGACATAATTTTATAACTATATTTGAAATATTTCAGAAATATTTGTGTTAACATGGTCAAACATTTTATCTTTAAGTTCTACTTAAATTTTTTCTTCAAGAATCGTTTCATATTTTGCTTCTAGAATAATTTTCATTTTTTTTCCCTTTTCATAAAGGAATGTAATTACTCAATCTGCATGTAAATGTCATCTTTTAAGAATGTTGTTTCCCTTACTCATTGATGAAATACTGAATCGTGTGAATTTCTATTGAATTCCAATTGGAATTCATTAAAAAGATTATATTCTAATTTGAGCAACTATTTAGGAAATTTTTATTTCATTCATAGTACATTTCCTTGGGGCAAGTTAGTTTGAGAAGTATCTGATAGGGTAATACAGGAATCACAGTGATGTATAATGTCATCTTTAGACTTAACTGCTTTATTTTGAATCACAACTTTGCTATCACCTAAGTGTACCTTTGGACAAATTGCTTAACTTCCCTGTACCAACAGTGTGTATTTTATAGAATTGTTGTGAGGATTTATTTTTATAAATCTTGTGTATTACTTAAAACATGGCCTCACAGTAAGTGCTTAATAAATATTAGTAAATTATGACCTGATGTTTACCAATATAGATCATATAATTTAATGAAGGAGAAGAAAGTTGCTGTTCAAAAATATCCTTCATAAAAGTTAGGCTTACCAACAGAGAATAAAATCCTGGTATTGACTGAAAACAAGGGTAGAGGATGTCTTTGTACTATAGAAACACACTTTGGAGGGAAGTCCAGTTTTTAAGCCCACAGGTTTCTAAGTCAGAGTAATGTAGATTCTTTTACTTCCTAGCTGTTGGAAAATGTTTAAACACACACACAGCCATCATGTATCTCTAAAGGCCCATTCCAGAGTTTCTCACTTTCAACATTACTGATATTTTGAACCATGTAATTCTTAGTTGAGGGAGCTGTCCTGTGTGTTGATGATGTTTAGCAGTATCCTTGGCCACTATTCACTCTGAATTCTGAAAACCAAAAAGGTTTTTAGGTATTGTCAAATGTATCCTGGTAGGCACAGTCACCTTCAGTTGAGAACCGCTAGGTCATAGCCCAATGGCCCTGGATTCATGGACCACAGATTAAGAAAACCTGCACAAAATGGAGATTTGGGAAGGATTGAGAATATTGGGGAATATCTGTTTGTGACCTGTCACCATCCTCAACTCAGGACCCTTCAAGATTTTTACCTCATCCTTGTCATAAAACACTGACAAAGATAAACTTTTTCCAAATTAGAGAAGTTAAAATGTAGTTTCAGAGCAAAAAGATTCAGTGATTTGTCAGGGGAAATGATTCTTAAATATGTAACATTTGGATTTTCATTCTTTATGAATTTAAGGTATCTGGTCTTCACGAGCTTTGATTCCAAAAGAAGAATGAGCCAGTAACTAAATGTTGTACCCTCATTTTGCAGTTAACGTCTCTCAGGACTGGGGAGATAAAACAGGGTACAAAACAAATGTGCACCCCCAAACCTGTGAGTAAGAAGGAGATGCCTCAGTAGAGGTGGTCATTTAGTTGTCCTCTCCTCTTCACCCCTTCAGTTTATTCCTGATAGAAAAATAGCTAATTAAATAAAAAAGAATGGGAATATAAATAGATCTCCAAATATATAGAGGACAGGCATATGGGACAGAGGCGATACATATCGATATGATGTTACATATTGATAATATGTGTGCTAATAGGATATGTACATTAGCATATGTATATTTTTATCAATATTTTTATTAAAATTAATGATGAAATAACATTTGCCCTTTATTAAGTGCTCCCTATTTTCCAGGAACCATGTAAATCAACTTAAACATACATTGATTTTTTTCCTTCAGTTGTCACCCAGCCTTGTAAAGTAAGAAATGTTATTATTCATTACTCTTAACTGTTTAGCTGAAGAAAATATAGATGAGGAAGTTAAACTGCAGGTCTTAATTTGAGTTTGAATCAGTGTTTGACTTACTCTAGAACCCATTCTGTTAACTGTGCCGTTACATGGATTTTATATGCACATTCCATTTTTGTTTTGTGTATTATTTGATATAGATTCAAATTTTCATAGTTAAACTGTATTATTTCTCTAATCAAGTAAGAAAAATTTAATAAATAACAATAAATAACACAAAATTGTATTTATGCACAGAATATATATTCTAGTTTTTACATAAATTTTAGCTCATTAATTTTTTTCTCCTTCCGTGAACTGCAATAATGACATAGATGTTAAGGGACAAATTATGTTTGATATGTGTAAAGTAATGAAATTACATGGTTAGCATAAACATAATTCATAATTCAATTTTAATTTCAAATGTGTATTTTCTACCTCCTCATCAGTTTAAACTAGATAAACTAGATTAACAAAGAAAAAGCACATTCTGGTTTTCTTCTGTTGAGAGTGGGGTAGAGGGAAAGGGTCGGGCCAGCAGGTGCAGAGTTACAGTTCACGGTAAATGGCAGTGAAAACAGGCTTGTTTGGACTCTCTAGCTGGAGGAGCATGTGTCAACACTTTAGTGATACTTCCTTATGATCTCATGTTAGTCTGAAGAGCACTTAGCTGACACTAATTATCATCTGGTGAGCACTCTTCTGGTAAAAATTTATTTAGTATGTACAATGCATGCTTAGTTGTTAACCTAAACTGCAAGCTACTAAGACTTAATGTTTTGGTAATAGTGTAGGTGTAAACAAAACAGGTACTGTGCATTATTCTATAAACTATGTGTTTCCCAGAGATTGGATTCCAATTTCCATTATTTTTATTAAGGAATGAGTTAAATAATTTAGCTCTATTTGTTGCCATTCATTTTGTTGCACAATTACCACATAAAATACAACATACAAATTTCTACATTGGTATTCCAAATGATTTTAAGCTGTTATTTAATTTGGAGAAAAGATAATAAATGTTTGCTGCATTTTCGTGAAAGCATTAATGGTTTAAAATTAAGATGTGTTTTTGATAATTGATAGGCATTCTTAAATAAGCAGATCTCAAGTCCCACACTGAGACAGAGTATGTTAACACTCACAGCAAGTTAAGACGGTGTCCTGAGTTTTATCGTGTTCTGACATCTACTCATTCATTCAGTTGTTCAAAAACAGCTATTCAGCACCTAATATATGCCAGATGTGTTAACTATCATGTCATGTCATTAGAAATAAAATATTTTATGTTCGTGAATTGGATCCAAATTAACCATTCATGGTATTTATTATTTTATTTAAACCATTTGTAAGTGAAATAAAATACTCCACAGTAAATGATCCTGTATTAATAATGGTGTCCATATTATATTAGCACACATGTAACTTCCCAATACTTCCGAGGCAAAAATGGCCCTGCTCACAGGTTCATTTCTCATAATACATCAGTTTCATTTCAGGGCGTACTAACTGTGATGGGCCGTCATTAGAATTGACAGGCTGACATAACGAAAACTTGTCTGAACATCTAAGAAAATAGAAAACCTGATGTGGATAATGGGGAAAAACACACACACAAAAATACATACATTAAAATATCGATGGACATATGTGAGTTTTTACTATGTCTATAAAGTTGGGTGTATGAATCTTCTCAGGCGGTATCTGAAGAAATGGAAATGGGTGTAAAGTTTCTGGAAAAATTCAGCTGGAAATAATACGTAAGAGATAAATTTTTAAACAAAGGAGAGACATAATTTCTCTTAGAACTATATGAGGAGAAAAAGACAAGTCGTTTTGTGTAAAATGTCAACATTTTCCTGGCTATTGCAACATGTTGAACCGTATGTGACTAAAATGCTTTTTCTTGATACACCCATGAAGTGGGTGCCAAGGTATCACTGTTGAAAATACAACAGCTTTCAGAACTTGAGCTTGATGACTTGAAAGGTAGCAATGTTCCTCCTTCACTCATTTCATCTATACTGCAAGCATTTTTTTAGTATCTCCTAAATACATGCAGTTCTGCTAGGTATTGAGGGAAAATTATAAAGATGTCCATTGGAGGACAATTTGATTGTAGCAGCAAGAAATACACCCATGAAAGAGTTATCAGTGTACTACTTATCTAATTCATTGCAAAGACAAAACATAATACTTAAATCCAGAGAAAAAGGAGGACACATGGTATAGAAACAGAAGTGTAGTGAGATTTGAGGTCGACCTAGGAATATGTATAGAATTTGGGTTAGGAGAGAAAATAGGCCAGTCTAGGTACTGTTAGAATGTCATCTGACTTTGCTTTGGGCAGTTCATTCCTTTGTCCTTGAGAAAATCGTTTGTAACCACTTCAGGTTTCATTTTTTTTCAATCTGTAAAATGGTAGAATAAAAAATATTATATCATTCAAGACTTTTCTAGTTAGTGTTTATTTACTGATTATCTTTTCTTCCAACAACACATCCAAGATCCAGTCCCAATTTCCTGAAATCTCCGTTTCAATATCATGGATTCAGTATTGCTAATCTCTGCCAATATCCTGAAATTCAAATAATACTTCTGTTCATTCCAATTAAAGGCATAAACCACTGGATTAATTTTTCCTAGATTTTATTTATTACATCCATTCAGTTAGCATTGTCTTTGACATCGCTTGCAGATTCCTCATATCCATTTCTACTGGTAACATGATGTTCCAGTATCTGTCTCTTCTTGCATGAACATTTGTTTATTTCTAGCTTATTTTCCTATATCTTTTTTCATACTCTCTACTCCCATAGTTGAATAGAAAAGACCCATACTTGGCTATGCTCCAAAATATGGCAGAAAGAATAACATGCTGAAGTGAAGATGAGTCTCGATTTACTATTTAATCCTTCAGGCTTATTGTCACTCAGTAAAGTATCTTATCCGTATTGATCCGAAACTCATGTATGTCTTCCCTGCCTGAACTTCTGGGCATCTAGCCTAATGCAATGGAAAGATTTCTAAGAGAGTCCCCAAAGCATCTTAATGTGAACTTTTCAATTCTTCAAGTACTTCCAAAATAGAGAGGATGAAAATAGGACAATTAGAGATTCTTTGTTGACAACAGGAAGAAATGATGGATGAGGCGATAGAACGTTATTTTTGTCCAGTATCTTAAACAAAAAACACTGTCCATCAAATTCAATATAAATTCTGAAGCTGCATTATCAATTTCCACATATTCACGTCTATAAGAGCCAATACACCCAACTAAATGAAACCTTCCCAATATTTACAATTGTCAAACTATTGCTTGAGGTAAAAGGTCCTTTAAGTAAAATAACAACAGCAACAAGAATAAAACATGCAAATTTATATCCCTTTTAGGTAAGTAACACCAATTCATTGTTCCTTAACAATTTGCTCGCTTTCTAAGCTTAGAAAATTTCACCTTGCACTGAATGTGATCATGTGTAATCAGAGGTCTGAACCAGATGGTGTGAAATTATATTATGTACTGTCAAATCTATAAGTCTATAAACTATATAGTATAAATTATATACTACTTTCAGTGCTTTCTCTCTCTCTCTCTCTCTCTCATATGCACATAGGCACATACAAACACCTCTCCCTCTCTGCAAATTTTTCTAAAGGTAAATTAATATACTATAGAGTCCATCCAAATAACAGAATTTAGTTACAGGTAGAGAACCAACAAATGTTACAGACATGTATTAGAATGTTGAGATTTGAGTTTATCAAACCCAATTTGTGGTTCTAGGGCTTAGTATGCTAATGTTTGAAATTGTTTTGAGCTCTGGGAGAACTTTAACCATAAGTATACAGTGGCATAAATATTATTTCTTGAATAAACTCATTAGGTTCCTAGTTAAACTAGATTCCCCAAACAAACCTTTAAGAAGTTAAGTTGCACACTTTTTTATGTAAAACTTCACAAATGGATGCTCTGGAAAGATTCAGATAAAATATGGTTAATGAGAAATTGTGGTTTTATACTTATAGTCAGTTATTTGCAACCAAGACACTATGATATCTACACAATAAAAGTTAATGTGCTGAAAGTTTTCTAAGTAAACTCTCTTCTCCGATCAATTGTCCTTTTGAGGGAGTAATTTACTAAGTTTGGCTGGGACATACCCAGTAGAAGTAAGGAAAATTGCTTTGAAGAAATATTGTAAAAAAAACTTTCATTGTAAAGATAGCATGAAACTAAACAAAATAGTGTATACAATCAGCCCTCCATATCTGTGGGTTCCACATGCACAGATTCAACCGACTGTGGATCAAAAATATTTGCAACATAAAGATGTGTACATACTGAACATGTACAACCTTTTTGTTATTTTATAAACAGTAGAGTATAAAATTATTTACATAGCATTTACATCGCATTAGGTATTATAAGTAATCTAGAGATGATTTAAAATACACAAGAGGATTCATAGGTTATATGTAAATACTATATACCATTTTATATAAGGGACTGAGCATCCATAGATTTTGGTATCTGCAGGGGTGTCTGAAACCAATCTTCTGTGGATACCAAAGGACAATTGTTTATGTATTTGTCCTTTACTTTGGGTGGTTTTCAATAAGTATTTTGTGAAATAAATATTTTTAAATTCTTTATTAATAATTTTATACTAATCTAATCTTTATTGAGATATGATTGGAAGAATAATATCTATATAATGCATAAAGCATATTTTGTTTAAAATAATCACTTGCTTCAAAAATCAATGTAAAACTAGTAAAGAAAATGTATAGTGGTCAGCTACATTATATGCTTTATTTAAGGTATAGTACAACCTAGCATGCCATCATATAGTCATAGTCTACTTTTTCTCATACACATTCATAAGAGAATTTCTAGTAAATAGGAGTCTATTTTAATGTCCCATTACTCGGCTCCACACATTTTCTGTTTTGCGAAAGGGTCTTCATAAGACATAAGAAATCCTCTGGTGAATTAGACTGGGTTTCCCTACAAGAAAAGAATTCATGAGTTCGTAAATCTTTCAGTCCCTTCAATTTATCTGGAGAGTTATGGATAGCATGCTGGGTAGCAGTACGTAGAGGAGATCATCTTGAAAAATCATGCCATCTCCATAATGGGGAGGTTGCTATTTCCCAGTGGCGTGGGCAGTTTGGGCTGTACAGACATGGCCCTATTGCAGATTGCTGCTGGCAGGGAGAATCACATTCTTCTCCGTTTCCATATTGCTCTGAATGTATTTCAGTGGCTGAGATTTTAATTATGTCAAAAAGAGCACATGCATTCACTGTTAAGGCTCTGATAAAAATGGACAAAGAAATGAATTTCACAGTTAACTGTATCATTCTCTCATTAAAGCCTTTTAATGTATGAGGGTATTACAGGATTCTGGGATTTTTAAACAATACTCCACACTATGTATGCTGCATCTTTAGGCATAATGGAAAACAAGAGAGTAGATAATCTTCACTGACTTGTTTTGCATATTTCTTTTAGATTTGATTATTATTTGATGGAAAGGATTTGTACTTCATTGTTTATTCCTAGTTAAACAAAAAAAGTATTTTTTTCTAACAAGTTATGTCACAATATGTATGTATATGTTAAGGCTTAAAAACAATTTTACTAGGTAGGGAGAATAGTGACTAGTTACAGATGTAAGACTAGTGTATTAGAGTAATACAGAGATACAGAATCAATAAGATATATTAATAACGCAAGAGACAGAGATTGATTTAAGGAATTGTCTAGGGGACTGTGGGGCTGCAAGTCTGAAGTCTGCAGTGAAGGGCAGCAAGCCAGAAGCTCAGCCAGGATTTCTGTGCTGCAGCCTTGAGCAGGATTTCTTCTTCTTGGGGAAACCTCAGTGTTTGCCTCAGTATTTGGTCTTCAGCTGATTTAGAGGCCAACATGGCCTGCTCACATGATGCATGGTAATCTGCCTTACTCAGTCTACTGATTTAAAGGTTAATTACATCTGAGAAATACCTTCACAGCAAAATATAGACTGGTGTTTGACCAAACCACTGGGCACCATAGCCTAGCTAAATGAGCACATAAAATTAACAATCACATGTAGTAAGAGGGAAGTTTTTGCCATCACTGATATCAGTACATATTTCCTGAATACTGAATGAAGATTTGGGGTATTTGTGACAGAAAAGAATCGTGCAAAATAATAGTTGCTTTGCATTTGTTGAGGAAGATATCAGAATCATGACTAATCCTATTGATGAATCATGAAAAAACATGAGAAACTTCTGTTTCTAGTGTTTCATAAAAATTATTTAAACAGTAGTGAAAAATATGACTTCTTTTCAAAATAATAATAATTTATCTGTTATATGCAGTTAACATAAGCATCACATTTAATTTAAAATATTCAAAGCTTTTTTGATAATCTATAAAATGATATGTTACAAAAATCCATGTAAATGTATGTTAAATAGAAATTGGTTTGTGGCTCTTTTGGCCTTATCTGTTTATAAGGCAAAAATCTATATAAATATATATTAAATAAGAATTGGTTAATGGCTCTTTTTGGCTAATAATTTAGTCAAGACAAGAATTAGCTTAATTCTTTTAAGAAGAAAAGCAATTCCTTCCTGTTAGATGATTTGCCATGCCCATGGATTTATCCCTTGTATAAATAGCCAAAAGAGTAATATTATAACACATTAAAGGAATGACTATACATTTGATAAATATATGATTTTAAGATAAAATTCTAGTTCTACTCTAAAAACCTGCTCTAATTATGATTTTTTTATTATTTTATGAGTGTAAATACTAGACTACTCATTCATCTATTCCAAAGGCATATATTTATTTTCTGTAGATTTCAACAATAAATTATCAGGAATAGTTTTAGAAAATCCTGGGAAATATTTTACAAATGCATGGATACCTTAAAATAAAAATTTGCTTAAAGTTGCTAAATTTCTCAATGTTATGTAAACTTCTTCATATGCTTTTCTTAGGAAGATGAAAATTTCTTAGGTACTTATCAGAAACTTTTTTTTTCTTTTTTTGAGACAGAGTCTTGCTCAGTCACCCCAGCTAGAGTGCAGTGGTGTCATCATAGCTCACTGCAACCTCCAACCCCTGGGCTCAAGCGATCCTCCTGCCTCAGCCTCCCGAGAAGCTGGGACGACAGGCATTTGCCATCATGCCTGGCTAATTTTTTTCTATTTTTGTAGGGACAGGGTCTCACTCTTGCTCAGGCTGGTCTCGAACTCCTGACCTGAAGTGATCCTCCTGCCTAGGCCTCCCAAAGCTAGGATTACAGGTGTGAGCCACCGAGCCTGGCCAGGAACTTTTATGTATTCATTTTTTTTTTCTTAGCATACATTCAGGAATGATGTAAGCTCCCTAGCAATAGCAAGCTCTTTGTTATTTAAAATACTTGGTTCCACCTATGAAGCACTTAAGTTATAGACCAGTACGCTATAAAGCATTCAATGAGCATTATTACTAACATAAATTGTATTTCTAAGTTTGCTTCCTGTAAGATATCCTCTTATGATATGAAAGATATGAAAAAAAGTATTTTTTTTCACTGATTTATCACAGTTTAAGTTATGCATTTATTTGTGTGGATATTTTCCTAATGCCAGACTCACTCATTAGACTTCTATAGAGCAAGGACCATGTGGGTTTGGTTACCACTGTACACTCCACACCTAATACAGGGCTAAATGCATAGTAAGCTTTCAAATAAATTTATGAATGGATTATTCATGTTTTATAAATTTAGAGAGCAGGAACAAGAAAAGTAAATTAATATAATGACATACACTGACGACAGAGAAGTTAAAGAACTAAATGACAAAACATATGCCCAACACTACAAAGCAGCACCAAAGCAAGTGCTCCCACTCCAGAGCCCATTACCAACATCCTCTCTGCGTCATGTTTGTGGGGTTGATGGAGATGACAGCACCTGTCTCACTCATGCCAGGTGAGTTGATACAGCTAATGTACTTAGAAGGGTGCCCAGCCGATAAGAGCATTTGTTAGCTATTATCTGCCCTATATTTTATTGCACATAATTTCTATTACACAATGTTTCAAGTCTTTTGAAAGCAGATGGCTAAATATAAACCTAAGATGAAAAATAAAATGAGATAATTCAACTAGTGATGTTTGATGAACTAACTTCTTGTCAAACTCTCAATACTTCTAATTCTTTTAATGTAAGTTTTGCTAATATTTATAATAAAAATAATTCCCTATTTTCTCTACTACTAAGGGGTTTTCTTGAAGTGCAAAATTATCATGTTACTTTTGTGTTCTGTATTAAACCAAACTGACAGTGAATGAGGAGTGGACAAAAGGTCCTTTTAATTCTGTTGTGTCCCTCAGCCCAAGCAAGACTGGTCATCTGCTTTGTGATGAGCCAGTGTTAGCAATTTGCGTTACAGAATAAAGGATATAAATAGGTAATAAATAGTAAGTCACTGGGAAACATTTCTATATAATAAAGGTAATGACAAATGGATGTTAAAGGTTCTAAAGTGAAAAATGATCAATGTATGTCTCAAGGCAGTCGAAGCTTCATAGAGAAGAAAATGCTTGAGCTGATGTGGAAATAAGTAAGAGTTCCTCAGGCAGGCTAAAGGAAAAGCGATTCTAAAATGTGGATGCCAGGCTTGGAGGCATAAAACGTAGCGTAGTGTGGGGTAAATTAAAGTTATTACATTGTTGTTCGCACACAATGTGGGAGGAGGCATATCAGAAGGTGAGGCTTGACAACTAGACAAAGACACAATCAAAAAAGAATGTTTAAGACTCATTCATACAATATAAAGCAATACAATTCCAATGGCAATAATTTAGGTTTTGTTTATTTGGCTGTAAATTGTTTCAAGCATCAGGGTGATCTAGTCAGGATTATGTTTTCGAAAAGTGACGGGTGGAAGGCGTGAGAGCAGAAGACTAGAAGCAGAATTATTAGTTTGGGTTGTTGCGAGCAGGCAACGGGCAGACAAAATCAATTTGGTTTTATTGAGTGGGATAAAATGCTATCTATGATAAGATATAACTAATTCATTTCATTGTGACAATGGAACTCAAATATTTCAAGGGAGGCAGCATCTTATGACCAATACTAGTAAGAATATTGGTGAGGTAGTAAATAATATGTTGCTTTGTTGTTTTAAAACGTGTATTTAATTTTCATAGTCTATTAATTTACCTATGTTTAGGAGTTTTTTATACATATAGTATCACATCAATAATTTTTCAAAACTTAACAGTGTTAGGTTGTAAAACTTAGTTTTTGGAACATGTATTAGAAGCCTAGAATTTATAGTTGGTTTGGATAAATGGAATATTTACCTATCAATTTTGTTAAAATAAATCATTAATATTGTATTTCACTGCTGTATATGTAAAGAATTTTATGCCAAGATGAAATGTTTCTCTCATTTAAATGTCTTTCTCCTATATTTAAAATTAATGCTTGCATCTTCTAAATGAATAGCAAAAAAATTAATTTTCTTATAGCCAAGAGTATTATTATTCTACTTTAGTTCTAAATGATGTGATTTAGAAGTTGATGCCCATTCGACTATTTGCAAAATATGTGTGATTATTAAAATATGAATTGATGCCATATCACGCTAAGACGCACTTCATTCTTTCAGGAATCATTAATGGGGCCGTGACTGTGCCACTGATGCAGAAGTTGAATACAATTTGCGACTGGAAGAACCTCTTCCTGATGGTGCTCAGACTATTCCAATAGAAAAAGTATTATAATCCTTTCAGACTTATACATTGCTTTAATTGATTTACTGAACAAATTATTTAAAATTTGTTCTAATTACTTCTTAACCAGTTAGAAAACTTTATTGGGCTAAGTGACAGTCCAGCATGGAAATGCTCCAACATACAGTTGCTCTTCATTATTTGTAGCTTCCATATTTGCAAAGTCTCTATAATTGATTTGTGACCCCAACGTTAATGCTGGTGACACTTTCATGGCCATGCAAAGAGCAGCACGATTTTCAGTTGACTGATAACTTTCATCCCCAGCTGGGGTCAAACAAGGCAATACTCTGTCTTCTCGTTTCAGGTTTTACTCTGTAAACAAGTATCCTTTTTGCAATCTATTTATTGCTATGTTTCTTACATTTGTGTGCTTTTTGCCTGTGATTTCCCTTTTTAAAATGCCCGCAGCATAGTGCTGAAGTACTGTTTAGTGCTCCTCAGCACAAGAAGCCTATGATGCCTCTCACAGAGGAAATACATGTGTTGGGTAAGCTTTATTCAGGCATGAGTTACAGAGCTGTTGGCCATGAGTTCAGTGTTAATGCATCAATAGTATGTATTACATAAGGCATCTTTAAACAGAAAGACACATAAAATAAGGTTATGTATTGATCAGCTGAAAAAATGCTGTGACCAGAGACTCACAGGAACCTAACGGGAAATATAGGAAGTACAGGAACCTAACCATGTGTGTCTCCTAGGGGCAATGGTGTAGTATTCACTGATTCCGTGTTTTCGGTGACTTTATGGAACATAACTACGAATAATGAGAATTTAGTGTATTTATAATTCCCAACTGGTAGCTTTGGTAATATGAGATAGAAGATGCGTAAATAACCAGTGTTTTGCTTTTATGTAATTTCAGAGAGAAAATTCCAAAAGGTATAAATCTCACAATTAATAACTAAAAAGCTAAGGCGTCTGCAGCAGCCTAAATGCAGAAATCCTCTCTTGCATGCTGAAATATATATTTTGAATATGAATAAATAAGAAAATCCCTCATATACAGAAAGAAGTTCTCTACCACATATTGTTACCAAAACAAAACAAAACAGAATAAGAATGCTGAATAAAATAAATAATTAATGAGACATAGAATGAACTTGGGGTCAGGGACTAAATATGGTGTACTGGAAGGTTAGATTAAGATGCTATACTTAGATAAATCTGAAAGGATAAATCTAGTTTTCTCTATAAATCACCTATTAACCTAACACAAAGAGAATTTCATTTCCAATTCCAATTTAAATTAAAAACCTTGGTCAAGTGTATTCTAACAGCAAATTGCTACTTATCCAGACTTCATGCCATTCAGAAATTAACAAACTTATTTTTAGAAATAACTTGAAGTGGCATAAAACAGGCATTATAAGTTATACAATATTTGAGATTCTTAATGCATATAATTAGATAATGAGTATTAATAATTATAGTTGATACAGTCCAGTAAATTTATGCACATCACAGGCTTTGTTGTTCTAGATTGTTATAATTAAGTCAATTTGTGGGTTTTGTTTTTGTATTATATAGGAAAAATTAACTTTATTAATTAAGAGATACACCAAGTATGAAGACTGCTTGGATAGGAGCACAAAAATGTGACTATGACAGACTCTGCTGCAAAGTCCAATGGTGAAAACAGACACACAAACCATTCTTAAAATTCCAGATTATTTACTATTATTCCTCAAAACAAGCCCATGAGATAGATACTATTTTTATTTTCCACTTTTAACAAAGAGGAAATTGAAGCTTATTCATCCTCCTACTTAAGTGGCTTATCCTTGTAAGGAACTAATGTAGCCTTTTTACCTTTAGCCTTTGTAAGAACACATTTAGTGATTTTAATTAAGATGAGAAATGTACCTTTTGGTGTACAAATAATTATTTGAATGATTTGTATTAATATTACCTATCTTGATTAATACAGTGAATCATTAAATAGTCATTCTAAATATTATCAGAGACACACGTAAAGAGATGTAGAACATGTTATTAAAATATTTCAAGATATACAAATAATGAAAAAATAATGGCAAATTTTATTTACATTTTATTCATTTTTATTCTATCCTCAACAAAGTTATCCGTTATAAAGGTATAATTAATATTAGTACAATTACTATCAGTTTTAGTAGTCATACTACATGGTGGTTTTCAAATATGAAATTAATATAAAGCAAACTTTTGTCTTTCTAGAGATTTGTAATCTTACTTTGTAGAATATAATATCATACCCAGGGAACTTAATAATGATATGCTATAGAAATATTTACATATATATTCTTTATTAGTAGGTTTGCCTCCAGGAATAATTAGTTCCCCTTTTCTCTATAGCTATAACACTGTTCAGTAGTGTAGGACACACTCAAGGATGAGACTGAGTTCAAATCTCACCTTTATCATTTACTAATTTAGTGACTTTTGGCAATACGAATAACCCATCTGTGGTTTGATTTACTCATCAGAAATGAATATAATAAAGTATTACATACCTTGTGGTGGGGATTAAATTAAAGAATACATGTAAAGTACTAAGACAGTATCTGGCACATAAGCGCCTGATAAAATGTCATTGGTAAACTATCAGTTTATGGTAACAGAAATTACTAAACCCATCAGAGATTCAATAAAAAGCTGTTGAATGAATGAATGAAAGCTCTTACCTATCATAGGGACTAAAATCAGATGTTTATTGAGTTACTATGTGTTACTGAGGGCTGGAAAAAGCTCCATGAAGAGGACAGATCTGGTCTCTGCCATTTAAATATTAGCATTTAAGTCTACGAGTGAAGATAAAATGAAATATGTATACATATACACATACACAAAATACATTTGTTGCATATGACTATTAGTAAATGTTTTGTTTAATATTTCCCATCATAGATCAAAATTTTCAGCACCTCAACTCATTATACTGCAAAAAGATACATGTAGAATTTGCTTGATTTTAAAGGAATAATAGTCAAGAGGATAATTATTTAATTTGCAATTCACTTGGAATAACATGTATGACATATCAAGAATAATAATTTAGGTAACATCGTGTATATTCCTATGATAATGACACCATAAGTTCACCATTATTTTATTTGTTATCACTTCTATACTAATAGTTTATGTTATAAAATACATCATTGTCCCTCCCATCCTCATCTCTCTTTTGGATGGAAATCATCATCCTCATCATCATCCTCATCATCATCGTCATCATCATCAAAATAAGCCCTAAGTTTAAGAGTTCACTGCAGAAAAGAAAATGTTTCCTTCGTTGCATAATAGATAACATATTTTGAATGCTTAGTATATGCCAAATACCATTCTGACGGCTTTCCAGGTGTAAATCATCATCTTAAATCCTCACAATGTCTCTCTAAAGTATTATTAAGCACATTAACAGGTAGAGAAATTGAGACAAAATGAGGCTAAGTAATTTGTCCACATTCACAAACTGCTGACTGAGCTGGAGCTGAAATCCAAGTCCAGAGTTTGCATTATCACCACTCCTGTTCTGTACTATCTCTATTATGAAGTTGTTTAATTTGGATCATCTGGAAATAGAGGAATATTAGGATTCACTAAGTTTGGACTTAACTTCCTTTTGAAACTTTTTTCATTTTTTAGTTTAAAAGCTTAAAAATACAAAGTGAAAAAAGAAAGCAGGTATGTGTTTCTAACCATAGAATATGGTAAACACCCATTTCACATTAGATAAATTTGTCTTGTAGATTTAGGGTTTATTTTATTGGCTATTCATTAGTTGGTTCAGTAGTTCTATAAAAGTATTAATTGATGTAAAATCTGAAGTCATGCTAGATCTGTGCTGTCATTTTCCTCTTCCTTCATTATATAATGAAAATGATTTCCAGTTTGGGCGGTGTCAAGGAAAGGTAACAGCTCAGGAAAAAAAAAAAAAACAGTTCAGGGATTTAAAATATCTGAACACAGAACATTGCTGTACCTCATGTGATCATGCGGGTATTGCCTACTGATGATCTGACCAAAGCACGGTTCAGAATCTTGCTCAACCCAACATTCAGGCAGCTTCTCACCACTGGTGAGTGTTAGTGTGTAACAAGAAAAGTATTTGTGGGCTATGTTTCATACACTTTACGGAACATGAGTAGCTGTTTCATGGTTCTCACATTCTCAGAGGTCAAAAGAAAAAAAATCCCTTCTAAAGTCCTCATATAGAATTAATTAATAAAACCAAATTGGCCTCTTTATAGCTATGGTAGACAGGAAATGTCAGGTATCCAGAAACCTAGGTTTTGCCCCTATCTAAATATTTTCTATTTGAATTTAGGTAATTCACTTAACCTCTGGGACTCAGTGTTTTCATCTGTCAAAACTCACAAGGGAAGTTCTCGTTTCTAAAGTTATATTCATGATGATTCTTTAAGTATAGCAATAAATTATGATCTAATTTCCAAATTAAAATATGAGGAGACTTTAAAAGTTTGTGGAAAAATAAAATTAAAAGATAAAAATAAAAAATATAAACTTTATAATCTCAACATAAGCCCTATCAAGTTCAAGACACTCTTGTAACTGATGAAACCAGCCATTTGGTCCATCTCTAAAGAACGAAGGGTTCTGGGAATTTAGCCGTGTTGAGGCAGTTTTTTTACATTATTAACTGAAGAAAAATGGGTGCCCTTTAAAGACTCTTTAAGATTAGAAAACAGAAAGAAGTCAGGAGTTGTCAACTAAACATTTCTCATTGAAACTCTTGCAGAGTTGCCCTAGTTTGATAAGAGAAATGCCGTGGTGGAAAAGGACTTTCTGGTGAAACTTTCCTGGGTGTTTTTCTGCTACTGCTTTGGCTAACTCAGAACACTCTCATAATCAGTAGATGTTATCGTTCTTTGGCCCTCCCGAAAGTCAACAAGCAAAATACCTTGAGCATCCCCAAGAAACTGTTGTCATGACCTTTGCTCTTAACCAGTCTGTTTTTGCCTTGACTGGACCACTTCCACCTCTTGGTAGCCACTGCTTTGATTGTTCTCTGTCTTTAGGATTGTACTGGTAAAGTCATGTTTCATCTTCAAAGGAATGCTTCAGGATATTGATCCCACTTGTTCAAAATTTTCATCAAAATCTCTGCTCTTGATCTGGGCACAGCAATTTGGCACCTTTCAAATGGAAAGTTTGATCAACTTTAATTTCTCACTCAGAATTGTGTGAGCTGAACCAGTTGAGATGTCTATGTTATTGGCTACCAAGTCAATGTACACAAATAAGTAGCATTTCTATATACCACTAACAGTCAAGCTGAGAGTCAAATCAGAGACTCAGTGCCATTCACAATAGCTACAAAGAAAATAAAATACTTAAGAATATACTTAAACAAGGAGGTGAAAGATCTCTACAAGGAGAACTACGAAACACTGAGGAAAGAAATCGCAGATGACACAAACAAATGCAAAAACACATCATGTTCATGGATCAGTAGAATCAACATTGTTAAAATGTCCATGCTGCCCAAAGTAATTTACAGATTTAACACAATCCCCATCAAAATACCAATGTCATGTTTCACAGATCTAGAAAAAATAATTCTGTGTTTGGTTTGGAACCAAAACAAGAGCCTGAATAGCCACAGCAATCTTAAGCAAAAAGAACAGATCTGGAGGCATCACATTACCAGACTTCAAAGTATACCACAAGGCTATAGTAACAAAACAACATGGTACTGGTACAAAAATAGAGACATAGACCAATGGGACGGAACAGAGAACCCACATGTAAAACCATCTACCTACAACCAACTGATCTGCAACAAAGCAGTCAACAACATACACTGTGGAAAAGAAGCCCTATTCAATAAATGGTGCTGGGAAAATTGGATAGTCACATGCAGAGGAATGAAACAGGACCCCTATCTCTCACCACTCACAAAAATTAATTCAATATGAATAAAAGACTTAAATTTAAGACATGAAACCATAAAAATTCTAGAAGAGAATGTAGGAAAAACTCTTCTAGATATTGTCATAGGCAAAGAATTTATGACTAAGACCCCCCAAAGGCAATCACAACAACAAAAATAATTAAATTGGACTTGATTAAATTAAAAAGCTTCTGCACAACAAAGGAAATAATCAACAGAGCAAATAGGCAACCTACAGAATGAGAGAAAATATTCGCAAACTGTGCATCCAATAAAGGGCTAATATCCAGAATCCACAAAGAACTGAAACAAGTCAACAAGAAAAAAACAAATGGCCCCATTAAAAAGTGGGCAAAATACATGAACAGAAGCTTTTCAAAAGATAGAGAAATGGCCAACACACATATGAAAACATGCTCAACGTCACTAATCATCAGGGAAATGCAAATTAAAAGCATAATGAGATGTCACCTTACCAGTACCAAGTCAGAATGGCTTTTATTAAAAAGTCCAAAAACAATAGATGCTGGCATGGATGCAGAGAGAAAGGAACATTTATACACTGTTGGTGGGACTTCAAATTAATACAACCTCTATGGAAAACAGTACGGAGATTTCTCAGAGAACTGTAAGTAGACCTACCATTTGATCTAGCAATCCCACTGCTGGGTATCTACCCAAAGGGAAAGAAGTCATTTTATCAAAAAGACACCTGCACTCGAATGTTTATTGTAGCACAATTCACAATTGCAAAGATGTGGAATCAACCTACATGCCCATCAATTCATGAGTGGATTAACAAAATGTGGTTATACCATGGAGTACTAAACCATAAAACGAAATTAATTAATGTATTTTGCAATAATTTGGATGGAACTGGAGACCATTACCTTAAGTGAAGCATCTCAAGAATGGAAAAATAAACACCACATGCATTCCTGAATAATTTGGAAATAATTGATGGGCACAGAAAGAAGTAAAAATTGTTCGAAATCATAAAGGGGGGACAGGGGAGAAGGGGAGTGTTAAAAATCTAACTTATGGGTACAATGAACACTATTCGGGTGACATGCACACTTATAACCATGACTAAAGCATTGTAAAAGCTATCCATGTAACAAAAACAAGTGTACCCCCTTAATATTTTGAAATAAAAAAGACTTCAGATTTTTTTTTTAAAAAATGTTGATCCTCTCAATTAGAGCAGGAACAAGACAAATTCTTTCCTTGAATATTGATGTGGATAGTCTGCCACTAAGGGCTTCATCTTCAACATTGTCTTGCCCCTTCTAAAAATGAGTTATCCATTTGTAAGCTGCTAATTTTGGGGGGGCATTGTCCTGTCCCCATAAACTTCATAAAGCATCAATGATTTCAACATCCTTCCACCCGAGCTTCAGCATAAATTTAATGTTTGCTCTTGCTTCAATTTTAGCAGAATTCATGTTGCTCTGATAGGGGCTCTTTTCAAACTGACGTTTTATCCTTCTTAGTGCCTCAAACTAGATCCTGTTTGGATATGATGTAACAAGTTAGTGTGGATTTATTTTGCTTAAAAAAATTTTGGAATCCATACATAGTTTCTTCATAATATGCATTTTCCATGAACTTTTTGAAGACCCCTCCTACCATGTTACAGAATCTTTCTCATATTTAAAAGCAAATGTTTTTATAAAATCATCACAGTTTTATTTCCATTTCAATTATTTTTATACAGTATTTATGTGGGTTATGGAGGGAAGGAATCAGACTCTTGTCATTTAATTATTTTTAAGTTTTACTGAACACAACGTCAATTCTAATCCCTATCTGTTATCTCTTGTAGCACAAAATGATGGAAAGTTGTAGAGCAATTTTTAGGTAAATTCTATTCCCAGTTTTAATGTTTCATTCCATAATATATTTTTATCATTGTATTGAGGAACTTTACAATTTTCTTCGAATGAACATTTTATAGTTTCACTTCAAATTGCCTTTTTAGATTTTAATTTCAGAATACTATGTAGCTACCCAAAACAACAGATACTCTTTTAAGCAACAAAATTAAGTAGCATAAAAAGAAAATGATAAATACATCATTTGGTTGAAATACTTAAAACATTGTTTATTTCATTTTTTCTGTATTCAAACAAAACAAATAAAAATGCAAACAAAATCAGCACAATGGTTAATTGTTTCAAGGAAGTATTTTAGGAAAAAATTTTCAATTGAACATAATTTGATTTATTAATTTTTGAAGATTATTTCTTTTTCTGAGTGCAGAGAGTTGATTGTTTTCATTTGCAGTTTGATATACTTAGTGATAAAGCAGTTTTGATCATGGAAAAGAGAAAGAAAAGGTTAGAAATATATTCTGTTTATATTAAAAATTTCGTGTCTATACCAAAAAGTGATTGGTTGACATTGACATCTTTCAAGTTATTATTTGCCTTTCTTCTTATTTGAGAAACGTGGTAATTATTCTTGGATGGGACATTTCTTAGACCTTGCAGTCTTTGTAAATAATATTTCTCTCAACAGTTTGGAAGGCTTGGTAATGTAGGATGTGAGGCTTATGAATGGCCCAGGAAGGAAAATGCAATGCAAACTCTGTGAAAAGTGCCTTAGTACAACATGTCTTTTTTATTTTTCTGTTAACTGCCTGATCACTTGGCTCCATTTTATGAGGTACGATGAAAGGTTCTTCTGCCCCGCAGGCTCTCTCTTGTCCAATTTAAATTCCTCTTTTATTCATTCTTCACATTTTGTCTAAGTTTTGGGAAGTTGAGTACCTTGCTGGACTACACGAGCATGAGGCTGTTTAGGAAGAGTGGAAGCGGGCACACTGAAGCCCCTGGGTGATTATTCCAGATGAAATACAGTGTGACTGCGTCGTGAAAGGAAAGAGGACTGTAGGCTGCATCTGCTGTGCCAGACAGAAGGTAACATGAGTGCACCAGGGAGGGGACTGTACTGACGTCCCTGTGTTGAGTACTGCGTGCAGTCAAGTAGGTTTCAGTTAGTTGATTACCAGAGTAGTGGGCTTTTATTACAATTCCTGAAACCTATCGTTCCTGTAGGGACTATGCCTTTTAAAAAAAATTTTATCAGCCTAACACATACTAGGTAATAAGTAAATATTTCCTGAATCAATTTGATATGGATATTTAGCATGGTTTGTAGAGTACACTGTAAAATTAAGGAGGATTTTAAACTTTGCACATATTTTAATTATCACCTTCATTCAATTATATTGTAATTATTCATTTGCCTGTCTGACTCTCCTACTAGAATCTGAGGTTCTTAAGGGTAGGGACCGTATGTTATTCACCTTAGTATTGTTAACATTCATCACAGTGCCAAGGAAATCACTGTTGTTGCAGGAAGGAGGAAGATGTGAGAAATTTCTCATAGTGTCCTTCCTGAATGGATTGCATAGTAAAGGTAGAGATTTGATGTTTGTCAGAGCAATTGATGAAAATTAATCAATTACAGATTATCAGACATTTAAATCATAAAAAAAACTAATTTTATGTAGTAAGACAGGAAATGAAACATCTCTGAAGGCAGGAGAGAAAGAAGGAAGTAGGAAGAACGCCACTTACTGAACCGTGCTATGCCCCCACTGTCGTACTGCAACTTTACTAAATCATCTCATTTCATGTTCACAACAGCCCTCTGAAAGGCAGTAATAAAGCCATTGTACATTTGTATTATTTGTGATGTAACTTGCCTAAGGCTATGTGACTAGTGAATATCAAAACTAAAATGAGAGCACAGGTTTCTAGGCCTCCCCAATTTTTCTACACCACCCAGCTTCCCTACTAAAATAACCTGAAAAGAAAGTGTCTACTAGGAGAAAATTACAATTTACTTTTAGTAATTGGAAACTGAATTACAGATGCCTCTCATTTTATAATGTTCTAGCATATGTGCAAATCAAATTTTAGTCTGATTGATATTTAATTGGGGGTATTTAATTTACTATGTTCTGAATGTTTGTGTTCTCACCAAAATTTGTATGTTGAAATCCTAACCCCAAAGGTGATGGTATTAGAAGGTGGGGCTTTTGGGAGAAGGCAGCATCGATAACTAGAAAACAAACCCTCAACCAGACACAAAATCTGCTGGCACCTTGATCTTGGACTTCCCATGCTCCGGAAAGGTGAGAAATAAATGTTGTTTATGAGACCCCCAGCTTATGGTATTTTGTTATAGCAGTTTGGACCAAGACAATTGGTTTTGATTTTAAACGTATGATTCTCTGCTTTTAGAATCCCATCAGGTCCCTGATATTCTGTAAATGAACCTTCAAATGAAGTAGAGTACTTCACTATTGAGAGAAAGCAGGAATCCCTTAGTAAATTATTAAATCACACTTGCTGTATATGACTTGTAATTCTGTTATTTACCTGGAATTGGCCTCTGCTGAATCTGTATGCTGATAGGGATATTCCCTGTTTTAACCTTCATATTTGTGAAAACATCTAGAAAAATTTATGGAAGATAATACATTACATAAGAAATGAAACATAAATAACAAAGGTAGGCATTCTTTAAGTTCTAATTAAAGTCACGAATGTATGTTTTACTTGAAAAATCAGCATAGTATAGAAAACATGTTATAACTATCCTGAACAAGCACAAAATGGAATTGAAACAAAAGTTTTTAACCCTGAGTTGGAATCCTAGCACACAGAGTCATTTGACTCTTAAAAGCTCTTTCTTCTTAACAGAAGTCTCTCTAGATTATTTTGCATATCTAAACTAAAATTGCACTTTGAAATGTTAGAAAAATGAATCTTATCAGAAAAAGCCTGGGCAACTGAAGTGACTCATGCAGACATTCAAGCATCTCAGTGGAAAGTGGCCCCGGAGGTGAATTTGCTAATGCTCTTTGTGGCCCTCATTTCTCTTCTACAGCTTAGAAAGCACCTTCCCAGTGAGAAACAGCCACAGCCAGTGACTAACACTGAAATGATAGAGCATGGTATCATGATAGAGACTGAGCACACAGGGAGAACCAACCATTGATTATTGCCAATGACGGACTAAATATTATATGGGTATTTCAAAACTGTATTTAATTTGAAGTCTTCACTTTTGGCTTTTTAATCTCCATAATCTCACTTTAAAAGATTGAGCTTCACAAATATATTTTCCTTAAGATTACTTTTGCTTACACTCTCTTAAAGTCTTATGCCATCCGTTTCCTAGTAATTCTCCCAATTCTTAACTGTTTCAAATGTTATGTGTCAACATACGATTTTAATCCTGTCACTTCCTGTACAGGGCCCTGGAGTGGTTTCCCATGTCAGTGAAATTAGCAGTGGCCTCCTGAGAACTCGCTTTATTCAGTTTTCCCATTACTCTTTATTAAGTCAGTTTTATTCTCAATGTGTGATTTTCTTTCCTATTTTAAATGCCATACTTCCTGCCTCCGGGTCTTACTCCCGTTTTGCTCCTTCTTACTGAAAATATGAGTACTGTTTTACACATGGTTTGTACTTCAGGTTGCACAAAATGGTTTTACAATATGATTTCATTTCATATCCCCTTGCTACCCTCTAGCTCATCCCGTGTGCTCTTACCAGAGACTTCTCTAAAATGCAAATCGCTCTGCCCTTTCCCCTTCCAAAGCTGTGAATGAATTCCCGTTGCTAATAACGCGGATTTCCTCGGCGAGGTGTGGCCGTCCTCCGTCCCCGCCCTCCAACCCGCCCCCCAACCCGCCCCCGCCGCTCCGCCGCCCTGCGCTCCGCCGCCTCCTCTGCTTCCGGCGCCCAACGCGCGGCTGCGCCCGTCCCTGCCCGGCCTGTCCCGCGTCCTGCGCGCTCGGCGCGAGCTAGGCCGGGAGGGACTTGCCCGCCCTCGCGACGGCGCCCGCTGGGGGCGGCCGCGGGGCGCTGCTGGCGGGAGCCACCACGCACGGCTGTGTGTCACTGTCCCTTCATACGTTTTCATTCCCTGGGGTATTGAAGCTGTGTTCCATTTCTCTCCGTTTCAGTGTGTCTGCATGATTCTGTATAGAGCCAGCTCATACATGCTTGTTAAAATTTAGAGAAAAAACATGACAGCGGGGTCTTTCCCCCACCGCCGTCTGGGTTGTGAAATGAAACACAGCTGGGTAGCCAGCTGGCCAGTTTTCGAGACTTTCCTGGGTGTGCCTTTTAATCCACTCTCACCTTCCTGCCATTTTAGGTGTCTCGTGGCTTCTGTTGGTTTCTCTAGCGGGCAGGAAAAGAGGCTGTGAGGGGGTTCGATAATGAACCTCACACTTGTGTGGTGATAGTGCATCTCCTGGAAATACACGGATGGGTGGTGACCTGCACTGGCATTGTCACCTGTGTCTCCCACACTTCCCCTCTGCCCAGGTCCACAGAATGAAGTGTATTTTAATTATCCTTCCAGATAGACAAAAACACCTGATAAAATGAAAAAAACAACCACCACCACCAGGATCCTACGATACAGTTAAAACTATTTTTATTACTTTAAAGGAAAAAATATTATGTAAAAATCTAGCACAGCGCACGGTTTTATAGACATTGTTTGTAAAGCCAGACATGGCCTTGGTAATGGCTGGGAACCGAGCTCATTCAGCCACCTAAGGAGGTTTTTCTATCTCACCTTCGCTGTAAAGAAGGAGAATGTACTTAGTGAAATGGATTAAAATGTAGCGTACACTTGGTTTGTGTGCCTCGCTGTATGTTAGACTACCCTTCAAAGCTGGTTAAAAGGAGGACTCCAGGGCCACTCTGAGAGATCCTGATTCAGTAGCTGCGAGTTGTAGTTTTAAAAATGTCCCCACATGAGCCAAATGCAGGTGACTCAGGAGACCGTGGTCAGTAGATTCCCTCTGCGTCTGTGAGTGAGGTTGTGTGTGGGTGAATTATCTGAGAGCCTTACCAAATTTATGCTGACAGGCAGACCAAAATCTGACTTCCTTTATAAAGCTCTAACCAACTTATTTCTTCATCTCTTCTATTTGCCATTCTTCTATAATTAAGGTTAACTAATTAATTAACTGAGCATCATCTATGCACAGAAGATCATGTAATGAATGTGACATGGCTCCTGCTCTCAAGTTATTCACAGTATTGACAGAGAACCACACAAATTAAGAACACAATTATTACAGTGTCATGTGTTCTGTAATATATAGGTACAAAGACATGAAGGAAGAAACGTGACAAAATAGTTCTGTCAAGGTGGACAAGATGTCACATGACATCAATAATTATAATAAGAAAATAATTACAAACACTCACATAACACTGTGGTTGTAAGTGCGTTTTATACATTAACTCGTTTAATCTTTAGAACAGTGCTGAGATAGGACTGTTGTTATCCCCAAGGGAGACGTGAGGAGCCTGACACAGAGCGAGGTCACACACTTGCCCTCGGCTATGGTTCCTGAATGGTGGAGCAAGGACTCGCACCCAGGCAATCTTGATTCAGAACTCGTGCTCCTCATCAAAATAGTGTATGCAGGAGGCAACATTTGAACGGTATTGAAGGGGAGGAAAAATTTTTTCACAGAAAGGAAGAAAAGAAGGATGGGAAGGCAAATGTGAAAAAAAGCTACGGGAGTTGTGGGCACAGTCGTCTGCAAGAGTCAGTCCAAAGCAGTTGCTGTGAAACGGGTCTAAATACAGTGCCAATCTATCCCTTTCTTCCATCCGCCTGCTTTTTTGGGTTGCGCCTCTGCCCAACAACTTTCACACATTCCTTCATCATGAACCTGCCATGTTACTCTGCGAAGGACATGAATCACTGATGTGGACGACCCTGGACACCTTGGGAATCTTCCATGACCTTTACAGATCACAAAGAAAAATTTTAGAAATACGGATGATTGTTAACACAGTGCACATCTTACTAGAATAGCTTAGTAATAAATATTTGTGAACAACTCAGTATTGACCTAAAAGGGCATGTTGAATCGTGAATGGCAGGATGTGGTTCCAGAATCAGTATTATTTCATATAATTCATTATTTGGAAGGCTAAAACAAGAGCTTGGTTATTAAGTTTGGGATGACAGGAAGTTGGACATGGTTGATAGAATTTTGGATATGGTAGAATTAGAATTTGAATTGATTTTGACAAATGAAAGAAATATTCAGCTTTATATTAGATGAATAAGACCAATTCAGAGTGTACTTTGGTTAGAAGAGAAATAAAAAGATGGACAGTTGCTGGCTAAGAGTAATATTTTAGAAGGAAATCTGAGATTCAAGGACTAGCTAAAGGCCATTAGTGCTTTGTTTATATTCATTCAGCAGAAGTCTAGAATTATGTTCATAATGAAGAACACCATAATTTTATTTATGTATTTTATGATTTGTGAAGTACATTTGAAACCTATCCAGGTTTACCTTATAACAGTAAATCCATTTCTAGCAACAAAGCTGTAAAGGTAACTTTATAGGTCCCACTTATATTACACCAATCAACATGGCTTTTTTTTAAGTTAGATATTTGGTATAAATAATTTTTGCAATAAATTGCCATATTATGAAACTGAAGAGAATTTTTGATGTAAATAGGTAACTCCATTCTTAAGGAGTAGATTTTAACTTTAGTGTGAGTGTTGGACTGCTTACTTTACTAGAATTATATTGGCAAATGATTCACGTCATATTTCCAGCAGTGAAATCTGCGAAGTATCCTACCTAGTGTGGTTGCTTAAACAGTTAAATCCTCTGCAATCAGAGAACTCCCACTGAACTAGTGATTATCTGTATGATGTATTCTAATGTACTGAGTAACTGTAAAGATCGTGTGCATTGATTGTTCATTTTACTAACTTTTTAAAGGGATTGAGTAGAAAAATTATACAGTGCACTGTTCATTGTACAAAATCTGCTTTTTGATAAAAGCAGGATGTGGAATTTAGAAATGTCATTTTCATTACTTGTTGGAACAGGTTTTCTTATTTGAGAAAACATCTTTGAAATCAGATGATGAGTCTAATTCTCTAAACAAATTTTAATTTTACAGACTTTTTGGAAATACATTAGAAACTTTGATCATGAGGTCTCTTTATAAATCAACTTTTAAAAAACAATAAAAATATATATTGATTACCATGAACATAATACTCAAGGACTTAAAAATTAGTTTAAGTACATTTTCCATATTACAATTTTACTTTGCAATAAAAATTTAAAACTCTTAATCTATAAATATTATCTTTGTGGAAATATGGATTATTGACATTAGAAAATTTAAAAATTCATGATCTACTTCTTTCCTATTTAAAAAAATTAAACTCTGCTATTAATACCAAAATGTTATTTGCAGTCAAAATTTTACATGTGTTTATATGTATGTATACGTGTTTGTATGTATATGTGTGTATATATTTTGTATATATTTTATATGTGTATACGTCTGTGTGCATGTGTAATTACATGACAGTAATCCAAAAATATCTATTAGAGGTGACACTCTAGATTCCAGGATCCACTTAAGCATCACAGTAGAATAGGATGTCACTATGTGTGTCAAGATTCTACAGGCTTTTCTACAAGTGGAATTGGGGAAATAATTTTGGTAATAGTTTCAATAATATGAAAGTGAAGATTTAGTAACCTACATGTATAAAAATGCAAACCCCAACATTTGTTATTTCAGTGAGGCTTGAATTTTGACTTGGGAAGAGGGAGAGATGGAACAGTGTGGACTAAAGCTGGATGCTACTCAGACTCTGATTTCTTTAAAATTCTGGCGATGAGGGCATATTAGCAACATAGTGATAGCGGAATTCTCAGGAGAGTGAATTTTTGCCACAAATCCCCTTACTGTATTTTCCATTGCTCTAATTCTGACCTCCCCTCTTAAGAAGCTAAATTGTAAGGAGCAAGACTTTAATAAAATGCCACAGGATTATACTATTTGAGTTTCATTTTTCTCAAAGAAATACAGCAGAACAGAGACATGAAAGCTATTGCGTTCAAATGTCTCTAATCACACTTTGGTCTCTAGATGTGTCCACACTTCCTTTTGACATCTTAGAGGGCTCTAGGCCCTTTTATATATTTTAGTATATTTTACGTCATAATAATAGCTATCATTCCTAGTGCCAAATTCTGTATTAGGGAGGGTTCTCTGGAGAAACAGAACCAAGAGGAGGTTTATGGAGAGATTTATTATGAGGAATTGGCTCATGCAATCATGGAGGCTGGGAACTCGCACACCCTGCCCTCTGTGAGCTGGAGGCCCAGAAAGCCAGTAGGAGGATTCCAGCCTGAGCCTGAGCTGAGGACCAGGACAGCCAGGGGTAAATCCCAGTTCAAGGGCGGGAAGAGACTGAAGATCCAGCTCAAGCAGGTGAGCAGGAAGCAAAGGGACAAATTCTTCCTTCCTCCACCTTTTGTTCTATTCAGGCCCTCAACTGCATCACTGCATGATGTCTCCCCCCCGCCCCGAGGAGGACAGTCCACTGTGCTGAGCCCCCCAGTTCCAATACTGATCTAATCCAGAAACACCCTCATGGACACACCCAGGGAGAATGTTTCAGCTGGACAGTCTGTGGTAAGGTGAAGTTGATACGTAAAATTAACCACCACCCAGAAGTTCAGCTGGGGCTTTCCTGACAGGAGCCTGTATTTAAAGATCTTTGTATGCACCAGGCATTTTTCCAAGGGCGTTACACGTATTAACTCATTTAATGCCAACAACATTATCAGTCAGGAGCTATTATTGCTATCAATATGAGGAGGAAACTGAGGCACAGAGATGTTAAGAAACTTGCCCCGGGCCACACACTAGTAGGAGAAGCCGGGGTTCTAACTCGGGGAGTCTGGCTCCAGTGTCTAGAATCTCACTCACTTGTGCGCTGGATACACCCGCTGAAATGACAGAAACACATCCTGTGAAATTCAAAGCTTTCTTTGAATACTTCGCTTTATGTTCTTTCTAGGGTCACCTTGACTCCTTTGCAAACATGCATACCACGCCTCTTACTTGATTTTCACACGGGAAAAAACCCGGTTTACAAAGGGTTTGTATATGTGGTAAAAAGAGCCTAAACTTAGCTTAGCAGAGCCCAACACTTCAAGTGTAACATAAACATTCCCATTCTCAGGATTTTTTCCTAGTTCCCTTATTCCAGGATAACGTCTAGCCCTGCCCTCCTCACAGTCCTAGTTTTGTCATATCATCCTGGTTTCCCAGCTCTTCCCTCCTGGAGGCAAAATGGTACTTCTCCTTCCTCATGGAAAGCGGGGTCTTTGCGGCCTTTCCTTCACGGCCTCTGTTCCTGCCTCAGGTCACACCTTTTATTTCAACCCACCTAATTTTAAGGTATTTTTTTCAGGCAAGCACTCTCCACCCGTAGAGGACTCTAGGAATGACAGTCAGGGCGACGCGATTTTAAACTCCTGTCTCTCTTACGCACTTGGAGCTAACTATTTATGAGGCGTCGTGTTTTATAACATTACTTCTCATCCTTATGACTTTACCATGAGGTAGGCTTTTATCATCCCCATTTTAGAGATGAGGAAACTAAGTTCCAAGAAAATGAACTCACTTTTCTGAGGTTTTGAAGCCATTAAGTGCGAGAGTGCACATCCCAGCTCTGATTCCAAAGTCCAGATTCTTTCCAATGGGATCGTCTCATTTGGGTCATGGGTATTCTGAAATTAGTTATTTAAACATAGTATTTTATGATTAAATACTTTGCATGCATATAGGCTCCATTTTCTCCTGAAGGAGATCAGCTTGGTAGCTATTATGTAAAAATGGAACGGATGGCCATTTTGCCTACTGTCATATGACAATAATTGAACTATCACATTTCTTAATAATATTTTTAAAGGTGCAGAGTAGAAGTTTGACAGAAAGATGAATGCTTTGTTTTGTTTTATATTGAGCTCAGAAACATAAAAGTGAATATACATATAAAAGATAATTTGCTTTCTGAATCACTTTCTTTTCTGAATTTCAAAAGGCATTATTTATAGGAATACTATCTTTTTTATCAAGAAATAAATAACATTTGAATAGCATACTGTGAATATACTGGTAATTATTTATTTCTGATAGCTATAAGTAAGTGATAAATATAGTTGGTTATCACCAAGGGCCAAATTGAGCTTCTAATGTAACTTGTAGATTTTTGAATGTACAAATTTATGTATGAGGTCAAATGTAAGTTCTCCCTAGACAATTAGGAATTGAAGGTTATAACATTTGCCACTGAGAACATAATTATTCTTTAAACATTCAACAAAGTCTATGCCCTGTGACACTGATGATTCAGAAAGCAGGTATATGCCCTCTATGAAGTACTGGCTTTGAAAACAAAGAGGGCACATCTCTCATTTGTAAAATGTCACTTTTTGAATCTGAGATTTGTGGTTGATCTCACACTTTGACAGGCATTCATTCTTGATGTTCTTATATTTTAAAACATCTATGGTAATAAAATAACATTTTATAATATGTCTCCAACTTTCTTTTTCTGACAATGAAGTTGCCCTTTCAGTAATAAAAAGTTCATAGTATATAATTGTATTTTAGACACATATAATAAATATCCATTTCCATAAAAGCTTAGGTCTTGATTAAGCTGGTAGATATTTTGAAGATTTTTTATTCTCTCACCTCCGCTCAAGCAATGTATGTGGCAACTTAGGTTACAACACATTTAACCCCTAACTTAGTTTTATTTCTGAAATTCACCTTCATAGGTCTTTTAGTCTACGATACACTTTGCTGAGTCACTTCCTCAAAATATATGTTTACATGTTAATATAACTCTACAAATCTTTAGAAAAAATTCTCTTTTATAATCTGCAGACATCAACTAATTTTCATTAAAACCAAGAGTAATCTGGATCAAATTTAGTTGTAATTCTTGTGAAGAGTAGTTGTCTTGCCCAAGGTAGTTTAATTTGATTTCTTTATCTCTCTTACATGAGGTACTTTAGAAATGATCTGTTCTAAAAAAGAAATAAAAATTACTAATTAAGATCGATTATCCATTAAAATTTAGAGTCTGTCAGTTTAAAAAAAATTGCTAGATGCCCATGAATGATGTTGGATGTATGCCTAATATGTACATTTATCATTGGTAAATATTTATTACAGTCTTAATTTCTTAAATATATATTTTTTTCTTATTTTAGCCCTATACCAACTATTTCTTTTCAAATACATAATCTGTATAGCATAATTTATGAATGCTAGAACAAGTTTGGAACCACTTTCCATGTTAAACAATAAAAAAAAAAGAAGAAAGAACAAGTTTGGGCAAGAATTTCTTTTATAAAGTCAATATTTTATAAGATAATTCATTTTAAATACATTGAAAAATAATTTTTGTATTTAAGAAATGTGAATATGAACAAGACACTTTTTAAATGTATTACTAGTGCAAAACTCATATTTAAATTAAATAAAATAGTTTGCTTTATATTTTAGATGTGACAGTCACGAACTAACTTTATTATAAAAGATACGCCATGACCTTACCTCATTTCATCCAGCTCTGGTGAGAAATGAAGGACAGTGTGACGTGGGCAATAATTTACAGTCACTTGGGTCAGACACACGTGGGTTCCAGTAAAGTTCTGTGATTTTTTGCTCATCAGGATAAGTTACTTCTCTGACTCTCAGTTCAATAATCTGTGAATGATAATAACCATTTTCACAAGATTGTTGTGAGAATATATATACAAGCACCTGGCAATTACTTATAATACTGAATCGGTAATTCTAACATGCATGCTGTTTAGGATATTTTAATAAAGGACATCTTAATAAAGGCTCAGATATTTTCATTTTTAACCATTGCAATGAACACTGTCCAAAATATATTACCAATTTGTTTCTTTAGTAAACAGAATATATTAAAATATTTTTGACATAGGATTTTATTAAATATATTATTGATTCTAGTCTTTTGTACTCTTAAGCAAGAAAATTGTTTAAAAGATTGGATAATGCCCTTATTGTTAAAGTATAAGCAATAATCTTCTGGACCGTATGATATAGATTCTGGTCTGAAGGCCTCAGCTAACACCACCCACATCACGTGTTGATAAAAGCATGGGCATTCGCTTATTCAATGCACATCTGTTAGGGTCCTGAGGTCTAAATGGAGAAGCAAAGAGCAATAAGAGTCAACTTTGCTGATTTGTGTTGTTAATTTATTCTCTGATATCTTCAATTTATATTCTGAACATATCAAAAATGAAGAAAAATATATTTAATTTAGTAAACAGTATTGAAGCCTTAATTGATAAACTAATCACATCCTTATTTTGAGAGGGGAGGAGGAAGGAGTATTACAATTATTATAATTTTTTTGGTCAATTTTTAGCAAATGTGCATCATTTGCTATTTAGAGTTATAATTTTTATGTAAGTAATTTTATTTCAAATTTTTGCATTGTAAAGGGAAGGCAATATTATAAAGTAGGCAAGACCTTTATTGACTAATGGAATTATAGTCATACTTATGGCCACTTAAATAGCATGCTTCAGGAATGCTATTCAGGAGAGACCTGTCTCACTCACAGGATTTTTAAGTTATCAGGTGTAATAATGTATTATCAAAAAAGTTAGTTTCTTTTAGGATTTTCATAACTCTCTTTCCTGCATTATATTCTAAATTTTTTCTGTCAGTCAGCCATGGAATTTTGTGCAAAACACAATTTTTGGAACTCAGTTTGCTTATCTTAAGAGATTGGAATTCTGTTCCAGCATCTATTGCTGCCTGACAAATTACTCCAAACTTTGTGGAGTAACACAAAAATGCTTATGGAATCTGTAGGCCATGAATTTGTATAAGAAAAAGCAGTATAACTTGTCTTTTGCTCCAGGATTTCTGGAGAATCAGGAGAAGGTGATGCAAATGATTTGCTAGGGGCTAGAATTATCTGTCCACTATCCAATAGAGCAGTCACTATTTATATTTAAATTTACATTCATTAAAATTAGATATAATTAATAATGGAGTTCGTTAGTCATACTAGCCATATTTTCAATGCTCAATAGCCACATGTAGGGGCTACTCAATTAGACAGTGCAGATATACAGAACATTTCTATCATCACAGAAAGTTCTTTTGAACAGTACTAATCTAGAGACATCTTCACTCACGTGTGTAACATCTGAGCTGGGATGACTGAAAGGTCTGGAATAACTGAGATTTTTGACTTAAGTATGTAGATGTAACATTTCCATTTGAGGTTCTTAGAGCATGGAAGTTGAGTTTTGAGAGGAAGATTTTCAAGAGCATGCATTCCAAGAGAACCAGGCAGAAACTGCCTGGCCTTTTATGATTTAGCTTTAGAAGTCATATAGGGTTATCTCACCTTACTTTATTGGACAAATAACAAGCCCATCCAGATTTCAGGTGTGAAGAGACCCTACCTCTAAAAATGTGCTGAGCTTCCTTAAGACAGTTATTTAGAATTCTCTGTCTTGTACATCTCATGAGATGTCCATTTCTTTTTGTCATACATCTCCATTTCTTTATGGTTGGTTACTAGTGCTTTATTTTGTTCCTTTGTTGATGTCTCTGATTGGTCTTAATCTTTGTGGCTGTGCTTTGGTGTCTGTGCATTTGAACGAGTAGAGACTTATTCCAGTCTTTGCTGACTGGCTTTTTTTGGAAGAGCCCTTCACCATTCAGCCAATCCAGAGATTTTGGGCAGGCTGTCTAATGTGGTCCATGGGGAGGCTTACTGCTGGGGTCCTTGGACAGGCTGTCCTGGTGCCTGGGTCCACTGGGGTAGACCTGTTGATTAGGTTTGCAGGGGAGGGCCTGTAGCCTGTGTTTGCAAGGGTGAGCCTGGAGCCTGTATCTTTAGGAGCTGGCCTGCAGCCTGGGTCCACAGTGGCTGATCTGGTGCTAAAGTGGGCCTTCAGCCTGACTCTTCAGGGTCCATCCAGGAACTGGGATGGGCCTGGTCCCTGTGTGCACAAGGGCCAGCCTGGAGGCTGGGTCCACAGGTGTTAGCCTGATGACTAGGGCTGTAGGGTCAGCCCAGTGCAGAGGGTGATAAGGAGCCTTGGGCCACTGGGGCTAGCCTTGCTTTGGTGTGGGCCTGGAGACTGAATCTGTAGGGCAATTCCAGAACCTACGTCTGTGGGAGCTGCCTGGTATTGGGGTAGCCTGAAGCCCAGGGCCACTTGGGCCTGGTCAGACCCTACCTCTAAATGAGAAGAATATCAAAGATTCTGGGGCTAAGATGTAAAATCACCACACACTAAATATTGTACCATAATTGGTGCTTTAGAAAACTAAATATTTATAGACATGATGGGAAAGGGCTCAATGATTGAATAAAGGAGACTTGGTTTAAACAAAATTCAGCACGACTTGCAGATTTTTATGGATTTTAGTAAGCTAATGTTCAAGGTTAATTTCTGAGGTGGCATTGTGTGCCATGTTTATCAATTATATTTTATCATAGCCATTTTATTAAATTACCAGTTATTCACATCTAGTAACATTAAAGTGCCACAAAAGGAAAATTTGGGAAATGCTGGACTGCCTTTCCTTCAATTTCTAAAATCTTGTGATTCTATTATTGCCCATGTTTCCTGAAAAAGCCCATTTAATACATAAACTTTTCTATTACTTGAATTAAAATTAAAGGACAATTATCAGCAATTTAGCTAAATATAATCATTGCCTCTACTGAATTGAACCGTGTCCTCTCAAAATGCACACCCACCTAAAACCTGTGAATGTAACCTTATTTGGAAATAGGGTATTTGCAGGTGTAATAAGGTCATGATGAGGTTGTACTGGACTAGGGTGGGCAGAAATACCAGTGATTGGAGTTCTTATAAGAACAGGGGTATTTGGACACAGAAATATAGAGGGTACACAGAGGGAAGAAGCCATGTGATGACAGAGACAGAGACTGGAGTGATGCAGCTGCAAGCCAAGGAAACCAACCAGGGAAGCTAAGACAGAGGCATGAAAAAGATTCTCAGAGCCTCCAGAGAGACCCAGCCCACTGACACCTACATTTTAGATTTCTCACCTCCAGAACCCTGACAGAATAAATTTCTTTTGTTTGAAGCTACCCAGATTGTGGTAATTTTTTATGGCAGCTCTAGAAAATACATACATTATTCTTTGTTCTTTTCAAAACCTTTAGATAGAAATAGCTTTATATTTGCCAAAATCTAAAAGATAATTATAAGAAAAAATCCTTTCATTAAGAAGCCATGTAACAAATGAATATCATTCCTTAGCTTTAGTGGTTTTCTTTCAGTTTTTAGAGTATTTCACTTTTACATTTATGAATAATAGTTCATTTCCAATCTAGCTAATACAAAGTCCTGAGTAATTTGCCCATTTAATTTACTCTATTATTCGATAATCTTCATATTCTGAATATCTTAATACTGTTACAAAAATGTTTAAAAATTCATAAATTATTATGAATTAGTAGCAATTAGTAAGTGCCTTATCACAAATTTGGTTAAAATTCAGACCAACTCATATTACTGGTATTCATAGTATTTTCCCAGTCTTTTTTTGATATATTCCCAAAAATATCAGGACAGCAATTGTATAACTAGTCCATTGAATTTGGTCAATTAATGGAGACAAATACATTTACTTTGTATCAGAGAGGAGAGGAGAAGACAGGAGACCGGAAGAGGAGGGGAGGGGAGGGGAGGGGACAGGAAGGGAGGGGAAGAGACAAGAGGACAACTTGTATGTCCCCCGATCACCACTCAGATTCTGATTCTTCAGTGAAGCTTAGTTCACATTCTGCCTGTGGATTCTGTGAGGTTCCCTGATGTCTTTAACAACATAAATAAATAAATAGCAAGAAAGGAGGAAGGAAGAAAGTGACTTTATTTTATTAAACAACGTAGAGTAGTGAATTTCTTTTTACCTTAAGAAAATTATTTTTGCCAAAATTAGATTTATTTTATTCATTTTTTCTGAGATTTAATTGAGAACTACATGTAACTATACTGAGTTATGTTTTAAAACAATGTGTGTTTATTAGTAAAACCAAACTGTAGACAGTTAAAATGATTATTAATATTGACATTGGGAATAGTGCCGAAGATAAAGCTATGTGCACAGCAGGGATTCAGTAAGTGTATATTCAGTGGAATTGAGGGCATTAGGTAGATGGGAATCACATGAAGAAATCATAAAAGCAGTTTGTCTTTAAAGCAAGGGACTGTGTAGGTAACTAGCATCAATATCATGTCTATTTGTACAACCAAAAGAAATAAATTGTTACAAACTATCTACGTGATAGGTAAACGCTTCACTCTCTCAAGTGATCATTTAGCTGACTTTTAAGCTTTAAAATTGAAGATCGTTTGTCATGTTCATGCACTATTTCCAGCACCACTGTAATTACAACAGTAGTCAAGCTGTCGTGGCTATATGTAAGATCCTTTCATTTGATTATTAGGCAGAAGATCAACAAGAAAATAGACTCGAAAACGTAATAAACCAGTTAACACTAACAGATCGACTAGAGAACACTTCACCCAACAGCAGTAGAATGCGTATTCAAGCACATATGAAACATTCTGCAGGATAAGCCATATACTAGGCCATTTAACAAAACAGCCTCAATACATTTAAAAGGAAAAAAATTTTATGAATATTCTTCTCTTACCACAGTGGAATGAAATTAGAAATCAAAAATGGAAGGAAATTTGAGATATTTATAAATATGTGGAAATTAAACAATTTGCATTAAATAACCAATGGGAAAATAAGAAATCACAAGGAAATGTAGAAAACACTTTGAGATGAATGATCTAGAAAACACGATGTGCAAAACTAACGGGGGTGCAGCAAGCAGTGCTGGGAGGGAAGTTTGTGGCCGTCAGCCCGAGTGTGAAAAGACAGGGAGGACCTCAAATCATAACTCAGCCTCCCGCACTGGGAAGCGAGAAAGCTCGGAGCAGCGTGCGTGGGAAGCAAGCGTCAGGAAGGAAGCAGCAAAGACTAGAGATATGGGAAACAGAGAAGAGAAGAACAATAAAGACAATCAAATGAAAACAAATACTGTTTCTTTAAAAAGAAAATTAAAAATTGGCAAACCTTAGGCTAGATTTTAGCAAGAAAAAAGAGGGAAGATGCAAATTACTAAAATCAGCCGTCAGAAATATAAAAGATTACAAAGGAATACACAATAGATAATCTGGATGACACTGGAAAATCTCTAGAAAGACAGAAACTACCACAACTGACTCAAGAAGACATAGAACAGGCAAATAGACTTGTAGGGATTAGGCATTGTGAAGAGTTTAGAACAGCTACTTTATGTTAAACTATGTTCATGGTTACTTTTTCTTGCCAGACAGGAATTTAGAAGTTTGTGGTTTTATTTCTTAGGATATTTGGTTTCTAATGATTGCCAAACTCACCTGAGACAAAATATGTAGCCCTGCATTTTAATATTTACTCAGCATTCTTTCTCTTCTTGGATACTGATATAACTTAGTGTGTATAAATGAAAGTTATAAATAGATTTTTATTTAAAGGGAATATGTACTTTATCCAGATTTTTATTGCCTGAGATATGAGTTTATTGAATATGAACAGTGGAGGCTTATCTTACTTGTCCCCCATTAAATAAAGATCTGAATTATCTTATAGGAAATACTCATAATAATAAAGCCAAAAACAGAGACTCAGAAGTGTATGAGGACCAGAAATGAAAACAACAAAACCTATACTTTCAATAAGGTTCAAGTCTCTGTGGTCAGTGTTTTAGACGTGAGGGCTAACCGCTTCAATAACTGTAAGATTTCAGTGACTCAGCACAAGAAACATCTGTTTCTCACCCATGTGGAAGCTTACGTCAGGGTACATGTGGGGTGGTCTTCCACACGGCTGTTGGGGCAGTCAGCCTTTTTCCTCCTGTAGGAACTGGAAACCTGCTCAGTTCAGCTGGTGGGTGGGAAACAAGGGCAAAGTCATGTGGGAGGTTTTTATGGTCCAGCACACATGGCTTCTCATCCCACTAGCCCAGGTGTGGCCTTGCTTAGCATAGCTAGAAAACGTAGCATAGCTATGAACCTCAGCAGAAGAGGGCATGGGTATTGGTGGCATAACTGGTCTCTGCCCCAGGCTAACTGGGAACTTGGCTGAGCGTCCTTTGTATTGGTTACATTGAAAGGTGTGGTAGGTGATGTGCTCAGTGGCATTCTTACAGCACATAGAACTGTAGTTCTTCTAAGGATGATTATCATAATGTCCTTAAATGAAATAAAAATGTAACTTAATTAAAAACAATTCTGTAGTGGATCAAACTAATGTGGTTTATATACTTTCTAGTGTTAAGAATGAACACACTGCATATCCTTCAAACAGCCATTCAGGAATATAATTGATCTCAAATGGATTTTTTGGTGAAAGATGTATAGAAGATAGTTTGAAGTTATTGCGTCTGATGAACTTGGAATGCCAGTATTTTATGTTGTCAATTAAAGGTAGCTTTAGAAACCAAGAGAGAGATGGTTGATTAATTCAAAGTTAATATACTACATGCCAAGCTTGTACTAGACCAGGGGTTGGTAAACTACAGCCTGTGGGCCACATCCGGCCCTTTGCCTGATTTTGTAAAGAAAATTGTGTTGGAACACAGACATGCCCATTCGCTTATGTATTGTCTGTGGCTGCTTTAGTGCTGCAGGGCAGAGTTGAGTAGGAATAAGTAGTGGCAACAGAGACTGTCTAACCCACAGAGTAGAAAATATTTACTATTTGGCCCTTTACAGCCTCTCCAACTCCTGTTTTGGAGAGCACGTTTTCTGCCTTTTCTTATGGGGCTCATACCATAGTAGGGGAGAAAGATACTCAACAACATGTAAACATATGTAGTAGTAATAGCTATAAAGAAAACAAAGCAAGGGAGGAGAGCGTATCAGACACTGCCATTTTTGACAGGGTGGTCAGGGCGTCACTCTGAGGTGACGTTTAAGCAAAGATGTAAATGAAGGCATGTGAATGAAGGCAAAGGAGTGAGCTTGCCAGGCAAATATGCTGGGGAACAGTCTCTTGGGGGGAGGAGCAGCAGGTGCACCCTTGGGGTGCTTGAGGAGCAACAGGGAGGGCAGTGTGCTTGGGGGAGTGGCGCTTGGTGACAGCAGTAGTAAAGGGCTGGATTGTGTAGGGCCACATACACTGGGGTGCGCTTTGCATTTTGGATCTGAGGTGAAAAGCCACTGCAAGGTTTTGAGCAGGGAAATGATATTTTCCTTTGGTTGTAAAAGGATCAGTAGGACTGCTGTGTAGAGAGGACAGACGGTAGGGGCAGGCTTTGAAGGAGGGTGTCTGTGTCCTAGGCATTCCTAGGTGTGTAACTATCGGGATGAGTCAGATAGATCCTGTCCTCAAGGGGCTGGTAGTATAATAGCAGAGAGAAGAGATCACTGTAAAGCACTGCTGTAGATGGAGAAGCAGAAAGTGCCCTGGGATGGCATGAAAGGGGGTATCTGATCCAAATTGGGAGGTGGCGCCTGACTGAGAACTTGGAGGGTGCTAGTCAAGACTCTGATTCTATACCTGAGCTCCAAGATTCTTCTAAAGCAGCATCCTGGCTCAGTGGGATACGACACCACGGGCACTGAAGGGCGGGATGAGATTTGTCGTCTTTGCCAGAGAGCAGGATCAAGGTAATTTTGGTTTGGAAAAATTAATACCATGGGGCTGTAGAAAAGTCTCAGTAATTTGTCTGGAATGTATTAGAGAGCATTGCTACTTTCCCGATGTGCCTGGCAGTGTGAATTCATTGCAAAATGTACTTCTGAGTAATTACCCAAACTGGTCTCCCTGTCTGGAGTTATTAGATATGACCCAATTAAACTTTGAAAGATGTCTGTAAAAATGACTTAATATTTGATATAGGTGATGTTAAGCCATTTGGGATAATAATTAGCTGAAGAAATATTGTTGTCATTTTATTTTTGTCAGTGTAGAAGAGGATACTCACCTTTCAGTTCTCTATAAAAGGGTGTCTAGATCATCCAGAAAGAATATTAGTGATTATAATATAGGTTTAAAAAGAAGTAGGGAGAGGAAATAAAGTCACAATCAGAGGGAAATTTTTTTTTACACATTCTCTGCAACTGATAGAACAAAGGATATAGAAGATTTGGACAACAAAATTGATAAACTTGCCCTAACATGTCTAAACATTGTACTTAACATCTGCAGTGTACACATTCTTTGAAGGTACACTGGACATTCACCCAAGCTATTAGCTTGTTGAGGCAAAAGCAAGTTTCAGTATATTTTAGAGGACTGAAATCAAACAGAAGTGTTTTCTAAATTAAACTAAACTCAATAGCAAAAGGTAACTAGAAAATCCTTTCTAAATAACCCATGATCAAAGAAGATATTACAATGAGAATTAGAAAATTTTAGAAAATATTTTGATTAGCATTAATATGAAAATACTGTATACCAAAGTTTGTGCGGTACAGCTAAAGTCATACTCAGAGGAAAGTTTATAGCATACGCTATGTATTAGGAAATAAGAAAGCCTAAAAAAAAATACTTTGTGATCTGAGCATTTTTTTTAAAAATAATATTTCAAGAACAGCAAACTAAACCCAGAAGAAGTAGGTAGACATTAAAAAAGAAGAAATTGATAAAATAGAAAATGAATATATAGTAGAGAACATCTAGAGTGCTAGTTCTTTTGAAAAGAGTGATGACATCAATAAATTTGGTGAGATTAATCAATTTCAAAAAAAAGCAGAAGGCACAAATAACCAATATTAGCAATGAAAAATGGGAATATCACAAAAGGTCCTAAAGGTTTTTCACAAGATACTATGATCATTTATGCTAATAAATTTTAACTTTAGGTTAAATGGACAAATTCTTCCCTTCAGTGTTGTTTTGTTATTCATTTAAATTAAACCTAGATCATTTGTTTTAGGGTCCCTTCCCCATCCTGTTGATTTGATTTTCTTTATAACATATTTTAACATTCTTCCAAAAGTGAAAACTGTACAAAAAGGAATAGTTTCAGAGAAGTATCATTCCTCATATCCCCTTGACCCTGCCCTTCCTCCCTCTTATAGATAACCAACCTCACTGTTTCCTGGTTTCTTTGTGAAGATAAGAAAATACATCTATGTTTTATTTTCCTTTCTCTCAAAACCAGAAAGTAGCATAGTGTGTATGTTCTGTTGTACTCTGCTTTTTTTTCACTCAAATTATATACCTTAGAAATTACTCTGTATCAGTTCCTAGAGCTCTTCCTCATTACTTAATTAATTTTACAGTTGCATAGTGCTGTCCACATAGTGTGAATATAATGTGGTTGGTCACCTGGCCTTCTATGCTTGGACATCTAGGTAGTTTCCAATATTTTGCAATTATAGTACAAATAGTGTTGATATGAGTAACCTTTTGCATATGTATTTTTGTATTGCAGGAGGTTGAACTTGAGGGTAAAATCCTCAGAGTTGGATTTCTTGGTTGAAGGATAAATGCGTATGTAATTTTGTTAAATACTCTCAAATTCCCCTCCATAGAGATGGTACTTTTTGTATTGCTATGAGCAGTGAGTGCCTGTTTCTTTATAGCCTTGCCAATTAGAGTATATTGTCAGGCTTTTGAATTTTTGCCAAGCTGATGGGTGACAAATCTTCGTGTAGTTTCCCTTTTTATGGCTGAAGTTGAAGATCCTTTCATTTGCTTAAGGGAAGTTTTTACATTTTTTTGAGAGGTGTCTATTGCCCATTTTTGTCTGTAGGATTTTTGTTCTTTTTCTATTCAGTTTTAAAAGTTCCTTTTGTGGGCTGGTTGCAGTGGCTCACACCTGTAATCCCAGCACTTTGGGAGGCTGAGGCCAGGATTGCTTGAGCCCAGGTGTTGGAGACCAGCCTAGGCAACATAACAAGACCCCATTTCTACAAAAAATAAAAAAGTTAGCTAGGTATGGTGGTATGCGCCTGTAGTCCCAGCTACTTGGGAGGCTGAGGCAGGAGGATTGCTTGAGCTGAGGAGTTTGAGGCCGCAGTGAGCTATGATCGTGCCACTGTAAAACTCCAGCCTGGGTGACAGAGCGAGACCCTGTTTCTTAAAAAAAAGAAAAATCCTTTTTTGTGTTAGGAATAACAGTCCTTTATATGTGATATATGTTACAACATTTTCTCTTAGTTTATTGTCTTTGGACTTTTCTGATGGTGTTTTTTCCTATGCATAAGATTTTATCTTTAGGTAGTCC
>JAKFHU010000968.1:0-181658 GCA_023783475.1 Daubentonia madagascariensis
CCCTCCCACAACCAGGTTAGCGACCCCGAGAGCACAGTGGCTGTGGCCTTCACGCCCACCATTCCGCACTGCAGTATGGCCACCCTTATTGGCCTGTCCATCAAGGTCAAACTTCTTCGTTCCCTTCCCCAGCGTTTCAAGGTCAGTTGGAGCTGAGCCCCGGGGTGGGACAAGTGTGAAAGTCTGCTCCTGAGGAGGGGGACAGGGAGAACATGAACATGGAGAGAATGTCAGAGTGCGGCTGGAACTAGCAGAGGTGAAACTGGGGGAGAGCGTTCCAAGTCGATGTGACAAGTAGAATAAAGATCTGAAATGGAAAGTACAGAAGAGTAGTGAGGAGCATGGCAGGAAGGGCATAGGGAGCTGCAGATGGGCTTGAACCAGGGATGGGGCATAGGCAGGCCTTTAAATCAACAGTAATTGGCCAGTTGTTTGGGTAGAGTTAGAGTTACTGTGGGTGGGTTTGGAGTGTAATGGAAGGGCCAGAGTTCAAAGGCATGATTAGGAGAAAGGATCAGCTGGAGGTGGTGCCTGAGGGTCTGGGGGGAGGGGGCAAAAGGGTGGGGAGGTGGGTGGGTGCTCAAGCTCTGGTTATCTCCCTCCCAGATGGACGTGCACATTACGCCAGGGACCCATGCCTCGGAGCATGCAGGTAAGCATGGGCTGATGGTGAGGATGTTGGCCTGGGGCCCGCGGCTGTCTGAGGTTCCCCCTTGCCACACTGGTTTGTGGGGCAGGATTGGGGATGGGGGACCGGTGAGTGAAATTGCCAGAGACTCCTCAGTAAAGGTGGTAGCCTAGACCAAAGCTGGCCTGATTTGAGTGTCCTGTGCTTACCATGTCCTCCCCTCCCACACTCCCCCCACCCCAACCAAGTACACAGAACCAGAGTGTGTTAGGCTTCAGCAGTACAGGAGGCAGACATAAGCAGCCAGGGGGAGGGGTCCCAAGAAGGCAGGATAGGTGTGGGCTCAGGTGGTTGGGGTAACCTGATCAAGGCTTGGGGTCCTGGGAAGGAGGTGACAGGAGGGCCTTGTTGGTGAGGACAAAGCCTATATAAAGGCTTAGAGGTGAGGCTGGCTAGGTGGGTAGCATCCTGGCCAAAGCCTGGCTTTGACCCTGCCTTTCCCACTCCCTCCTTCCCACCCAGTGAACAAGCAGCTTGCGGATAAGGAGCGGGTGGCAGCTGCCCTGGAGAACACCCACCTCCTGGAGGTTGTGAATCAGTGCCTGTCAGCCCGCTCCTGAGTCTGGCTTTTGGCCCCCAGCTCGCACACCGGTGTCCTGGCTCGTGGCCTTGTTTTCTTGAATCACTGACGATGAGAAACTAACATTTTGTAATAAACTTTTAATTTATATTCATTTCCTGGCATGTCTTAGTGTCTTTCATTCTGGTGGAGTCACTTGGGGTTTGGGAAGGAGGTGATGGTAGTGAGTGTCTGTGCAGAGTGGTATACTTGCAACTTTCCCTAATCAAAAAAAAAAAAAAAAAAATTGAAAGAGTAGTGTATGAATATACCTGTATTTTTTAAAATTGTTATTTATTTATTTATTTTTTTAGAGACGGGTCTTTCTCTTTCTTCCAGGCTGGAGTGCAGTAGTGCAGTCATAGCTCACTGCAGCCTTGAACTCCTGGGCTCATGCAATCCTCCTACCTCAGCCTCTCAAGTAGCTGGGACTACAGGCGTGCGCCACCATGCCTGGCTAATTTTTTTTATTTTTTGTAGAGACCAGGTCTTGCTATGTTGCTCAGGCTGGTCTCAAACTCCTGGTCTCAAGTGATCTTCCTGCCTCAGCCTCCCAGAGTGCTGGGATTACAATCATGAGCTACTGCACCCACCTCCACTATATAAATATATTTTTTGAGATGAGGTCTCACTATGTTGCCCAGGCTGGTCTTGAACTCCTGGGCTCAAGTGATCCTCCCACCTCAACCTCCCAAGTAGCTGGGATTCCAGGTGTGCGCCACCATGCCCAGCTCTGAATATACCTGTATACCCACCATCACCACTAGATTGAACAGTTGTTGACACATTGCGACACTGGCCTTATTTATGTGTGTGTACATAAATATATATATATTTGAGAGACGTGACCCTTCACTTTTTTTTTTTTTTTTTTTTTTTTGAGAAGAGTCTTGCTCTGTCGCCCTGGGTAGAGTGCTGTGGTGTCATTGTAGCTCACTGCAACCTCAAACTCCTGGGCTCAAGAGATCCTCTTGCCTCAGCCTCCCGAGTAGCTGGGATTGCAGGCATGAGCCACCGAGCCTGGTTGACCCTTTGCTTTTAATTACTGCATCCTCCATCTATATAAGAGTAAGTCTGTATAACCACAGTACTTTTATCTGGCCAGAAAATGAGCAATTCCTCAACACCATGTAATAGCCATCATATATGAATTTCTACAAAATGTCATTAATAGTTTTCATTTTTTTAAAAAAGTAGGTTCCAGTATAGGTTTGTGTATTGCACTTGGTTATTATCTCTCTTTAGCCTCTTCTATAGTTGTCTCTCCTTCCCCCCATCTTTTTCTTTCTTGACATTGAATTTTTTGGAAAGTTCAGGTGAGTTGTCCTGGAGAAGTCCCAGTCCCCACAGTTTGATTTGTTCCTTTGTCTGCTGTGTTGCCTATAAACTAGAAGTTGGTGTAAAGGCCTAAATGAGTTTGGGTTTGAGTTTTTTGATGAAAATCCTGCTCAGGAGCATCATGTGTATCCTGTAAACCCACCAGTAGATATGTGATGCCAGCTTGTCCCACTGTTAGTGATGCTCAGTCTGGTCCCCTGGTCAGGGCAGTGACATCAGATTTCTCTGCTGAAGGGAACCTGAGGCACCCTCTCCATCGGCCCTCCCAGAGGCATGTGTTACCCAGGTGCTGGGTGACAGGGAAGCTCAGCACCATGAAGTGATGGGCTTAGGTCTGGAGCCTCTCTCTGCCTCTCCCTGGCCCTGTGCCCAGAGTGTGCTGGGTCACCTGGATGGACCGTGGGGCTTAGACCTTGGCTTGGCCAGTTAGGAGCCCTTTCCTGGGGTCTTCTCTGCTTCAGTGTCATTCTCTGAGGACAAATGGGGATGTTAAGCAGCCTTGCCCAACCCCGTCCCATCCCTGCTGAGACTCAGATGTGATTGTGAGCAGAGACTTCCAAGAGTCCTCATCAGGGAGCCCGGGCGCCTGGCATTTCTGTTGTAGAGGGCCTGCTGCCAACGTTGAGCCAGGCCTGAGAGTGGGCATTAGGCTGCAGGCTTAACGCTTACCATCTAGGTGGCCAGTCGTCCACCCAGCCCTCTGCAGCAGTTGCTCTTCTGTTTTCTCTCCAATTTTTGGACGAGGAAAAGGGCTTCTAGAAGACAGTCAGCCCTCCGTACTCATGGGTTCCATGTCCATGGATACAACCGACAGTGGATGGAAAATGTAGTCAGGCCTGCGATGGTTGTGTGTACTGGACATGTACAGGCTTTCTTGTCATTCCCTAAACAACACAGTGTAACAATTATTTACATAGCTTTTACATTGTATTAGGTATTTTAAGTAATCTAGAGATGACTTAAAGTATATGGAAAGATGTACGTAGGTTATATGCAAATACTGCACCATATTATATTAGGGCTGAGCATTCCTGGATTTTGGGATCTGCGGTGGGTCCTAGAACCAATCCCCCATGGATACCGAGAAACAACTCTTACTTCTCAAGACTCCCAGCTAGAGAGTAAAGAAGCGACCTTGGCAGGTGCTGCCCAGCTGGCAGGAGGCACTGTTGCCTCCACAGAAGGGCCTATGCCCACCCCCAACCCCAGCTCCTATTGCTATCCCAGCTCGCTCCGAGGAGGGAGCGGGGAGTGGCTTTGCTACTAATGACCAAGAGGACGCTCTGGATCTGGCTTCCCAAGATCAGAGAGGTGAAACCATCAGCCTATGTTGCTCAGAGTTTCTTCATCTGTGATGTGGCATGGTTATGGCAATCACCTGGGACTGCTCTGTGGACATTTAAAATGGGACTGGGCCTGTCTCAGATGATCGTCCAGGCATCGTATCCCCCATTTCACAGATGAAGCTGAGTGTTCCAGAGAGGCAGGTGACCAGGCAGGCCCCAGAGACCCTTCCTGAGCTGTAGGCCTCATCATATGTAGACCTCTTCCCTGACAGTCCCCATCTGTCTGAGGTGGCCATGGTGTCTGTGTTCAGCTGGGAGTGCTGGAGGGGGTCAGAAGGGAGGCAGGTGTCACTGAGTCATTCATCTGGCCTTCCTGGTAGCCAGTTCGCAGTGGGTAAGGGACACCACACTGCTCATGCCACAGCTGACGTATCAGACCCCTTGTCAGTCTTGACTCATCAGTGTCTGGCTCCTGGCTGCCTGCTGGGACACCATCTGTGCATACTGGGCCAGCACCCAGGGAACTTTCTGGAACCCTAGCTGCTGTCTGAGGACACGGGTACAGGGAGATGGTGAAGTCTGAGGTCCCTGAAACCCTCCACCAGATATGTCTGGCTCTGCTGTTTCAGGCCTGTGACCCCTCAGGACTAGGTTACCATGTCAACAAAATGGGAACAACAAATTAGCTAAATGTGATTGACCCAGGGATTAGATGACACATGAACATGCTCAGCTATGTCTATTTTCGCTCATCATCCTGCCCCCAGCACAACGGCCTGGCACACAGTAGGTATTTAGTACAGGTCAGTGGAATGAATGAACGAATTGAGCCTTAGAACAGAACAGAGGCCCTGGGGCCTGGGGCCTGTGGTGTGAGGAGGGGTGAGGACACTGAAGCTCAACCAAGTTCCCTTTGCAACATTGTGTTACCTGGGGGGGAGGAGGGTGCAGGGTCTCACAGGGAGGAGACGGGTATAGGAAATGGGAGAGGTGTCTGCCCCACTCCTGGGCAGACCTCCATCCTGGAGAGAATGGAGTAGAAGCAGGAGAGGGTCCACGGATTCACTCAAGCTGCCCCATCCCACCAAGGATGATAATAAGAGTGTTCTTATTGAGATATTACTGTGTGCCAGACTTGAGCCAATTCCTTTGCCTCTGCATTTCACGTTATTCATGTCATAACAATCCCCTGGAAGACTATCCCTGTTCTACATAGGAGGAAACTGAGGCTCAGCCAAGATAAATGGACAGAAGAGAAATAGCTAGCAAGGGGCAGAGCTGTGATTTGAAGCCCAGGCTGTCCTGGGGGTGGATCCAGCCTCAGTTTGTTCCCTCTGGCAGCCAAGCTCAGCCCAGAGAGCTGGAAGGACCACAGGGTGGGAGTGGGGGTATCTAAAGGTCATGTCCTGGTGTTGGTCCTTGGAGCCCCTGGCCATACCTAGGCTTGTGGTGAGTGTCTCAGGCCTGTTGGGGCAGCTACCGGAATGCCTGGGGCCTGAGTGGCCCTTTGTGGATGCAGTTCCCTTGGCAGTGAAGAAACACTACTGAGGTCAAGAGCTCAGATTACCAGAGGGGAAACCCAGACCTGTTTCCTTGCATGGCCCCCTGCTGGGAAGGGCCACAGCTACCTCTCACCCCCACCCTCTGCTGGGCACCTAGGGCCTCTTTCCAGTGGCACAATGGGGGTGGGGAGCAGGATTCCTGATGGGAAGTGGCATGCTGGCTCTTTACACTTCTGTCCTCTGACAGGAGGCTCTGCCCATAACTCTCTCTTCCCACTGGACCTCGTCCAGGAGGCCAAGGCCAGTGTGGAGCTGCTCAGGCCTCCAAGATCCCCCAGGACCATGGGGAGGACAGAAATGGGCAGAGCATCCCTCAGCCCACCTCTTGCCTACTTTGGGGACCTCAAGAACAAGAGGGCTCTGCATGAACCCCCTAACCTTACCTAACCAGGCCCTCCTCAGTCCAAGGCTTTCTTAGGTGTTGCCAAGGAAACTCATGCAGCAGCCAGAGAGCCTAGCCCAGGTCTCCATGACAACCTATGACAGCCCACCAGGGTCCATTCATCTGTGATGTCACCTGAGCCTGGAATGGATGCCCTCCCACCCCCACCACACTTGTCACAACCAAACGTCAGAGTCTGATAGCAGATCCCTGTCACAAAATAATTCACAGCCTGTCTACCCCCAATCCCCCCATATCCCAAAGCTGAGCAAGGGGGGAATAGGTCATGATGCCCAATTTATAGCTGGGCACCCTGAGGCTGGGGGAGAGGCCAGACCCAGTAGGCTGGAGGCAGAGCCAGGACTAGACACCAAGCCTCCCATTTCATCTCCCTCCCTCTGTGCGCCAGGCCCCCATTCCAGGTCTGAGGTTGAGGGGGTGAGCCCTGGGCAGTGGTGGCACTAAGGGGTGGCTAAGACTCTCCCCACCCTTTGACCACATTCTGTATTTATGCCCCTCCTGGGTGGGGTCTGAACCTCGAGGCCCTGTATGTGCCCTAACAGCTGGCCTGAGCTGGGGCTAGAGGGAATGAGGCTGGACCGTGAAGACTGAAGTGGCTGGCTCCTGCTGGCACCCGACACCCAGCAGGCTGGAGGTTCTCCAACTCTGGGCAACCTCCAGCCCAGGAGCAGAATGACCAGGGCCAGGGCCAGGGGCAGATATTTTTAGCAGAGTTGCTGGCAGCTGCTTGGTGAATGCCGGGAGGTTGGGTGGAGACTGAATTCATCCTTGCCCTTCTCTGGGCCAGTGTTTCCTCCCCAGGATCCCAGCGTGCACCTCCACCTGCAGCACACTACCGAGGGCCTCCCATCCCCCCACCGCTGCCCTCTACAGGCCCCCAGGGGCTCATGGTGACACCAGTCTTCACCCTGAGGGGTAGGCTCTTTAGGGAGAATCTTCAACTCCAGGACAGGGAGGGGAGTGGGAAGGACTTAGTATACGATTTAGGACCCCTAAATTCTAGCTCAGATGTGGGTCTGCGGGGAGTGGGTGCCACGGGCAGAGGAGGCTGAATCTCCGTCCAGCCTATAACTCGTCCGCTTGCCGCACCGGGAGAGAGGGAAGGGAGAACTCACTCTTAAAGGGCCAGGGCTGATTCTTCCCTAGAGGGGAGCTGCTGTGCTTGCCGGTCTGGTTTACCCCAGGCCCGCCTCTCCATCTCGCCACTCCTCTCTTCGCACACACCCCGCCAGCTCCCCAGTTCTTTAAAAAAAATTTTTTTCTTTTACCACTGGTACTCAGGCAGATCCCCCCCCCCAATTCCAGCCCCTCTACTCCAGACAGCCGGGGGGCGGGGTCTCGGGCGGGGGGGTGAGAGCCTAGGAGGAGGGCGGGGAATTCCCCGGGGGGGGGGAGGACACGTCAGCCCCCGCAGCAGCGGGGGCGGGGGCAGGCTCGGGTAGAGGCTTAAATAGGCGGCTCTGGAGCCGGGACCCAGCGCGGGCTGAGAAGGCGGCGGCTGCAGCAGCAGCAGCAGCGAGGATCGGAGTCCGGTTCTGCGAGTGGGTTGTATCCGAGCCCGCATCCTAGTCCTGACCGTGCCTGTGTGCGAGTGGGTGAGTGTCCTGGTGGAGCGGGGTGGGGGTGGCCGCACTGTCTGGTTGCAGATGGATGGGCCAGGCCCCTCACGGCCGGGAGTGGGCTGGGCAGGTCCTCGGGCGAGCATCTTGCCTGACTCCAGATGGGCAGGTCGCCCCGGGTCCCGCCCCCCTCGCGGCTTACACGGCCATCCCGGTTCCTGGTTCCCCAGACGGCTTCGGACGCGATGACCCTGAATGGTGGCGGCAGCGGAGCGGGCGGGAGCCGCGGAGGGGGCCGGGAGCGCGAGCGCCGTCGGGGCAGCACACCCTGGGGCCCGGCGCCCCCGCTGCACCGCCGGAGCATGCCGGTGGACGAGCGCGACCTGCAGGCGGCGCTGGCTCCGGGCGCCCTGGCAGCGGCCGCGGCCGGGACCGGGACCCAGGGTCCGAGGCCGGACTGGCCCGAGGGTTCCTCGGACTCGCTCAGCTCAGCGGGTAGCGACTCAGACGAGAGCGTTTATAAAGTGCTGCTGCTGGGGGCGCCTGGCGTAGGCAAGAGCGCTCTGGCGCGCATCTTCGCTGGTGTAGAGGACGGGCCTGAAGCAGAGGCCACAGGTGAGGGGATGGGGCTATTCAGGGGTGGGGCGATCCCAGGGGAGGGACTGGGGGCTCTGGGGCTGGGGACCTGCGCTAAAAGGCAAATACCACGGGATTCTAAAGGCACTTTCAGAATCACACCTCTACCTACCTATTTCATAGAAGGGGAAACTGAGGGAGAAGGCTTTGGTAGGGGAAGAAATGCCCAGAGTAGAGGGCCCAGGGAATAGATGTGACTACTCTGCGGGATGGGGACAAGACATCCTTCCCTGCCAGGGCTGGCAGAAACACAACCAGAGGGAGTTTCTAGAAGAGCTCTCAGTGGCCAAGGGTGTGATAGTCACTATTTTGATAGCCGCTGTGGTCAGAGCCAGCCTGGGGCCCAGGCGGCAGGAGCGGAGGGGGGCACTGGAATCGCCACCCAGGACATTGCTAGTGAGGGGGGCATGTAGGTGGAGGTCAGGCATGCCATACCCCCCTATCCTCCACTTCCCTGCCCTGTCACTTCAGTTGCCACATAGCAGCCATCTGCAAGTGGAGGGGAGGGTTAGGGGGCTCTGAGGAGTTGGAGGGTGTGGCCAGAACAGGAAACCTGGCAGTGGGGACTTTTGACAGCCAACCAGTAACCTGGCTACTGGCCTCCTGCTTAGGGCACACGTATGATCGCTCCATTATGGTGGATGGAGAAGAGGCATCGCTCATGGTCTATGACATTTGGGAGCAGGTAGGATGCAGGCTGAGAGCCAGGGTGGGGGTGGGCAGGGTGAGCTGGGGCAGGGGCCTGCTGGGAGTGACAGGCTTGTGGTGGAGGCATGAGGACTGTTGGGTAAGAGTGTGTGTGTGTGTGTGTGTGTGTTCCCCAGGACGGGGGCTGCTGGCTGCCTGGTCACTGCATGGCCATGGGGGATGCATACGTCATAGTGTACTCAGTGACGGACAAGGGCAGCTTCGAGAAGGCCTCAGAGTTGCGGGTCCAGCTGAGGCGTGCACGGCAGACAGATGATGTGCCCATCATTCTTGTGGGCAACAAGAGCGACCTGGTGCGTTCTCGTGAGGTCTCCGTGGATGGTGAGTAGGCAGCGGGTCGGGAAGGGAGGAGAGCCTGGCTGGGCTGTAGTCCAGGCAGTCTTGGCCCAGCTTGAGTCCCTGGGGATCAACAAGGCCCAAAAATGTTCAGGAAGAAAACTTGGAGGGCAGGGGAGGAGGGAGAGCTGCTGCCTGCCCACAGGGCTCCCAAAGGCTGGGGAGAGGACCAAATCCAATAGGGCAGCTGGGATACCTCAGGGCCCTCTTCTCCTGCCCCTTTGGCCCTGGCCTGGCTGGTAGAGGGGTGAGTGGGTGTCAGAGAGTGCAGGGAACAAGGCCAGGAGGTCACAGCCTCCACAGTCTAGGCCTGGGCCAGTCTTGGAGTAGGCTTGGCTCTGGGAGGCCCCTTCCCACTCGGGCTCAGCACCCTCCTCTGTGGCCCCTAGGACTGAGACCCTCATAGGAACCCAGCAGTGACTTGGGGACCTTCCTCCCCTTCCCTAGTCCACTGGGTCATTCATCATGATATAACATCAAATCGTAAAATACTAAGCTGTCCAACATAGTTCTCATTTTTCTGTGTTGACTACTGTAGTACTTCATTTAAATATCAGATTTCAAATTATTTCAATAAATGAATCTCCTTTTGTGGGAGATTTACCTTTTGGGGAGCTCCTTAAACACAGGCACACTCTGCCTGTTGGGTGTGACCCAGCAGTGCCTGGGACCCTCAGTACAGGAGCTGGGGTCTCTGTGTTTCTGGGGAGGACCCTGCAGATTCCTGAGTGGAGGCTGCCATGGGGTGGCCAGGGTTTGAATGGGCTCCTCTCTTACCCACCCTTTGTTTACTGGTGCGTGTCTGTCCCCTCCCACCCCAGAGGGCCGGGCCTGCGCTGTGGTCTTTGACTGCAAGTTCATTGAGACGTCGGCGGCGCTGCACCACAACGTGCAAGCTCTGTTTGAGGGTGTTGTGCGCCAGATACGCCTGCGAAGAGACAGCAAAGAGGCCAATGCGAGACGGCAAGCGGGTACCCGGCGGCGAGAGAGCCTTGGCAAAAAAGCGAAGCGCTTCCTGGGCCGCATTGTAGCACGCAACAGCCGCAAGATGGCCTTTCGAGCCAAGTCCAAGTCCTGCCACGACCTTTCGGTTCTCTAGGCCCAGTGGGCCCTCACTGTGGTGGGCAGACGGATGGGCAGGTTGGTGGGCTGGCCCGGCCAACTGCCCTAAGTGCTATGGGGCTGGCTCAGACTCTGGGCCCCTCGGAACTGCCAGCCGGTCGTCCCCCACCTCATGGTCATGGACAGACAATGCTGCCCAGGGAGGCAGCTCCCAGTGGCCAGTGAGGGCTGGGCCCATGGAGATGCGTGTGCAGGCCCATGTGCATCCTGAGCAGCAGCCTGAGCCCAGCTGGTGGGGCGGCCTGTGTGTGGGGAGAGGACTCAGCCTTTCTCTAGGCCTGGGGTGTGCATGCCCTGGTGGGAGGCTGTTCAGTGTCCTGGGTATTTGTTTACAAACATTTTTGTAATAAAGACTATTTCCTGATATGTCAGGGCTGTTGACTCTCTGTCCTCCCTCTGAGGGCTTCACGAGCAGGAAGGTTTCTGAAGTTGAAGGATGGGGTCTCACAGCCAAGCAAAGACCCTGTGTCTGGCTCCACAGCTGGTATTTCTGCCCTGCTCCCTCCTGAGGGGCTGGGAATCAGCTGAGGTGGGGGCAGGGGGAGGACTTCGGAGATTCCAAGGGTTGGTTTGTTAAGCGTGGGGATGAGGGAGGCACACTCAGGCAGACTTGACTATACCTCTTGGCTGAGGTTGGGCTACTGAAGGGGCCCTCACTGTTCTCTCTGCTATGAGTGGCCAGGCCAGAACATTCCATGATCAGTATTGGCTAATTTGATTTGGGTAGGAACAGCTCCCTGGAGCTCTCTCTGGCTAGAACGAGAGGTCTGGCATTTGTATAGGAATGTGTGCCCATGCGCTTGTGGGTGGAGGTATGCCTGTCTCCCTGCCCACCCACGCCCAGTAAACAGGAGCCCATGGCTCCCTCACCTTTGGTACAGGTGCTTGTTAGGAGTTGACCCACGTGGTTTCAGGAGTGAACATGCCATTTGATGACGCGTGAGAAGTAGCTGAGTGGGCACTGGTGTACAGGTCTGCCCACCTCCAAAGCCTGGAGGCAGCCTGGGGCAAGGTGGGGAACAGTTTCTGAGAAGGTTCAGGGTCAGAGTCTATACATTCCTTTTTTTTTTTTTCTGACTAACACAGATTTTGGTAAGGGTCCTTACATTCCTGCATTAGTTCAATTTATTCATTCCACAGACCCCTGGGCGCCCTTGCGACCTGGTTAAAATCCTGACTGCAGCTTGTCAATGGCAGGAGGAGGTTTGAGGGCTGCTCCTCTGTGTGCTCTGAGACTCACTCATGTGCTCCCCAGGGCAGTGCAACTGCTCAAAGCTGCTGCTGCTCCCCTGCTCCCCGTAACATGCTTTGAGGCACGTGGAGAGCATTGTTTTCTCAGAGCAAGTGAGGGTCCCCCGGCCTGAAGAGCCTTCCTGGTTCTGCCACTTATTTGCTGTGTGACCCTGGGCAAACCACTCAGCCTCTCTGTGCCCAAGCATGTGATATGGGGACGATGCCCCTTCAGAATGCAGTGGGTGGAATAATGAAGGTATGTGCTCAGAGCAGTGCCAGGCACATAGCAGGAGCACAACACGTGTGAGCCCCTCAACATCCTCACACAGCACTGCCCCAGGATCCCTGAGGCAGGCACTCAGCGTGTGACAAGGCTAGGGGCAGCTGAGGGGTCCTGGCCTAGCTTCCAGCCTGGGGGAGACTAACCAGATACGCAGGGGAAGGACGTGGGGGAGACCATGGGAAGTTCCAAGGATGGGGGTGCCTGGAGACCAGGATCTTCCTACCCTTCCCACTCTCTCCCCTCCTCCCATACTCCTGGGCCCCAGAAGCTTCTCCTGGCTCTGCTTGGCTGCCCTCACTGGGGGAAGGGCCCCTGGTCAGCCCTGCCACTTCCTCAAGGTCACCTGAGCTGGTTTAATCTTGTCTTTGCCTCTCAGAGGCGCAAGACAGTCCATTGTCCCAGCCCTGTTGGTGTTGAGTGGCCAGTGTGAGGACTTGGAGAACCACGGGGGAGCTCGCAGGCTGCTGACCACCGCCCATTGGCCCCACTGGTAGATGATCTGGAGCCCCAAGTACCCAGTTCAGGTCATGTGCTGCTCATCCATCCTTTGTGTGCAACCTCCGGCTCCTTGTCTTGGTTCCCCAAGCCAGTTAGGAGATGCTAGGGCACGGTGAGAGCCAGGTCACTGCTGAGTCCCTGAGTCTTGCTCTGGAGGGTCTCCCAGTCTAATGGAAGAGACACACAATGACAATCTGGTGTCCGCTGTGCATTTATAGAGGTAGCACATGGCATGGGGGTGGGGGGAGATTCCCAGAGGAGGCCCCTGAACCGGCCTGTGAACACAGGGGAAGTTTGCTGGAGAAGGGAAATATTGGAGCTGAGTACTGAAGCACGAGTACTCACCACACAGATGAAGGGGTGGGAAGGGCATTCCATGTAAAAGGAACAGAGTATGCAGAGATGCAGCTACAGACGCCGGAGCATGAGGGAGGAGTGGAACCACGTCTGGAGCCGCAGAGAAAGAAGTCGTGTCCAAGCCCCGAGGGCCAAGGAATATGCTGGGCTGTGTTGAGGTGGGGAGGGTGCCAGGCCAATGATCTGCCCACCTCCCAAGGCTGGCAGTCACGGCTGCTGAGCAGCGCCCAGCTTTCCAAAGTCAATGAGTAACCTGGGGGGCTGGGCAGAGCCAGGCCTGCAGCTGTGGGCCCAATGGCGTTTTCCACTCCTGAGAAAGCGAGGCTGAACCGCCTACCTGCTCAAGTGTCTGCCTTGCCCTACCCCACCCAGCCCGGCCTGGCCAGAGCTCCCTGGAGAAGGAGTCCTCTTGCCTGGTGGCTGGACCAAGGGAGCCAGCCTTGGGCACCAGCGGGTGAGGGGCTGGGAGCAGCGGGGTGGGCAGGACTGAGGCTGGGGTTGGTGGGGTGGAGAAACACTGCCTTGTCCTCCCCATCTGGGGAAGAGTTCCCAGGGGTCCATCCTAAAGTGGTTGTCGGTTTGTCGATGTCCTGTATGCCCAGCTCCACGCTGAGTGCTGGAAAATGCCGGGATAAGGGCAGGGCTCCTGCCCTGGGGGCACTCCTTGTCTAGAGGGTGGCAGTGGCGGGGCAGGACAGTCCCAGAAACTCCAAGCCATGAGTCCTCTGTTCCAGGAGGAATCTTGTGGTCAAGTCCTCCGTGACCTTGGCCAGGTACTGCTCTTCAGGCCTTGCCTGCGACATGAGGTGGCTACAGGAAGTGACCCTCAGAGTCAGCAGGGTCTTTCCGGCTTCAAACTTTTGTGATTTTTGGGGCTGCTGGAAAATTACCACTTTGGGATCTGTGAGCCGAGGAGGCTGTGGCAGGAAAGAGAAAAGGTCTGGAGGTGAAACCCCAGTGGAGTCCTTGTGGGGACAAGAGCCAAGAGGCAGGGTGGCTGGGCCTGGGGGCATTGGCAGGCCTGGCCGATAAGTGGGATGCTATCCTGTGGGCAATGGGGAGCCACAGGCCCTTCACAGGGGAGAGAGAAGGCTAGTGTCTAGTGAGATCACTCTGGCTGTGAGTGTGGGATGGAAACCCCTGCCCTGCGATCTGGGCTGCGTCCTCACTGCCACATCCCCCAGGCCCGTCCTGACCATGGTCCCTTCCTGGCTGTGGCTGTTTTGCCTCTCCATCCCCCAGGTAAGCTGGGCCCTGCCCCCCTCCTTCAGGTCCTAGCCTTGGGGGTTGCCACCCTTGTCCCCAACTCTACCTGGGCTGATTACACTGACCATAGGAACAGTGCAGGGCTTGGGGGGTTCAGAGCTGGGGTTACGGGCCTGTTGTGGGATCAGAAGGTCAAAGGCCAGAGGGTGGATGGACTAAGGTATTTCTGACCAGGGAAGAGGCAGAAATTCCCATCTTCTGTCAGGTCCCAGTACCCAGGCAGGAAGATAGAGCCTGGTGACAGGGGAGAATCCTCCCACAGGTGCTCCCTGAGGCCCAGCCTGCAGAGCTGTATGTGGAAGTCCCAGAAAACTATGGTGGAAATTTCCCTTTGTACCTGACCAAGGTGAGCCTGAGAGCCTGTGGGCTACCCTCCCTCCCCACAAAGTCTTGCTTCCCCTGCCCGCTAGCCCCCTTCCTCTGTCTTGCTCTGTTTCTCTTTCAAACCCTGCTTTTCAGAGAGTACATGTGTGTTACACAGGTTGAGTGTCCCTCATCTGTAATGCTTGGGACCAGAAGTGTTTCAGATTTTGAACTCTTTCAGATTTTGTAATATTTGCATATACATAACTAGATATCTTGGGGAGAGGACCCAAGTCCAAACACAAAATTCATTTATGTTTCCTATACACCTTATATAAATAGCCTGAAGTTAATTTTATACAATGTTTTTTAATAATTTTGTGCATGAAACAAAGTTTTGACTACGTTTTGACTGTGACCTGTCACATGAAATCAGGTGTGGAATTTTTGACTAGTGGTGTCATGTAGGTGCTCAAAAAGTTTCAGATTTTGGAATATTTCAAATCTCAGATTTTCAGATTAGGGATGCTCAGACTAGCAAGATTTTAATCCCGGCAGAGAGTAGAGCTTTAAATTAAAGAATGAAATAGTGGTGGTGAGGTTTCAAGCTTCAGAAAGAGGGGCGGGTACAGGGAAAAAAACTCTGACTTTGAATCTCAGTTCTGGTGCTTACTGGCTGTGTGATCTCAGGCAGGTGCCAGTCCTCTCTGAGACTCAGTCTCCCCGCATATAAAATGAGGCCATGGGTGGAGGGGGCTTCCCCTAGGCCTGGCCACCACTCCCTTCCCCTCTTCACCTCTGTTCTCCCCCACCAGCTGCCACTGCCCCATGAGGAGGCTGAAGGCCAGGTTGTGCTGTCAGGGGACTCAGGCAGGGCAGCTGAGGGCCCCTTTGCTGTGGATCTGGAGTCTGGCTTCCTGCTGGTGACCAGGGCCCTGGACAGAGAGGAACAGGCAGAGTACCAGTTACAGGTATGGCTGGGCCGGGTAGGGGAGGGCAGGCAAGGCAGGGCAGGATACTGACCACCCTTCCCTGCCAGGTCACCCTGGAGACCAAGGATGGAGGTGTCTTGTGGGGCCCGCAGCCTGTGCATGTGCACGTGAAGGATGAGAATGACCAGGTGCCCCATTTCTCCCAAGCCATCTACAGAGCTCAGCTGAGCCAGGGCACCTGGCCTGGTGAGTGACCACAGCAGCCAACTTACACCAAGGTCAGGTGGGCACTGATGGGACAGCAGAGAGCAAAGAGATGACCAGACAGTTGGCACAGGGACAGGGCAGCCAAGGTCCAAGCTGCCCTCTCCCATTTCTGTCCCATCCTGCACCCTGCTACCCCATTGAGGGTCCCATCCACTCTTGGCCTCCGTTTGCTCCTCTGTGAAGTAAGATAAAACGCTGTGGCTCACCTCCAGAGTCCTGGCATGGTGATGGACACAGAAGGAAGGACCAGGGAGAGATGGAGAGGCATGGGAGACTCTCCCCACTCCCTCTTTCCCTTACAGTGTACCCTCCCTCCCACACCAGGCATCCCCTTCCTCTTCCTTGAGGCTTCGGATGAGGACGAGCCAGGCACAGCCAACTCGGATCTTCGATTCCATATCCTGAGCCAGGCCCCAGCCCAGCCTTCCCCAGACATGTTCCAGCTGGAGCCTCGGCTGGGGGCTCTGGCCCTCAGCCCCAAGGGTGAGCCTGAGCTGGGTGTGCCGGGGAGGGAGGGTAAGGGAAAGCTGGAGAAGGTGGCATCTGGGCTGTAAGAGGATGGGCTTTGAGAGGCAGAGGAGGAGGAAAGGGCATTCTAGGTGGGGAGAGAAGCAAGGCAGAAGGCCGCAGAGGCAGAACCATGCGTGCAGGGCTAGGAAATGGTGTGAATGGAGTGCCTCATCTCTACACTCTGGAGCCCCCGGCCAAAGGGACAAGAATAGGAGTGGCTTAGGACATTGCTGGGAGACCTCGGGACTGATGGCAGAAGAGATCTGCACCTGGAGTTCAGACCAGAGCCACCCAGGCTGGAGGTGGAAAGAAAAGTGAATCATACATCAGCCTGGCCATCCACCCATTCACCCATCCACCACCGAACCACCTGTGCAGCCCGCCTGCCAACACTCACCATCCAGACACTCCCCCGTTCACACACCCAAACCCCCATCCATCCACCTAGCCAACCATTCATCCAGCTGATCATCTACCCATCTACCCACCTCTCCATCCTGGTCGTCCACCTACCCCTCCAGCCCATCAACTATTCACTGTGTGGACAGATATGGAAATGACTCCACAACTGTCAAGTCCCGGTTGGATGCTCACAAAGGTGCTAAAAGGCCTTCTCATCCTTTGGCTAACAGAGTATCCCAAGCACCTGCCATACGCTTGGTTTTGTATTTCACACCTTGCTGAGAATGATGCCCTGGCCCCTGGCCCCTGCCCCCTCGCCCCCTGCTCAGCTGACCATCCTATCCCTTCTAGGGAGCACCAGCCTAGACTCTGCCCTGGAGGGGCCCTACCAGCTGTTGATACAAGTCAAGGACATGGGCGACCAGGCCTCAGGCCACCAGTCCACAGCCACCATAGATGTCTCCATAGTAGAGAGCACCTGGGTGCCCCTAGAGCCTATCCACCTGGCAGAGAATCTCAAAGTCCCATACCCACACCACATTGCCCAGGTGAGTAAGTGGCTGTCAGCGGCTGAAGCAGCCCCATGGATAGTGAGTGCAGCTGGGCCTGATTTTCGTTGACATTTAGGGGGTGGCTCTGGGGCCCAGCTTTACCTCTGCTCCTCCCTCCTCTTTTCCCATCATTTCCCATGGAGTGGGATGTTCAAGGCGCTAGAACAGGCCCGCAGCCTCTCCCCTGTCATCCTCTGGCAGGTGTGTCTCTGTGCTCTGACCTCCCTAGCTTGCCTAAGGCTTCCTCAAGGAGAACAGCTGCCACCTCCTGATGCCATGGGGATTGTCACCTAGGTCAGGAATGTCTCCGGCCTCTTCTAGGAATGCCCTGGGGTCAGGCTCAGCCTGAGAGGGCAGAAAATAAAATAACCTGGTCATTTGGGCACTTTGGGCAGGGTCCAGGTTTGGACCAGGGCAAGGCCACTATGGAGTTGCCACTGCAATGAGTGCCCCAAACAGAAGGATTCCACCTGGACTCCAAGCCCAGGGAGGGCAGCAACTTGCTTGGGGTCACATAGTAGTTGGGGTCCAGGCCCTCCTTCAGAATCAGCTGGGGCACAAGTGCTGACATGGATTGTTCCTGCCCCTCAGCCTGGGGTACCCTCATTCTGTGTCCCCCTCCCAGGTACACTGGAGTGGGGGGGATGTGCACTATCACCTGGAGAGCCAGCCCCCTGGACCCTTTGATGTGGATGCAGAGGGGAAACTCTATGTGACCAGTGAGCTGGACCAAGAAGCCCAGGCTGAGGTGAGGTGAGAGGGAAGCCAGAGTGCAGGCTTGGGGGTACTTGGTCACTGTCCAGTTGGCTTTTGGGGGTGTCACATCCCCCACAGATGCTGAGGCAGTGGAATAGAGCCCAGAATAGCTGGAGCTGGCCACCAGAAGGGAGCTCAGAGTCAGGCCAGGCTGGAGCTGCCCTTGGCCCTGACCCAAAGCCCCCCACTGCCCACTACAGTACCTGCTCCAGGTGTGGGCTCAGAATTCCCGTGGCGAGGACTATGCGGAACCTCTGGAGCTGCATGTGGTGGTGACGGATGAGAATGACAATGTGCCTGTCTGTCCCCCGCTTGGCCCCCCAATCCGCATCCCCGAGCTCAGCCCCCCAGGTGAGCTATGGGCCTTGTCAGGGATCAGGGAGGGGTGGAGTCCCTATAAACCATCCTATCTTGCTCTTCTCTGGGATGGGGGCCCAGTGTCAGGCCCCCATATCAATATCCCTCCCCAAGACACGCACACCCACTCACACACGAGCTCAAGTTCAGTTTAGCACAAAGGAGGAGTAGGTGGGGTAAGGCCTCCAGGCTGGGCTGCGGTTCCACCCAGGTGGGTGCTGTCTTATAGGCACCGAAGTGACTAGGCTATTGGCGGAGGATGCAGATGCCCCCGGCTCCCCCAATTCCCATGTTGTGTATCGGCTCCTGAGCCCTCAACCTGAGGAGGGGGCAGCAGGGAGAGCCTTCAAGCTGGACCCCACTTCAGGCAGTGTGACACTGGGGGCTACTCCACTCCGAGCTGGCCAGAACATCCTGCTCCAAGTGCTGGCTGTTGACCTAGCAGGAGCAGAGGGTGGTAAGTACCCCGGTGGTGACCCAGGCCCCCTGGCCCCTCTGTTCCTATCCTGGCCTCACCAATATGCCCTCCCCTGCCTCAGGCCTCAGCAGCATGTGTGAGGTCGCAGTGACAGTCTCAGACGTCAATGACCACGCTCCTGAGTTCATCACTTCCCAGGTAAGCAGACACAGGGGAGGAGACCTTGGGTAGGGTGTTGGTGGGGGGCTCACTGCCCCTCCCCATCTCTCCAGATTGGGCCTATAAGCCTCTCTGAGGATGTGGAGCCCGGGACGGTGGTGGCCACACTCATGGCCACTGATGCCGACCTTGAGCCTGCCTTCCGCCTCATGGACTTTGCCATTGAGAGGGGGAACGTGGAAGGGATCTTTGGCTTGGACTGGGCGCCAGACTCTGGCCATGTCCAACTCCAACTCTGCCAGGTAAGGGGCTGGGCGGACAGGAAAGGGGCACACACATGCACACACGTATGCACAGTGTACCACATAGTGGTGCACCCACACAGTGACCCGGGCCTCACTGGTTCCAGAACCTCAGCTATGAGGCAGCGCCAAGTCATGAGGTGGTAGTGGTGGTGCAGAACGTTGCAGAGCTGGTGGGGCCAGGCCCCGGCCCTGGAGCCACGGCCACAGTGACTGTGCTTGTGGAGAGGGTACTGCCACCCCCCAAGTTGGACCAGGACAGCTATGAGGCCACAGTCCCAGTCAGCACTCCAGCCGGCTCCCTTCTGCTGACCGTCCAGCCTGCAGATCCCACGAACAGAACCCTCAGGTGAGCAGAAAGCCCAGCCCCTTATCTGGGCTGGATCTCTCCTGCTCCCCAGGGTTGACCCTCCGGCCTCAGCAGGGACTCCCATTACCTATGGCCTGGACTATTTCTCAAACTCTGGCTAATGCCAAGGTTGTGTCCCCTGGAGGCGATCAGGGCTGGATAGACTGGACAGAGCATGGAGGGTGGTGTTTGGACCCCGTGAGAGCTCAGATTATACCTCACCACCTGGAGGGAGGAACAGGCCTTCCTCCAACCCCACCCACATTGCAGCACAGACAGGCTGTTCCCAGGCTCTGACCCCATCCCTACCCCTTTGCAGGGTGACCTGGAACTAGTGGAGTTGAATCAGGCCCCCCAGACTCTGACAGTCCCTTCCCCACTCACATTACCCATTGTTCAACACCCCCCCCACCAGTCCTGGCACTGGGGAGAGAGAATAGACATCTGGGCACTGCTGTTGCCCCTGAGTCACAGAGAGGGTCTGGAACTTGAACAGGTCACACGGCCCTGGGAGATCCTGGGCAAGACCCCATATGTAGTCCCAGAGCCTCCCCACACCCCTACCTTTGTCTGGGCCTTAGGTTCTCCCTGGCCAATGACTCAGAGGGCTGGCTCTGCATTGACAAGGTCTCTGGGGAGGTGCACACGGCCCGGTCCCTGCAGGGCGCCCAGCCTGGGGACACATACACAGTACTCGTGGAGGCCCAGGATGCAGGTATGGCCAGGCAGTGGTGGGGGCCTCTGGGAGGGAGCACAGACCTCAGACAGACAGATGGGCAGGACCGAGCTTCCTCCCTGGGGCCCTTGCCCACATCCCCCCAGCCCCAGGCAGAAGGAGGGACAAGGAGCTAGGTCCAGTTCCTCTCTGAGAGTGAGTGTACCCCCAGGCAGCAGGCCTGGTTTCTGCCTCCCCTCTCTTGCCACCCTGCTAGCTTGACACTCACTATCCCCCAGCCCTGCACCTTAGCCCCAGGGGGGCTTCTCAGGGTGTCACTGCAGGGCCAGGCTGGGGGCAGAGGAGGGTATGGAGGTGGAGGTGGAAGGAGGGCCTTGGCCACACCTGTGGCAGGAGTGCCAGGAGCTAAGCTGAGTTCTGAACTGGCTCTGACAGGTGAAGGGCTGGCCTGGGGGTGGGGAGGTCAGGGAGGCAGGCTTCGGCCCAAGCTGGGCTATGGTGCAGGCATTTCCGCATTGGTGTGGGGACGATGATAGAAGGAGAGAAGAGTGGAGGGAGAGTGGCAGGATGAGACTCATGGGCTGTGGCGAGAGGGACCAGCCTGGGCACTCCGGAGCTCACCCTCACCCCAACACGCCCCAGCCAGCTCAGCGCTGCCTCCTTTGCAGATGAGCCAAGACTGAACGCCTCTGCAACCCTCGTGATCCACTTCCTGAAGACCCCTCCTGCCCCAGCCCTGACTCCGGCCCCTGTGCCCTCCCAACACCTCTGCACGCCCCGCCAGGACCACGGCGTGATCATCAGTGGACCCAGCGAGGACCCTGACCTGGCCAGTAGGCACGGTCCCTACAGCTTTGCCCTTGGGCCCAACCCCACAGTGCAGCGGGATTGGCGCCTCCAGCCCCTCAATGGTGTGTGGTGGGGGAAGGGAGGGAGGCTGTGGCCGGGGCAGGGACTGGGGGCACTTGGAAGGGAGATGCCCTTCCATCATGGGGGTGGAGCTGGGCCTAGGGGGAGCAGCCCCCAGAGGGCCTGTCCAGGCTGGTGACCCTGGTCATTGCCCACTGTCTCGACAGGTTCCCATGCCTACCTCACCCTGGCCCTGCATTGGGTGGAGCCACATGAACATGTCGTCCCCGTGGTGGTCAGCCACAATGCCCGGATGTGGCAGCTCCTGGTTCGAGGTGAGGCTGGGGCTCGGGTACAGGCAAGGTTGGCAGCCTGCAGTTCCTGAGGGGACCATTGGGATGCAGGGGGACAGGCTGGGTACACATGCCATATATGCAGGCTCACGCAGATAGCATATGCCTATGCACACTTGCACATTTGTGGCCAGGCACATGTACCTGGTGTACACACAGGCACACATGCAGAGGAACATGCAACTTCACCCACGTGTGGATATACACGTGTGCACAAAAACACATGGATCAGCCAGCTGGCCAGGCTGGGGACTCTGAGCAGCTGGGGAGCCCTCCCCAACCACCCTTATTTTTCTCCCCCTCCCCCCAGTGATCGTGTGTCGCTGCAACGTGGAGGGGCAGTGCATGCGCAAGGTGGGCCGCATGAAGGGCATGCCCACAAAGCTGTCGGCAGTGGGCATCCTCGTGGGCACCCTGGCAGCAATAGGTATCGAGGTTGGGCTCCTGTGTGGGGGAGGGTGATGGGTGGTTGGAGCCATAGCCTCCAAATAAACAGTGCCCCTTTTCCCCATGGTGCCCCCAGGTCTGAAAAAGTAACCCCCCAACTCTCCTAGTCATTATGCTTTTGCACACTGTCATCATAGTCAGTATCTCATCATTGATAACAGCATCACTGTTGCACGATTGCACATTTACTCTCTGTCTGGTCCATGCCAAGCACTGTATGTGAATTATTGCATGGAATCCTTCCATAACCCTGTGAGGTAGATCCTGGTATCTCCCCACTTTGCAGATGAGGTCACTGAGACTCAGAGAGGTTAAGTGACTTGCTCAAGGTTACACAGCCAGGTTGTGACAGAGCCCAGGCCTTTCTAGCCTAATTCCTTCAGTCTAAGCCACCCTCTCCATCCCCTTTATTTCTTCAGCCCCCTAAATTGTTTCCTTGCTGGCTCTTGCACAATGCTATGATGTGCCTTTCTCTTGGAGGTCCGTGAAAACACCTCACTGGCTCCTAGATGACCTCCACCCAAACTGCCCCACAGAGAAGGGATATTTTGAGTCTGGGGTGTACTGGAGCAGCCTCAGGTGGGTGAGGGCCTGATGAGGACCAAGCAGGTCCAAACAGTCAAGCTTCTCCAGGCACCAGGACCAGAGTCATACCCAGAGCTTTGGGGATGCTGTCTAGGGAACTTCATCTCCTTAGTAAACTAATACAAATTGCAGGGAGTCCCTCATGATGAGCAAGTCACACAGCCTCTTCTGAGGGCTGATCCATCTCTCTTGGGTCCCTCAGGCTTCTTCCTCATCCTCATCTTCATCCACCTGACCCTGGCGAGGAAGAAGGACCTGGATCAGCCAGCAGACAGTGTGCCCCTGAAGGTGGCCATCTGAATGGTTCAGGCAGCCCCAGCTTGGAGCTTGGCCTCTGGCTCCATCCGAGTTCACTGGGAGAGGGCCCAGCCCTGGAGATCCAGCAGGGGCCAGGACAAAGTAGAAGCCCCTCCACCTGCCCTGAGGTGGAGGCACCGTCAGCAGACACATCCCCAGGGCCTGAATCCTGACTTTATGGGCTGCCTGTGGGAGTGCTCCAAACGGCAGCATGTTTGTCCAGTAATAAACCTCAGAGAGCTGGGTTGGGCCTTAAGGGATTGCTATGCCCATGTCCCAGTGTCCATGTGCACGTGTGCATGTATGTGTGTGAGTGTACGCACACCTGCCCCCTCATGCCTTCCCCATCTCCTGCTGCACAGATAGGGTCTGGGGGCTTGAAGGACAAGACTGGGGTCCTCTGTGGGGAAGGACACAGGGGCATCATATGGGCTGTTGGTGAGATCTTGGGGCCACAGCAAGATGGGCCATTTCCTTGGGTACCCAGAGCCCACTGGCCACAGACCCTGGATGGGTTAACTCTGTGCAAGTGATGGTTGAGGAGCGGTGTCTTTGGGGGTGTCATTTCTGTGATTTCCTGGATGTCATCTTTGCTATGGGAGAGCACAACCTGTGTTTTCTGCTCATGTGTAAGCAACTTGTGTCCCTGTGCATGAGTCACCTGCACACAGGGGTGGTCAGAAGTCCCTCAGTCTCAGGAGGGGCCTAGGCAGGAATCTTGAGGACTCCATGGGGCTGGGACAGGAGAGGTGAAGCTGGGGACATGTCCTTCTGCAGACTCCAGGGAACTTCTGTGTTTCACACACAGGCTGGCGAGTGCATAGGCACATACTGCAGAAAGTCAAGGCAGAGAGTCCCTCAGATGGACACCATTGGGGAGGGACAGGAACCACCGTGGCTTACTCTGCAGTTGCCCCTGTCTGAGGTGAACCCTGGCCCCTGGCCCAAGATTAAGCCATGTTCCTGTTGCCTTGCTAAGCCCTGACCACACCTCCAGATTGACCTCCAATCCCTGACCCTTGACTGACCCTAGACACATGCTGATCCCCCAAGACCCCTTCCCAACGATCTCTGGGGAGGTAGGGGGGACTTGCTGTTTCAGGCACCCTGAGCTGATGATGGTAAATCACGGGGAAGGGAGAAAAACAACCTCTATGGGGCCCGGGCCCTATTTTTAGGAGATAATCTCTCCACTGTTGGCAGATTCTGTGGGAGAGGGGCCAAGCCCAGCTAAGAGAGATGGGGCAGGCAACCTGGCTGGCCTGGGGGAGGCTGGGAGACTCAGCCAGGATCCCCAGCCCAGGGGATGGACTCTGAGGCTGGCCCCGGTCACCCTGGGCTCAGGGACCCCCACTGGAGGCCCTGCTGACTACTCTAGCCCAAGCAGGCCTTCCCTGCCCTCTCCTGGATCCTCTGACGGCCTGCACCCTCTCAGAAGTCTCCAGGCTGTAAAGCTCTTTGGAGGTAGCATCTCATCTAATCTTCCCATCAACCTACAAGGGAGGATTATTTGCCCCATTTTCTAGTGGAGGATCTCGAAGGTCAGGGAGGTTAAGGGATGTAGCTGGGAGTCTTGGAACCAGGGCACAAGGCAGAACTGTCTGGCCGAGGTCTATGTTACCTCTCTAGAAGTGTCCACAGCCTTCAGCTGGTCTCTGCTCCCATAGGATCCCCCAGAAGAGCCTTAGAGAGCACCCAGGCCAGCTCCTTCCTGCATAGAATTCTTCGCAGAACGCTGTAGGGTAGATCCTAGTATCTCCCCACTTCGCAGATGAGGTCACTGAGGCTCAGAGAGGTTAAGTGACTTGCTCCTACGGGTGGGAAGGTGAATTGCAAAGAGATGGAGTGAACTTCCTAGGTTTATAAAGACAGTAAGATGTGTCACCTAGCTGGTACCACCCTACTCTCTGAGTCCTTGTTCCGCATGGATGGATATGTAGACAGGTGGGTGGGTGAGCAAGTGGATAGACGGATGGGTAGGTGGATGGGTGGATGGATGGATTGGTGGTAAGATGGATGGGTGGGTTGGTAGCAGGTGGGTAGGGAACCAACAAAGGAAAGGGTGGTTGACAGGATACCAGAGCAAATTAAGTCATCTGCCCCAGTTTGAGGGCTTCGTCTTTGGGCCTCCAGGCCCCAGGCCACTCCCTGGTTGAGTCAATGCTGGAGCTGACCACAAGGTCCACAAGCCCTTCTCCAGGGACAAGGGCTCAGTTTCCCTGAGCATCTGTGGGCATAAACCTCTCCTGTGATCCTCAGCCCCATTCTATAGAGGAAGGTGAGGATCAGAGAGGGGGTGTGGCTTGTCCTGGGTCACAGAGGGAGAGAAACACGAAGCTGGCACTGGTCTCTAGGCTTGGCAGTGGGTCAGTGAGTGCTTGCAGGGATTCATGCTAGTGAGTTGGGCCTCACTGTGCAGGCAGGGCCCAGACCCTGCTAGGGCAGGGTGGGGGAGAAGGCTCAGTATGGGCAGAAGAGCACGTGATCCATGTTCTGCTCATCCTTGCTGTGTGTTCCCAGGTAAATTCCTTCAGCTCTCTGAGCCTTGGTTATTTGTTGATAAAATGGGCACCACTTCATGAGGTTCTTGGGAAGACTACATGAAATAAATGCATTTAGCACAGAGCTCAATAAATGTGGCTTTCCCCAATCCAGGGATTGTTGGGGGGCTAACCACAGATGCCTACAGCCCCACACTTACACACAATTCCTAGAGGCCCCATGAGGTCCAGGCTCTTGGGAGGGGATATGGACAGGGACCGCAGCTCCAGCCCCCACCTGGCCTTACTGGGTGACCCCTTCCAGCCTTGGCTTCCTTCCAGTGCCTATGCTGTCTTGTTCTGCCATGTTGAGGGGTGTCACGGGCTCTGACTGGTCTGGGGCTGGAGGGGGTCGAGGGGTCAGCCCCAGTGGGGGCCTCCTGCTCCCCCTCTCCCAGGCCTCTTCCAGAGGCACAGGGCCAGATCAAAGGGACCCAGCACTGAGGGTTGGGAGGCGGGCTTGGAAAGAATGTAAACATGAGGATATTTTTAAACTTTTTCCAGCCCCAGTGATTAGGGCTCTTGAAGCAAGAGGCCCAGAGGTCAGTCTGGCCCTCACTTACAAAGAAAGAAACCATCTTGGGGCCCTACCCCCCAACCTACCTACACCCACCCCAGGACTCTAGCTTGGGCCTCAGGGCAGAAGTTCTTCCCATGGTCTCACCTGCAGATGTCCTGCTGCTGTGGGATCACATGTTTCTAATGAAAGGGCCTCAGAGGCATGGGAAGACCCAAAGGATTGCAGGGGGGGCAGGGAGCCTGCTTGGCAGGACTAGTGTTGGGAGACTGAGCTTGGGAAACCCCTGGGCAGCCCTGTCACTCTAGCAGGTGTGTGCAGGCATGTGTGCATGTGTGTGTGTGTGTGCACACGCGCGCACGTAGTGTAGGCTGTTCTTCATGATGCCTATGTCAGAATGCGTGTGAGTGTGCAAGGAGCTCACCTCAGCCCATCCTTCCTCCCCTTCCCTAGCATCCCTGACCTCCTCCCAGGACCCAGGTAGGTGGGTGAGGCAGGGAGACAGGAAGCAGGCCCGAGGGTCAAGGGAAGAGTCACCTGAGAATGGGAGGACAAGAGAGCAAGGGTGCCAGAGCAGGGGCCGGGGGATGCTAGGGGCAGGGGCCATGCAGTGAGTCAGGCTGTGAGAGCTGCAGGGGCCACTGAAGTGGGGACTGGGGCACTCGGCTCCCTTGATTGCCCCCAGGTGTCACAGTGACTTGGGAACTCGCAAGCTTCCTGGATTTCCCCTTCCAGTGTCACAGTGACGGACGCGCACCATGGTTTCCATGGCAACAGCCTCTTCTCTCAGAGTGAAGTAGCCATCCTCACATGCTCAAGGAGTGTCACAAGGAGACTCCTGTGGGGGCCCCACACACAACCTGTGGTCACATCCCAGGGACCTTTACACGGGGCACATGGACACCCTCACCCTGACACATCCCCACGTACCAGAAAGTCAGAGTCAGAGTTCTCGGGGCATTCAGAAGCCACGCCAGCCCGCAGTTATCAGGACAACGAGGGGCCCTAGCCCCAGGAGAAGCCTTGACCAGCTGTCTCCCAGGCTTCAGGGGCTGTGGTGCCACCTTGCCCTGCTTATGGGCCCAGAGAGGGACAGCGTCCAGCTGTATCTCACACATCTCTTCAGTGGAGGGCAGGGCCCAGGCCCCAGGCCAGGATCAACAAGGCAGCACGGTCCCCTCCAGATCCCCCCCCGACCCACTGAGGCAGCAGCAGCAGGAGTGGGGCTTGGGGTTTTACCACAAGGTGTGGTGGGACTTTGGGCCCAGGATGGTGGGGAGCTGGGTAGGGCTGGGACGGATGGGGAGGGGGACCTGGAGCCTTGTCCTCAATCCGAGGGCTGGAGCTGCCCACCTAAAGACATTACTGTGTTGTCCCAAGTTGTTGGCATCCTGTGTGTGCCACTCACCAGTGCTGTGGCTGTTCTTACCCATGTGGCGGTGGTGGTGGCGGTAGGGTCAGAGATAGTGGCTGGGTGGGAGGGAGTCATGAGCACCAGCCCCTTATCTGACACATTCCCTGGAAACTTGGCAGGGACTGCCAGCCTCTGGTGGCTGGGCAGGGCGTGAGGTGGTCACAGGGATGGTGGGGGTTGGGCTCACTGCAGATGAGGCTCTGCTCCAGCTGCCTCTCCTAAGCCGGGCAAGGTCCCACCAGAACTGGCCTGGGGGTTTCTAGTGGGATTTCATCCCATGTCATTAACCACAAGTCATCCTTAGTTCCTTCCCAGTCCAACCCAGAATACACCACCATCACTGAGCTTTTGACACTCCAGCGGACGATGTGCTGGCTTCCTCAGTGAGGGGGCTGCCTCTCTGTATGGGAGAGCACTGCCCTGTGAGCCACAGGGGCCCAGTCTGGCCACTGTCCTGCCCACTTCCTGGCTGTGTGACCTTGGGCAAATCACTTGCCTCCTCTGACTTTCAGTGTCCTCATCCCTCTCCTGGGCTGTTGTAGAGATGACAGGGTCCAACCACCAGGAATGTGAGCTAAGGGCTGCAAATTGTGTGTGTGTGTGCACATGTGCGCATGTGCACTTGGTGGGGGGACAGGGTGGGGAGAGGGAGGCACATTGGTCCCCCACTTTAGAGACTCCCGCCCCATGGATTTTCCATTGGCACGTCGGCACCTTCTCCCCCAAAATAGGCCCTGCGAGCTGTGTGCGACAGAGCCCAGACTGAGGGGCCTTTTTTTAGCTCGCCTTTGATTGTCAGCTTTCCAGCGGCTATTTCGAGCCCCAGCGCCTAGAGGAGTAGGGCCAAGTGGGGGCCGGGGTTAGCTCAGTGGGCCTGGCTGGCTCCCGGAAGGCATCCCCATGGGGCAGCCATGTCCTCTCACACCCAGCGCTGCTGGCAGGGAGAGCACAGCATCCCCGTGTCTGGGGCCTGAGGGCTCATCCGCCCACCTCCAGGGAAGCTGCAGACCTGGCAAAACCCAACCATATTTATAGAGCTCACCCCACAGGCCACTGCCCAACACTGCCCCCAGAAGTGCACATTGTGGGGATTAACTGAGATAATACAAGCAAAGCCCTTACTTAGCACATGGAGTGGCACATAATTGGCCCTCAAAAAAATGGAATGGCTGGTATTGTTACCGTCCTTACAGCTGCCGTCATTCTTGCTATTGTTGGTACACGAATGTTTATTAGATTTCCTTCCAGTCTTTCTTCCGTGCATTTATCTTACGTTGCTGGGTTCAGGACGTGGCACTTCCCACCCCACCGCCCAATACACACACACACACCTGGTTTCAGCAAGGGGCCCCTGTAAGTCTGCTGGGGTGCCCCACTGTGTATCTGTGGACCCCACCCCTAGGGGTCACCCCCTCTGGAGATGGCCTTTGGGGTTGACCCCTGAGATGGTACTGGACCTTTCCGAGTATGTGTGGATGTGCCCACAGCTTCTGTCGTCTCCTCTAACGCTATCAGTCACTGCTCCATAGGCCCCAGATTCTGAAAGTCAAGTTCTAGATGCTGGATCCCCAGATGGTCCCTGCATCTGGATTCTAGAACTCTCCAACTGGAACCTGAGGAAATGGGCTTTTTCTATAGCTGATGTAAGAAAGAATTTTCTGGCTATTCAGGTGCATAAGACTTAGTGATAGATGATAAGGACAAATAAAGATGCTCCCAGCACCCTGGTCATGGTGTGTGCGTGTGCAGAGGTGTGAGCTGCCAAGAAGAGGAGACAGGGCGCAGGAAGCCAGCTTCTGGGAAGTGGCCGGTGCAGGGAGAGAATGGGAGCGTGGCTGGGCCAGGCCTCCCCTTCCCTGTTGGGGTCATTTCCCAGCAGGGTAGCAAGGTCAGCTGGGGTTAGGGGGTCACATGTTCTACCCTCGCCCCAAGTGGTTACTGCACAAGGTGAGGCTTCCTTGTTACCCGAAGGACAAAAATAGGTCCCAGGTGATAGCCTGAGATCTGTGCCCATAACCAGCAGGGTTATTCTGAGAGTGATAGGCACAGGGCCAGGCCAGGCTTCAGTCCGGTGGGACTGAGCTGGAAGTGACATCCTCAGCCTGCAGGCTCACTCTGCCCCTCTGGGAGTCCTGCATGGGGGTGGGGACTGGGATCATATGCAGGCTGACCCTTGATAGGTGGGCTTGAATCCTGCCTCAGCTATGTGACCATGGACTAGCCGTTTGGCATCTCCGAGCGTCCACCTCCTTCTCAAATGATCGGAAATCTGATCCCTGCCTCTCAGGGTGGCTGAGAGAATTTGGTGAAGCTGACAGATGGCACTCAATAGATGTGACTCTTCAGCTGTCCCAGAGTCCAGGCCCAGGGGTCCAGAGGGGGCAAGGATCTTGCCTGAGTCGTCCAGCAGCAGAAAGGCCCCTTCTCCTCCAACTGTGAAGGAGCCACACTCAGGCACAAAAGCACATTTCTGGAAGGGCTTGTGGGGATTTTCCAAGAACAGCTCTGTCCAACTGGAGAATTCCATTCCTGGCCCCACTGCCCAGGGCCCAGGCTAAGGAAGGGACACTCCGGCTCACTCCAGTTCTGCCCAGCTCCTGCTCCTTGCCTACGAGGCCCAGGCTGGGCTGCCCCACCCTACGTTCTCTTGCTGTTTGCTGTGGGGTCTGAGGGGCCAGAGGCTCCTAGGTCCCCCTCAAGGCCCTGGCACAGAACAGTGCTGAGCAGACCGTTGGGCCTCTTCCTGACCCCTGATCCCTTCCAGGGGCCTGGCCTTTCCCTCATCCAGCATGTCCTAGAATTTTCCCTGGACCCAGCCCCTGCCCTCAGGCTCACCCCAGCCGAAAGTGGATAAGCTAGCATGATGAACACTGACTTGGGGACAGGTGGCAACTGACCCAGCTTGGGGGTGGGGGTTGACAAAAGCAGCTGGAGAGGAGGAGGTTAGCCAGGCTGGGACAACTGCCTGGACAAAGGCCTGGAGGTGCAGCAGAGCTCAGGGGATTGGGACAAACTGTAAATTTTCCTAAAGGCTGGAGCACAGGTTTAAGGCAGCCTGATGGGCACTGAGGCCCGGGATTTGTGGGGGCACGTTGAACTGAACTCAGTTATTTGCTGAGCTGGAATTGGACCCTGATCCCTTTCCCAGCCCAGACCTCTTCCCTCCACAACCATTCCCACCAGGGTTTTGGCCAGAAGCAGGGGTGTCCTGTCTGAGGAAGGCCTGGCCGCCTGATTGGAATCCCAAGACATACCAGGTGTTGGAGGCACAGCCGGGGGCCCAGTTCAGCTCTTCACAAGGTGGCTGTCATCTGGGATATTCCTGTACCCAAAAACACACTTTCTGCCTACAAGGTCCCTGAGGAGTGACAGGACACCCAGACCTGCTGGGAGCAAAGTTCTTGCAGGGTCCCAGCTGGGCCCTGGGACTCCCCAGACCCACCCTGCCTCTCCATCTCAACTTCTACCCAACACCTGCCCTATCCTGCTCTGGCCACCACCTCCACCTTGGGGAGGGGAGCATGGCCCCCTGCCACCCTGAGGCTGGCACCAAGGTTTATGAGCCAGTGCAGAAGCCTCTGAGAGCCATATGGGTGGAAAAAGTTACCCGGTTCTAAATCAGCCAGCCTTGGGGTGATCTCATCCCCTTCCCAAGATAATCACAGGCCCCTCCCCCACCCACAGGCCACTGGCCAATGGGGTAAGTCACGAGGGAGCTGGTGGAGGCATGTGGCGGGGGGGGGCTGGGGGTAGGGTTTCAACTGTACATTCTGTGTTGTGATCTGATCCCCCCCATTTACAGTATTTACAATTCGCAGTTTCTTGTCAAATAAACTATAAAGATTTTCCACCATCACGTTTTCTTTTCTCAATCACTTTTAAAGTCTGCCAGGATGGATGCATCAGAATCTCTTTGTCCAGCCTCATTAAGGAGGACGTGGGACATGTTGGCGGTGTCCAGTTTCTCTTTCTTACAAACACCGGTGCTGTGACCATTTTTGTTCAAATCCTCTTCTGCAATTGCCTCTCTTTCTCTCTCCCCTCACCCCCCCCCAATCCGAGATAAATTCTGATAGGTGCTGGGTGGGAGGGCAGGCCTCACTGTGTGTCTGAGGAGTTCTAGGCCCTTCGTGCCAAGCCCAGGGCAGGGAGGGGGATCAGAGGCCAGTCCAGGGCCATAGGGTCAGGAGAGTAGGGCAGGCTCTGGCCCCTCTGGCCTTCTTGATGTGCACACCCCTGAGCTTCCACCCTTCCAGCCCCAAGGGCCAGGCTGATCAGGGACACAGGGAAACACCCTACACAGGGTCTCCCCTGATGCATGCTGGAGGTTGCATCCACACAGCCCCCATTCCAGGCACAGGCAGAGCTCCCATCCTTAGGGTGGGACCCCCGGCACTCCATCCAATGCAAATCTTGTCAAGTGTTCCCCCAGCTTTTGTTAGAATGCTTCCAGGGACCAACAGCTCACTCCTTTCTAAATTGCTGCGAGGCCTTTGGGGAGCAGGGGGAGCACATGCTTTTTATCAAACGAATAAATATTCAACAGAATCGCATGATTGCTAAGAGGAAGCTTTGGAGTCAGACACCATGGGTGGAAACTCAGCTCTGTGTTTACTAGTTTTGTGACCTTGGGCTCAAAACCCAGGCTCAGTTTCTTTGTCTGGAAAGTGGGTTAATAATAATTGCTCATAGGGTTGTGTGAGGATTAAATGAGATAATACATGTAAAGTGCTCAGCACAGAACCAGGCTAGAGCATATGCTCACAAATGTGACCTATTATCATAAATTATCATAAATTGAGTCCCTGCTGTGCCTAGTTAACAGGAGAGACTCCCTAGCTGGAAGCAGTCAGGTGGCTGAGGCACAGCAGTGGAAGAGGCGGAGACGAGGTTGAGGGGTGGGCAGGGTCAGATCACTCTCAGCCTTGCACATCATGCAGGGATTGACAGGTTTCTCTGACTCCTTGGACGCAGAGGAGGGTGGTGGGGGTGGTGATGGGAGGATGTCAATGAAGGCTTTTTTATTGTTGTTAATAAAAAAATTTCCAACACACAAAAGTAGAGCAAATAGTATGACAAAGCTGCTTATACCAGCTACCAGATTCATTGATTGTCAAGACTTTGCCACACTTGCTTCAGCTTTGTAGGTCCCCCCCCCGTTTCAAATCCTTTAATGATAACAGCGTTGCAGTGATTTAAGAAAATAACCATTCTTTCAGGAGTGCTTACTGACGGATAACTGGAAATGACATGCTTTAAATAGTTCAGCCACGACTACCCTGCCCCAAGAAAAAAGGGTGGTTGAAGCAATTGTGCAACTGTGGCTTGTGTTTGAAAGAGAAATAAACTGGATACACCATGGGTGCCTGTTTCCTCAGGAAGGCAGGAAAGGAGGCAGGGAGGCTGATGAGGAGGCTGGTGCAGCCTCCAGGAGCGGGGTGACAAGGCCCCAGCTAGTACAGCAGTGGGGTTGGAGAGGAAGGATGGATTCTAGGGATAGCTGGGAGGAAGTCCTGATGGGGTGCGGGTTTCTGACTTGGGTGGTGAATGAGACGGCCTTCTGATGGGACAGACAGGATCAGAAAGCAGCTGAAGTGGGGGGTGTCCCCCTGGGTTAAGCCTTGGGGGCATTTAATGAGCTTAGAGAGGCAGGGCCTTAAGGGCTGGACTGAAAAGCTTATGGCTCGTTCAGCTGGCTGTGGAAGGCTTATGACTTGAGCCAGGGCCCTGACAGAGCCTATGCAGAAACTGAACCAGGACAGGTGCCTTTAGGAAGCAATATGGGAAGTTCTATGGGTCAGAAATTTGGCAGGGCATCGTGGAGATGGTCTGTCTCTGCTCCACCATGTCTGGGGGCTGGAATCATCTGGAGCCTTCTTCATTCACATGTCTGGTACCTGGGCTGGTGACTCAATGGCTGGGCTCAGCTAGGACTCTCACACCTGCACACGGCTTCTCCACGACTCTTGGGTTTCCTCCCATCATGGTGGACTCAGGGTATTCGGACTTATAGAGTGTTGGCTTGGGGCTCCAAGAGCAAGTGTTCCAGAGAATATGATGGAAGCTATGTGGCCTCTTCTGATTTAGTCTGGGTAGTCACACCAAAGCAAAATAGTTAAAAAGGTAAATTTTGTGGGTTTTTTTTCCCACAATTAAAATTTTTCTAAATTTTAAAATATTAGTGAAAAAATTCAAACATACACAAAAGTAGAGGGACTAGTATAATAAAGCCACTTATAACATCTACCATATTTACCAATTATAGTACCAAGACTTTGCCATACTTTAACTTTGTCAATCCCCAGTGTCACTTTTGCTGTACAGCAGGTCCTCGAATAACGTCGTTTTGCTCAACATCGTTTCATTATAACGTTGATTAAAAAAAAAAAATTGATTCCGGGCCAGGGCAGTATCTGTGTGTAGTTCGCGTGTTCTCCCCATGTTTGTGTGGATTTTCTCTGGGTACTCTGGTTTCCTCCCACATCCCAAAGCTGTGTACGTTCGGTTCACGGGTGTGTGTACGTGGCCCCAGTGTGAGTGAGTGTGGGGGTGTGTGTGAGTGTGCCCTGCGATGGGACGGCGTCCTGTCCAGGGGCAGTTCCTGCCTTGTGCCCTGAGCTGCCAGGATAGGCTTCGGCCATCAGTGACTCTGAACTGGAATAATTGGGTAAGTCATTCTCTTACTTGTTTTTATTAATCGTTCTTAAATGTATGTGTAGCTCACATTTATGTCAATGTTTAATATTAGAAGTGTTTGGGGTCTTTATTTAAAAGTTCAATGATGTTTTTGTGATCAGAAACATGCTGTGGGAACTTAACTCTTGTTTATATCAATTAGCCTATGGTAAAATTGGTTTCCTTTTACGTCGTTCTGCTTAAAGTCCCAGTTTCCAAGAACCTATCAACAACGTTAAGTGAGAACTTACTATATTGTATTAGTTATAAGCAAATCCCTAAGGTCAGCCCAGATTCAAGAGGAGGGGAATTAGATCTCACTGCTTGATGGGAGGAGTGTCAAGGAATTTGTGGTCATCCTTAAAACCATGACAAGGAGCAAAAGGTAGAGGGTTCCAGGCTCCATCCAGGGGTAACCAGGGGGCTGGCCCAGCTCTTGGAAGAGGTGACTCCAGCTTGTGGGGAAGACAGAGACCTCTTTCCCTTTTCCCACTCTTTCCTCCCTAACATTTCAAATGCATGTGCAAATGCCTACTTTACACCAGGCACTGGGCTGATCCCTGGGGATCCAGAGGAGAGTCAGAGGGGGTTCCTGGTGCTGCCAAGAAGGCAGACATACAGACAGGAACTATCTGAGGAGATGTGATGGAAGTCCCAGTGCCTCGGGAACTGGAGGAGGCAGCTGGTCCTGCCTAGAAAGTGAGGAACCTCCCAGGGCAGGTGATGCCTCAGTACAGTCATGCTGAGTAGCAGAAGTGAGTCAGGTGGAGATGGAGGGTGAGGTGGCAGGTGTTCCAGATGAGGGAACAGCAAGGCCAAAGGCCTGGTACATTCTAGCAACATGGAGCTCTGTGTGACTGTAGTGCCCACACACCTGGGGAGCAGGTGGAGGAGGTCAGAAAGGCCAGCCTGGGGAGGAAGAGTCTGAGTATTCATCCTAAGGGTTATGGGGAGCCCATGGAAGGGTTCTGAGCACGAGTGACATGGTCAAAATGACTGCTGTGTGTCGAGTGGAACCAACTGGAGGGGCAGCTGTCATTTGGGATGGGGGAAGATAAAGGTGTTTGGACCATTCTTGGAGCTGAGACAGGGGTGGGCAGGAGCAAATGGCCTTTAGGAGGTGAGTGGGGGACTGGCCACAGGCAGTGGGGTAAGGAGGAGGGAGCAGAATGTGGGGCAGTGCACAGAGGGCAACAGCCATGCGAGGGGGAGACTGGTCAGGTGGCAGCCATTCTCCCACCACCTGGCTCTGGCTCAGCCTGGGACACCAGCAGCTCCTTCCCCACAGGGCAGGGCTGGGTGACCACAGGACAGGTCGTTCCCCCACCCCATGCTCATTCCCAGCTCTAAAGACCTCCGGAGTCCTGTGAGGCTCCCAGAGGGTGTTCCAGGCTGCGTCCCTGGAAGATTTGGCTTGGGCTGGGGATGGACCTCAGGCCTCATCTCAGGAACTTTCCTCCCACTCAGGCAGCCTCTGATGCCAGCATGGCCAGATGGCGACATCTAGAGGCAGCCTCTGCTTCCCACTGCCTCACCCGCAGAACCCCCGAGCCCCTCAGGATTTAGTGACCAAGCCACCAGGCAGAGCTTGGAAGAGGCATAGCTCCTCCATTTCTCTGGGCCAAAGCCCAGTACAGGGCCAGCAAAGCCCCTGGGACCCCAAGTGAACCATGGACACCCTGCCCTCCCACAAGCCCAGGAGCACGCTGGCTTGGTGACAACATTCCCCGTCCCCACCCCTGCACTGCTTTTTTTCAGAGGAGCAATCCGAGCTCAGCCAACCCTCCGACCCTCTTCTCATACAGAACGTCCTCACCTCCACCTCGAGGTGCAGGCCTGTCCTGTGTCCTGAGCCCCAAGGGAGAACACAGAATGGCCCTCACCTTTCCTGTAGTGTTCCATTTTAAGCTAGGTGTTCATTTCCACCCACCCACGCCCGCAGCCTCTCTGACACCTGACACTCCTCGCCAAGTCTCCTCGCTTCCTTTTGCTACCACGCTGCCACTCACTGTTTTTCTCCTAGTTCTCTGACCACCTTCTCTTTTGCTGGTTCTTCCCCATTTGCTCCTCCCTTAATAGTCTATCCATTCCTCCCTCTTTGCTCCCCCTGTCCTCCCATCCTTCCTCACTCATCCCACAATCAGCCTGTGCACCCCGGGCAGGACAGGGGACCAGGCCTGAGGCTGCAGGGATGGGGTGGGAGGAGCCGAAAAAGGACAAATACCCAACAGCCCTGGTAGCAACATCACTGGGCAAGTAGGGGATTGAGGCAGGACTTCCTGCTCTGCTCCCCACACACACCCCCACGCTGATGAAGAGCAAGACACGCCCACAGCCCTTCCGGAGGCCACTGAATGACCCTGCTCACTTTCCCCTTCCTGGAGGGCACTTGAGGGGCTCCTCCCTGCCCACTGTCAACGGAAAAGAAGCCAAAAACTCTGTAAAATAATTTAAAGAGGCTTATTCTCGGCCAAATTTGAGGACCATGGCCCGGAGCCATGCCCAAGAAGCCTTGAGCAAGTGGAATCACTGTGGCTGGGTTACAGTTTGGTTTTATACATTTCAGGGAGACAGGAATTACAGGTAAAGCCATAAATCAATACATGGAGGGCATACATTGGTTTGGCCCAAAAAGGTGGGACATCTCAAAGCAGGGGTGGGGGTGGGGAAGGGGGGCTTACAGGTTATAGGTGGTTTTAAAGACTCTTTGACTTGTAATTGGTTAAAGAAATGAAGCTTTGTCTAAAGGCTTGGAAAGTTTTAAGTTCAGATTAGGAAGTCTGTTAATCAGAGACAAGCCATATATTTGTTGTGTAAATTGAGGACCTGCAGGTTTGCCTTGTATAGCCTTAGGCCTGTTAATGAGTTACAGAGGATATCTCCAAGAAGGGAGGGGGGCATAGTGAGGCTTGTCTGACCTCCCTTTTCATGTCCGGCAACTCAGTTTTAGGGTATCCCCTGGCCAAGAGGGGGTCCATTCAGTCAGCCGGTGGGGGGGGGCGCCTTAAGATTTTATTTTAGTTCACACCACCCAGCCATATTTGGCTAACCCCCGCTTGCCTTCCCTGCACCTCCCATCCCTACCTCCACAGTGCCGCTGGTGCCCCCTCCCCAGACCCACTAGATTGGACCGTTCCTGTGCTTTACTCCACTTGCTGCTTTCCCTGGACTGGCCCCTCCTTATCCCCAGTGTCACGGGCCTCTCAGCCCCCACCTGGATGGGGCCACCCCTGGACATCTCCACATGCCTGGCCCTGGGGCATGCAGGCTTGTGCAGGGTGGACAGAGCAGCAGCTCCGGGCAGACATTCCTTCTGTCCCTCTGCTGCAGGGAGAGTAAGGTTGGGCATATGAGGGCTTTCCAGAATCCTGGAAAGCAGGAAGAGTTGAGATCCGAGATAGAGGAGGCTTTGGAGAGCCCCTCCACAGACCACTTTTCCAGGGGGTGGGGTAAGTAACGTGCCCCAGGCTACTAATTCCCTTGCCAGCAGAAGTCAGAACTGTAACCTTGGTCTTCCCGCTCCCTCCTTGCTGCCCCCCAGCCAGGCGATTTCCCAGACCAATGCATGCTTGCTGATAAACAGATAAAGTCGGGGACCAATGACTCTGTGACTCTGTGAGTCAGTAAAGGTTCACCCATCCGAGAGGAATCTGCTTGGAACACTAGCCGGCCACCTACAATTCAGAGGGTCACCAGGTGGGGGAACCATTTAAGAGTACTTAGTAGCACCAAGTAAAATGGAAACAAAAACTCTAGAGATAAAAGGTAAAAATTAAGTCTATAAATTTAATTTTCCCCCCACTGGTTAAAGAGCCCGAACAGCTCAATTTTCAAAATTTAATTCTATGTTCCTTCTATTTTTATCATGTTTCAAAATGATGGGACATTGGAATGTGTGAGTACATGTAGCTTGACTCATAATAGCCAAAGGAATATCAAAAGAGTTAACAGAACTATTTTATTCTCAGCAACAACCAAACAATAAAAAGACTTCTACCTTCCTTTCGGCACCACCAACCTCTCTTCCCAGCCCCACCCACCCTGAGCCAAAATTGTGCAAAAAGAGATTTTTCATGCATTATTATCCCCTTCTGAAAGCCCAGTTTTGGGACGATACTTTGGACTTGGTTCAAATTCGCAGCCCTACCATTGTGTCATGGGTGTTTTTCAACCTCTGGGCCTCAGTTCAATCATGTTAGAAAGGGGGGTAACAGTTCCCATTATTCTTATCAGACCCCAAACACTCCCCTTTCTACCTTTCCCTCCCCCATATCTGCTTAAGCCCAGCTTAACCACCCCAGCCCACACTAGAGTGTCAATGACTTAATATTTGTGTTTGCATTTTATGAAGTGCCCACTTGGAACAGCCCTTATAACTGAGCAGTGTCACTGCTCGTGCAATGAGCTACAGCTCAGTTAGTTAGTGGGGGTAGGTTGGAGGGGGTCTTCAGTTCCATCTAGGTAGATGCCTAGACCTTTTCCCCAAAGCTGGTTCTGCATTTAATATTAACACAGAAGCTGGTTTGACAAGTTGGTTTTACAAACTCAGTTAAATAATATGAAATCCCAGGAGGCCTTGGCACTGAGCGTGTGGAGACCCTCACAACAAACGCCTTCACTTCCTTTTCCTTTTTTTCAGGTCCCCACACACATCGTTAACACTAAATGAGGACTTCCTGTGTGGGCAGCAACCACCAAAAATTTGCAGAGCCACATACTTCTCTTTTGGGTGGACTCAAGAACAGCCTAAAATCTTCCATGGCCAAATAAAGGCTTGGCCTAATCTAGTATCCTAAGGACTAAAAAAGTAAGTATCCAAACTGAAAGAAACCAAACTTCATTTTATCTCTTTTATTTACAAGTTTTACTTAAATATCTCCAATGGTTAGAAAATCAGTGTCAAATATGAACATTGGTACCCAGCTTAAAACACAAATGTCAGTAATTATTAAAGAACATGATTAATTATTACAAGTAAATGCTTGGTAAGAAATATTTCCCAGGAGGCAAGTTAAAGGGTTAAGTGCCTCAGGATTAAGGGACAGAGCCTCAGTCTGCTCAGATGGATTATAGGGCAGTCCAAACATGCTTTCCACAAGGTGATGCAACTCGTATCACAGGCTGTGCCACCAACCTTTATCCCCAACTCCAAGGCTACACCAGGGCTTTTTCTGCCTCAGGAAAGAGTCACAATTCAGAAACAAATAAACCACTTTACGATGAAAGTTGGATGGCTCAGTTCCAGGATATTCTAGTTTAACCTGGGAAGTTAAGGATTCCCAAAAGCTGTCAAATGAAGACAGGTCACTAGGGGTTGTTGGACAAGAGTTGAGCCAGACTCACTCTGGACACATTTTTTTTTTTTTGTTCCATATGATTAATTATGCTCTTTAATTAACTCAAGTTCAAGCTGTTTATATTTCACTTATGTTTAAAAGGTGCCAACTTGATTGTATCTAAACTGAACCTTACCCAGTGTGCTAAATATAGAGACTTTTTAGACCAAATGTACTTCTGGGAAAAATGTTTATATAGTAACATACTGCAAACTTTACATGTTCATTATAATAAATTAGCTTTAATGTTACAAATAACATCTCAGAAAGTTAAATCTAAGTAACCTGATTTATCACATTAATTTGAATTTAGAATGCCATCTTATCTATCCATTTTGACCAAGCCCCGGAATCAACAGAGTTGTATTTATATTAAAAAAAAACAACACTAGATTAGGCCAATGTTATCAAAGTTTCCTACCTAAAATGATAAATGTGCAATTTTAAGCACCAAAGCATACTTTCTTCAAAAGTTACATCCAAAATATTAAATGTCCAATCTCATTTTTTTAGTTCATTTAAAAAGTCTCAGCCTCAATATTGAAATCTCTGTATAAAGGGAGTAAGAAATGCTTTGGAAGACCTGACAAGTACCATTAACCTCCTCTCAAATCCCAGTGTCCTGAAGCAGTAGCCCGTGTGCTTCAGGAAGGCCAGTGACAGCAGAATAGTGGTCAGGGGGACAGATATGCTGGGGTTTAACCAGAAGGAGGTGCTGCCTAGAGCATTCATGGAAAGAACTGATAGTTCATGGAGGAAAAAAGGCAGACTATAAATCAGCCTTTCTTCTCTCTCAATATGCCAACTAGAAAGCAGGAAAACTTATTAGGCAGAGGAAAAACAGATACACTTGGAAACACAGATGAGAAGTCTGTGTTCTCTCAGCTGTCTCACATGTTATTGAATCAGATAAATTTATGACCTATGCTAGGCTTCAAAGTAGGATTCAGACACTCTCTATGCTGGTAAAGGCTCCAAAAGTACTTCAGGGTTTAGCCGGCATCAAGAATAAAGGACAAAGAAAATGTCAGATAAGGAGAGTGCTCAGATATGTTAACAGACCCTCATGCTAGCAGGATAGGAGTGATTCACACTTTATTTTTGAGTTAAGTTCTAGGAGATCAGGCCTTGCGCTCATGCCTGTAATCCTAGCATTCTGGGAGGCTGAGGCAGGAGGATCACTTGAGCTCAGGAGTTCGAGAGCAGCCTGAGTAAGAGTGAGACCCACATCTCTACCAAAAATAGAAAAAAATTAGCCAGGCTTGGTGGTGCGTGCCTCCCAGCTACTGGGGGAGGAGGGAGTGGGTAGCGAGCGTGGCAGCTGAGGCAGGAGGATCACTTGAGCCCAGTAGTTTGAGGTTGCAGTGAACTATGAGGATGCCACTGCACTCTACCCCGGGCAACTGAGCAAGACTCTGTCTCCAAAAAAAAGAAAAAAAAAAGGATCTAGTAGATCAGAAGAGATGGAATACTAATGGTTTCAGAATAAAAGGACCAAGGCTTAAGAACCCAAATGAGAATTTCTTAGATGAAACCATATCACTAAACAGTTGCACTGGAAAATGTACAGAGAAACATCCCCAAGCTAGAAGTATCCTAACATTTGATTGAATGTCAGCTGGGACACAGACAAAAATGAGGATGTGCAACCTAGTTATTTGTTTTTCTTTTCAGTGGATGGCATAGGGTAAGATGAGGACAGGAATCAACAACAGCAGTTCAACTACATTGAAGAATTCCGGCTGATGTGGCACAGGAAAATAAAACTGTCGGTTTTGTGGGATTATATTTGTTTCCATTTAGGGACATATTTCCTGTTGTTTGACTGCCACAACTTCGTGAGAAGAGATTTATCCTCCTTAAGGATCCACATGGTTTAATTTTCAAGTAAATACAAAGACTCTGCAGCCCACAGAAACCATTATAAGTCACATTTTTATTTTTGCCCCAACTCCTATACTAAATATGGTCTAATTCCTGAGGAGAAGCAACGGCAATTTAGCCCAGTCTAGGGGCAAGTGTCCCATCTGATAAGTCTCCCTCGTCCGTCTCAGGATAGGAATCAGAGAGCCTCCATTAGTGACTGTTGTCGTTAAGCCCTTGCTAGTGACTGTTCTTAAGCCCTTCGTGTTTTCACCTCTCCAGACTGAGGCTGAATCTTAAGTCCACAATCCACTGAATAAGCCTGTCCAGCCTAAACTCTGTCACAACTACCTCCTATGATTGCATTCTCTCCTTCTTGCAATCATTTGAAGAGGGAACATTTTTTTAAGACGCAGGCAGCAGGAGCAGCGTGAGGGGTTCAGCATAACAGAGGTAGAAGGATTGTGTTAGGTGGAATTAACAAAAGAACATTTGAGAGGTATCATCAGAAACGTTAAATGCTAGGAATAAACTCCGAGAGGCTAAACCCAGGAGGAAATTTTACTAATGCAAGAAAGGCCAAGAGTTAAGGCTTAGATTAGTTACCACCTACAATGGATCAAAGTTTCAGGACTGGGACTCAGTGCACACCAAAAGCTGCACAAGCATTAATAAATTCAGCTGGTCCAGAGGCACAGAGCCTTTTCAGCTGAAAACCAAAACAAGTCATTCCAAGCATGCTTACAGTAGGCCTGTTTGTAAGTTTAAGGATTCAGTTTTAAGATAAACTAGAACAGAACTAGAATGCAGTATTACAAAATGTTTTCAAAGTATAACCACAAAAAAATTTAGGATATTGCATAGAAAAGTGTCCTGTAGTATGCTTTGTAAACCTAGGCTTTAATCATTTAAATAAAAAACAAAAGAAATAAAAATTTTCTTCGTGGTCTAGAAGTCCATGATTGTGAATTCAGGGCAATTATTGAATTTGCAGATTTTTGGCAACAAGACTGCAGAAGATCCTGAAGTTCTTTATTCTTAAAATCATGATTAAATTTACCCTTCGAAGGCTCTGGCTGACACGTTTAACAGTATCTTTGTAAAAGGACTTGGACTACACAAGCCTAAGCCAATCCTATAGTCTTTATGTTCTGCCCTCTGTGTGTATAAGAGTTGATCAAAACATACAGGGAGATGAAATTACTGCTATTGTCTTTAAACCTAGGCTTTTTCTTTTTTCCCCTCATGTTAGTTAATTGTTTAGCAAGCTACATATGCCTGCCCTTTTCACAGTAAGGTTTGGATAGCTAGTTTAAGAGTAAGTGAAAATATTTTAGAAGAGCATTTATATTAACCTTGGCAACAGGATGGGAGACTCTTAACCTCCCTTGTAATATGCATCAATTGATTCTGAGTTAAAATACACCACAGTGACAGTGATATCATCCCTGTACATTCTTGCCAAGTCCTCCGGCAATGTCAGCATCGCTGTCAGGCGCTCTGGCTCCATCTCCCCATACTCATTGCTCCCGATGGCATGTCTGATCAGACGTGTGGCTGCATTTTGGTCAGCGTCAAGGAGCCTGCTGGCTTTCCTCTGCAACAGCAGGCTCTGCATGAGCCCCAGGTTGGCAGGTCTCTGGGCAAGGTCTGGCTTGTGCCGATCCACCTTGGCCAGGTGCCCCACCACCAGCCTCACCACGTCCTCATTGCTTAGCATGTCCCACAGGCCATCTGAGGCCAGCACAAGGAACTTATCCTGGGGCCTCAGCCTGTGGTATGTGACCTCAGGCTCAGCAGTCAGGTAGGGGGGTGTATAGTAGTGTGGGGGGGTAAACTGGTAAATGTTGAGGGCCTCAGTATCAAAGCCCCTCTCCAGGACGCTGCGCTGCAGCTCTTTACTCCACTTCAGCTGGACATCCCCGAAGGCCCTGCAGGGCATGAGGACACCCAGGAGCCTGTCGTCCATGATGATTGTCCTGTCCTCTGACTCAGGGTGCTCCCTCTTTAGCCGGGACAGCTCAGCCTGGTTCCAGGCATTGTGGTCACGGGTGAGGGGCAGACAAGACCACATGCCATTGTCCTCCTGGACACCAAGAATGGCCCGGCAGTCACCAGCATTTGCCACATGCAAGTGAACTCCGTCAACATGAGCCATGCAGGCTGTTGCCCCAGAGAAAGCAACCTGGAGTGACAGGTTTCTTGTCACCTCGTCTTCTAGGGGGGCCTGGATTTCCAGCGAGATGTCAGAATCCAGTCTCTGGAAGGAGTACATTAATGCTTCCTCAATGCTCAGTCCCATTTCCACGTGTAGGTCAAGCAGTTCCTGCCAATAGACACGGAGGTGGTCGCGATGTACTGATGTGACATCCTTGTAGATACTGTTCCCTGGGTGCTTAAGCCACTGCAGCATGGGCAGCAGGGGCTTCATGCTTTCCATCGCTCCCTCCATCTGCTCTAGGGTCTGGTGGGACATCAGGGACACTGCTACATAGTAGAAGAGCCTCTCGCTCACTGCTTGCGCACATGCATGACCACCATGTCCGTCAAAGATGCCAAACATCAGTCCACTGGTCTGCAGGCAGGAGGCTACACCTCGCCGGTCCTCCACTGGGGAATTGGCAGCCAGCTGGTTGCTCTCAAAACGCAATACTGAATTTGGGACTCCACTGTCAAGATCAAGAATCTTGTGGGCTGACTCACCGGCTCGAAGCACTTCATTTACCTGCTCGGGGCTGAGTTGCAAGTGGAAATCATCTTCCTCCGTGGACGTGTGTCTGTATGCCTTCTGAAGAGTAAAGCTACCACATGGGGAACTGTTTTTTAGCATTGGTGGCACCTGAGAAAAGAGCTTCCATTTTGATTTATTCCTATTTGAGACACACCTAGAGTATAAACGTCTGCCCCCTTGAAATGTGGCAACGCTGTTCCTTACAGAATTTAAGATCCAGTAGGCCACAGTACTTGACATTCTGAAACTACAGCAGCAAATGTGTTCCTTCAGGGAAAAAGGATCTTTTCCTTTCCTGAAAATTAAAGTTTAAGAAAGTTTCAAATTTAGCTGCTTAAAAATACTGACTTCTGAAAATCTGCTAATATCCTGAACAAAAACGACTTAAGGTAAACTAAAAGAGTTGACTGAACTCAAAATACTAAGTCTCCCTACTCCCCATTAACACATAAACACATTCCAGAAAATTTGGAAAACAGGTTTTTATACATTCTCTCCTGCTACAGAGCCACTGCGGGCTTCACTCTTTCCTCCCAGCTGACCTAGAGGCCCCTTTTTCCTCTTCTTCCCAAACCCTTTCTCTTGTCTGAGCACAGTCTTTAGCTCCCAGGTTCACACTCTCCCTAGCAGACTATGTGTTCATTTAAATATCTGCTTCGGGCACCATGTTCCACGCCTGTAATCCCAGCTACTCAGGAGGCTCAGGTGGGAGGATCACTTGAGCCCAAGAGTTTGAGATCAGCCTGGGCAACAGAGTGAGACCCTGTCTCGAATTTTAAAAAAAAGATTATAAATATCTGCTTTCCTACTAGTCTATAAGCTCCATGAATTCAGGAACTGTGACTGCCTTACTCATGAGCAGTTTTCCATTGCCTGTACCTGGCACACAATAAGTCCTCAAATAATGGCTAAATGTGGCATTTCAGAGGCCCAACAGTATGCTAGGTGTGACACCAGCTATCTAGCATCAGAAACTGCTTCACTTGTCTGAGCTCCAGTTATCCATTGGTGAAATGGAAATAATACTAATCATATAAGGTTTTGTGAGAATTTAATGAAATATGACCCTCTGCTCAAAAAAAGTAGTTATTTATATCGTTAAGTGTGTACCTCTCCAGTCATTCTGTACATAGTTTTATACAGTTGTAACCACAATTTGGAATCTGGCTTTCCTGTTAAGAGCATTTTTAATAATATTACATTTAATGGATAAACAATCACAATTTATTTAACTATTCTCTATTGCTGGGGGTTTAGAGGTCGTTTCCACTAACTTGCTATTTATAAAACACCAAACTGCACTGCCATGCACAGGAACCTGTTCCCTACTTAGAGTTTATCCTACTTATTTCCCAGACGAGAAATCAGTAGGGCAAAGGGTGTAGACTCATTGCCAAGCTGATTTCCAAAAGTTTCACATCTGCCTCTACAAGGGTGTGAAAGAAACAGTTTCCTAGTCCCTTCCTTCACTAGCCTCTGGTAGAATTTTTCCTTGGATCCAAAAAAAGAAAAAAGAAAAAAAAAAAAAAGCTGCTCCATTATAATTAGCTTTTCTCAGGTGACCTGAGGGGAAAAGGAGCGTTTCCCACACGTTTTCGGATTTCGTTTATGAACCCTGCCTTCCCCCAAGTTTGTCTGTTAGGATCGACCTGGAGAGCTCCCAGCACTGAGGATCGTCCCCTCACCCCCCACCCCGCTAAACTTGGGGCCGGTCAGGGAGCACCGAGGGCGCCTGAGCCTCCCGGACTCTGCAGAGAAGACAAGCAGGGGTGCCCCACCACGCAAGGTCGTTCACCGCAGCCAGGACATAAACAATTTCACGTCCCTAAAGAAAACAAACAGGTCTCAAGTTCAAGTCTCTGACCACAGCCTTATACACAAGTGTGCGGGCGCCGGAGTGCACCAAGTCCGATCTCCCTCAAACTCCGGCGCAGCCGTGTCCCAGCAGGGTGCTCCCAGGCGACTTGGTGTCTCTGAGCCTCAGCTTCCCAGCCTGTGAAACAGTCGGGATGCGGAGCTCGCAGGGGTGCTCCAAGGGCCAAAGCAGCTAGCGCGGGTGCCCGGGTCCGCTGCCAAGGGTCCTCCGCGAGTCCGCGGATCCCGTGGCGCGTGCGCACGAGTGGGGTGATCGTGGTCTTGGACGCAGCGTGTCCCTCCCGGCTGCGGGCCCGCCCCTTCACCTCACCGCACCTCCGCTCTCCGCCCCATCACCTGAGCCGGTGCCGCAGGCCGGGGAGGGCCAGGCGCCCGCGAAGGTCGGCGGGGGAGGGTCTACATTCCCCGCTCGTCCCCTTCCCTACCTCAGACCCTCGCCCTCTTCTCACCAGCTTGAGCCGCCGCTGCCGCCCGATCGGTCCCGTCAGTTCCGCGCCTGCGCACAGCGCCACAGCTGCTGCCACCCGGGCCTCACCTCACCCAAGTGGCCCCTAGTTGGACCCTGCTCCAGAAGGAAGCGCCCTCCCGCTAGCTCTGATTGGTTCATCTGCGGAGGCGGGCCCTTGACGGACAGAGGTATTGCCCAATGGCTGAAGAGGGTGAGAGGCAAGCGTAGAGGTGGGACGCGGAGGGCCCAGAGCCGCCCCTTCCCCCGCCCGGCTTCTGGCGGTACTTGAGCGCGGGACTACGGGAGCGGGCAGTCACGTGCCTGAGCACCCCAACTACGTGGGCGCCACGCTCTGCACACCCCTAACCGAGCAGCCTCTCCACTTCCTTACTGTGGTTAATAATTCCTCTCGGCTTCCCCGCCACTGCAATGTTGACCACTCCAGATCCCTCTCCTAAGCGCCACACCCTTATGTTCAGCCACCTGCATACCTCCCCCGGGAGGTACCCCAGGCGCCTCAGACAACTCATCTTCCTGCCAAACCTATTCTTTCTCTTCTCCCTTAACCCAGTAATGGGCCCCACCATCTGCCCAGAGACCCAAGCCGGAAGCCCAGTAGTCATCTAGAAGCTTCCCTCTGCCTCACCCTCCCTCTCTTTTCAGTTATCTAATCCTGTCAATCTTGAGCTTCAAGTCAGTGACAGGTTAAAAAAAAAAAATCAATCTTACCTCCTAAATGTCTCTCCATCCAACTCCAAGCCTCTCACCTGGTCTCCCCTCCTCCACCTTCGACTTGGTCCTAACCACTCTTCCTCTACAGAGCAGCCAGAACGACCCTTCCAAAACTCAAATTCCTGCTCTAAAGCCTTCATTGGCTTCTCATCAACCACTGGGCGGTGAACTGATAATTACACTGTCCTGCCACTGACAACACAGCATGGTTAGCGGTTAGTAGGCTGAAAAAGGCAGAGAAACGGGACCCCAGGGACCCCAGATATTCCCTCGTCCCTTCTGTTCCTAACATTGTGGGATTCCAGTTATCACCTGCCTCCTTATAAATTATTTTAATAGAACTCCTCTAACTGTGGTAAGTCAAATGGAGCCTTTCACTGGAGGAAGAGAAAAATGGGAGGATGACCAGAAAAAGCCACTTGGATCCCTGAGAATGTTGTCTTCCAGAAGGAAGACACCCTGCCTTACCTGGGGAGCCTGGCCAGCCTACCTGGACCCAAGGACAGGCCTGAAATAAAATTGCTCCTGTCAGACTTGCTGTGGTATATTTATATTGCCACTCACCCTTAACCCTTTCCGGAAGTTCTAAGTCAGGATTTTCAATCTCTCTTCCTGGACGTTAAGGGGATTGTTTCAGACCCAAACTAAAAATAACTCTAAATGGGTGCAAGACAACCAGGAAGCACACTTTTTTTTTTTTGCACAGCTAGTTCATTTGGGGTTACAAAGGGTTGTCCTTCAGGACAGAGGCAGCAGTGTTTAATTACTCAATCTGCAGGCGTTTATGGGTGCCCACAATGTGTCAGGCACTGGGCTGACTACTGCAGTAGACACACAGATGGCTGCCCCCACCAATTTCCTGAGAAAAATTACATCACTCCACTAAGTTTGAAATCTCAGAGTTTTTCTAAGCTACCACACACACCCACTTCCAAAGTAAAAATGCACCCCTGAGGGTTTTGTGTGTGCTGGAACTTTCTTTTAAAGGCCATAACCAGTTCAGTCACCCTATAAATGATGGCCAGCTCAAGTCCCACCTCTGGTCTCTCAAAGCTTCCTTGTCCCAAGGTCTTATAGGAAAAGAAAAAATGAAGGAAAAGGACTTATCTCTCCTTTGAGAAAGGGAATGCACAGCCTAACTGGCATTTTTGGAGAAAATATGTAAAAATATTCAGCCTCACTCAAAACCAGAGAAATGTGAATTAAAGTGACCTATTGATTTTGTCAGTGAACCTGACAAATATTAAAATACAGGTTAAATACCTAATGTTGGTGAGTTGCCATCTCAGCAGGTGGGAGTGTAAATTAAGGCTACCCAGTGGGCATACCTTCCATCCACTCATTCTACTCCTTTTCATTTATCCTAAAGAGAGAAAGGTGAACATTACACATTTTCTATAATAAATATACATTACTCCAGCTGGCATAACTTGTATAGTCAGGGGAGAAAAAAGCAAAATTATTTTAAAAGCAGCCAGATGAGTGACTGGGGTAGGGAAATGGTTCCCTTGGCTGATTCCTTAGGTCTACAGACAAGACTTTCTATGGAATGTTAGGAAAGCTGAATTTGAGGATGATCGTGTGTCAGGAGGACCTGAGATGGTGGCAGCCAGTTTCTGTCTATCAAAACTGTAACCTGATCTCTGGGAGAATTTGTAAAAACCTCAGGTGCCTTTGTTCTTTGCCAATAAGCAGAAGAACTTGCCCTTGCAGCAGTTCTGTGGCATTCCCACCCCCCAGAGTGTCTGAATAAACCCAGAAGAGCCTTCTTGCTGGTCTGAGCATATCTGTGTCCCGAAACAATTGTCCCAGAGACCTGTGCCATCCCAAACCAAGTGATTTAACTTCACCACCTTTTAGCCAACCAGACTTTTCCTGGCACTGTCCTCTCCGGAATTGACCACACACCTGGGTATATACCCCCACACACACCCTACAGGGCCCCCTTTCTGTCGGAGGGAATGGCTACCAATCCCTATAGAGCAGCAAGCTCAGGGACCATTTAGCAAGTCTTGAGGCTGTGCTAGTGACAAAGGCTTGGGAATTTTTGAAAAATACAATCCCTTCTTCAGCCCTTTTCTCAAATATGCTCTGTAACAACATCACTAACAGACTTCCCAGGTTGTCGGGAGGCCTCAGAATTGTTGTGTTAAGCTCCTAGAGCTAAAGCCAAAGCTGAAGCCTGCTCTCCGCTAGAGGAGGATGGGCAGACCCTTTGGGGGAAACACGACCTGTGTTTCCCAGTCTCCTTAGGGCTTTTCCGAATGGAGGCAATGTCTTTCACCCACCGGACAGAGCAGCTACAGCCAAGGCTGCAGTGATCTGTGCCCCAGACGCAAAGCAATCAATCCTTTGCCACTACATCCTACACCCAACCCCATTTCGGCCTTATTCACTGGTGGGGCCAGAATTTTCCATCCCCCTGGGGGCCCCAAGCCCGAGGCTCAGCTCTGCCACCTACTTGCTGTATGACCCTGGGCCACTCACTTCCTCTCTGAGCCTCTGTAAAACTACTTGGAAGGGCAGTTGTGTGGGTCTTGTGGTTTTTATTTGCACTCCAATTTGCAAATGACTCATGTCCTTCCGTGAAAGTAGGTTTGGAGAGGAGCAGAAGAACAGCCCAAGGAGTCCGGCCTGGGGAAGGGGAAGCGGGAGGAGGCGCCTCGCAGCCCTTCGGGGGCGCGCGCTTGCGGCCGCCGCGGCAGGGGAGGCGGCCAGCAGGGGGCGCTGCCCGGCGACCGTGCTCCCCGGAGGCGCCTGCCGAGGGAGGCTGCGGCGCCTGCTCGGGCAGAGCCCCAGCCTGTGACGCCCAGGGAAACGGAGCTCTCCAGGAAACCGCGAGTGCCCGGCACCCCTCCCCGCCGCGCTCAGGGAAGCCCTGGCCGGAGCGAGCCGGTGAGGCGCCGTGGGCTACGCGCAGGGGCGGGATGGAGGGTGTCAGCGCCCGGGCCCCCGGGGCCGCAGTGACGCCACCTCGGCCTGAGCAGAGACCCCCTGTTAGGGAACAGGGCGCCGAGCTCGGGGTTAAAATTGGCCAGGACAGAACATCAAGTGGAAAAACCAGATTACAACAAGAAAGAGAGGGCGTTTTGATAATAACAATAACGACGGTGATTTATTTCTGTATTTCTTCTCCGTCCCTCCCTCTTCCCCTCGTGCACGCCTGTTTGCGTGCTGAGAAACGCTTGGTAGGACACGAGCCAGCAGTTAACAGCGCTTATCTCTGGGTCATGAAACTCTGTAGGGACTTTCACATTGTTTCCCTTTCCATTTCTTTCTTTTCTTTAAAACAATTTTTTAACACGCAGCATGTATTTAATAACCAGGAAAAACCCAATAATGTCTGTCTTACACACTTAGACATAGGAGTGCGAGGGAAGAAGGCCAGGGAGGCAGCTGGGAAGAGGGCAGGACCCAGCTCAGCCCTGGGGGTCAGGCCAGCCCTGGGGGGCAGGATGGGAGGCACTGCCTTTGTAGATGGGAAATCAGGGAAGGCTCCTTTGGTAAGACAGGCTTTGAGGAGAGATCTGAAGGAAGTTAGGGAGTGAGCCCTGGCTCTATCTGGGAGAAAACATTCCGTGGAGAGAAAACTGCAGGGGCAAAGGTCCTAGCCTTGTGGGCTAAAGGAAGGGCTTGGATTTTATGGCCAAGGCTGCCTGCCTGCCCCATCTTCAACCCTTGGGCCAGGGCTGGAAAGGACACCACAGGGCACCTCACCCATACTTTCCTAAAGCGTGCTCTGTGGACCACGACCCCATAAAACATTCTGAGAGAAAGGGGCCAGAGCCCACTACCCACCCTTGGAAGAGACTCACAATGCACAGTGGCAGTCAAGGCTCTGAAAAATCCTGCAGTAAAAGGAATCCATCCAACTTTATCGCAGCGACTCCAAATGTTTCACCGCCAACCTCCATTCTCCTTGCCGTAAAAGCTTGTCACATCTGGCAGAACCTGTGCACTTTGCAAGACACCCATCTCTCCATTCTTTTTTTTCCCCCTCTAGAAAAAAAAGAAAAGATATCCATTCTTTAATACAAAATCAAGTCCAGAGACCTAAAATGACTTCTCCAGGTTCCCCAGGGTCCCACTTTCAGCTTGTGGCTGAGATGGGTCTGGGCCCTGTTCTCTGGACCCCCAGCCAAGCCACTGTCCTAGAACTTCCTGCATTCAGTAGTCTGAGGAGCCAGTCTGGGCATCTCTGAGGCCAGAGGGAGAGCTCCTGCCCACTTCTCCAGGGAAGACAGCCTCCCCCCATGCTGTGTTTTTGTTCAGTCATCTTTAGGTAAAGACTATGATTTAAATATACCCATAGTTGCCCTCACTCCATGGGTGCTAACAATGTATGGGTGTTGTCTGAGACTGGTCTTTTCCTCCCTCCCCCATGGGAAACACAGGGCTAGTTTGTTTCAAACACACTCATGGGAAGCCAAATGTTCTTTAATTAGCCAATAGCAACAATCAAACCCTACAAACCTCCACCTGAACAACACACTTCTCTGGAGAAGGCTGAGCATCTAAACTGGGTATTTTTTCTTCTGTGCTGAGGACCAGGGGGTCACTTCGGCCTTGAGGATCATGTGCAAAATGCAAAGCCCCTCACCATTTTTTACACCTGCTTTCCCAAGAGACAACAGCCTCCTCTGGCACAGGGTATCCCATGTGATGCGGTGGGTTAAAAGGCCAGGTCTTGGGTCAAGCAGACACAAGAACCCTAGCGCTGCTATTGACTGAATGTGCCATTGACTTGTGCAAGGGACCCCAAGCAAATTTACTGCCTCCATTTCTCCACCTGCTGAAAGGGGGCAGCCCCTCCCCCAGCTGTGTGGTGGCTGCGGGGGAGGGGGGGAGAAGCATGCGGGGTGTTGGGGCAGAACTGTCCTCCTTTCTTTGGCTCCAGAGCTATTTCTGTCTGAAGAACTAGGACCTGTCACTGTAATCAGGGCACCCTCATCCCCCGGCTATGCTGGAGACTGGGTCAAATTGAATTCCACTTTTTCTCACACTAACCTTCAGTTTCATGTAACTTTGTCCAGGCCTTTGCCCCTGCTGTCCCCCTGCCTGGAATGCCCTCCTCTATCCTCCATACCTTTGGAGAACAGTGGGGCCACTGCCTCAGCCCTCCATGTATGTCTTTTCCCTGGTAGTCCAGTAGTACTCAGTGGCACTGGCCAGCTGCCTGCTCTGCCCAGTCCTGGAGCCCCTGGCCAGCAGAGGAAGCAAGAGCTTGGGGCACCAGTGAAGCAGGAGCACAAACAACAGCAAAAATACTTAAAATAGGCTGGGCGAAGTGGTTCATGTCTATAATCCTAGCACTCTGGGATGCCGAGGCAGGAGGATTGCTTGAGCTCAGGCGTTCAAAACCAGCCTGAGCAAGACCAAGCCCCTGTCTCTACCAAAAATAGAAAAATTAGCTGGGCGTCGTGGCATGAGCCTGTAGTCCCAGCTACTCGGGAGACTGAGGCAGGAGGATCTCTTGAGCCCAGGAGTTTGAGGTTGCAGTGAGCTATGATGACACCACTGTACTCTAGCCGGGACGACAGAGTGAGACCCTGTCTCCAAAAAAAAAAATTAAAATAGTTGACAAGTAGTAGCTCCCTGTGCAAAGGGTCTTTTCCCAGCACAGCCAGGCTCAGGCCCCTGATGGTGGATTACTGACTAGGATGGACTACAGACCAAGCTTCAGCTTTACATATGGCCACCAGGGGGCGTAAACGGACTGCAGGAAGCTCCTGGGCATCTCTCATTTCCCAGAGCAGGTGGAGGGAGGTAGGGGTGTGTGTGTGTGTGTGTGTGTGTGTGTGTGTGTGTGTGTGTGTGTGTGTGTGTGTGTGTGTGTGTAGCAGGTGGAGGGAGGGAGGGTGTGTGTGTGTGTGTGTGTGTGTGTAGCAGGTGGAGGGAGGGAGGGTGTGTGTGTGTGTAGCAGGTGGAGGGAGGGAGGGTGTGTGTGTGTGTGTGTGTGTGTGTGTGTCCTCCAAACCTGCCCCTTCCCAGCCCCACAGCCTGGCTTATCACCAGGAACTGACACTGTCCTGGCACGATGTGGCAAGTGATGGGGAGGTCAATTAACTTCTTTTGGGGGCTCTAGAGCATGGTCCAGGCTCAGACTGGGCTCTGAGGTAGATCTGGGCCCCAGCAACTCCCAGCTGTGTGACCCAGAGCAAATGTCTTAACCAATCTGGTCCTCAATATCTCATCTGTGAAATGGGAATAAGAATCATATCCACATAAAAGGTTTTGGGTCTGATTAAATGAGTAAATCCATGGACAGTGTTCCCTGATGGGTCATCCCCCCAGGCACATGGAGCATCAGAGGCACCAAAGGAGGGTGCTTTAAAATAATTTATTTAACATTTTATTAAATTAAAACAGCATGGGGGAAATCAGAACTATGTTTACCTTCCTTACAGTTACCTTTCAATTTAGTATCACTTTGTATTATTTTTATATTTAGTAACATATGTGAGGACCCCATAGTCCTTTCAGTGTGTGACTTAGGTGGGTTCTCAGTCCATGGAGGTCCCCACAGGGGCTGTAGATGATAGGGCCCCCACTGTCTGTAGGGGGGTGCAGCTCCTGGGGGCCCAGGGCAGTTGAGGAAGAGATGTCTATGCAAGGCCCAGAGAAGCATAGGTCCTGGTGGATCCTCTGCAGGATGCACTGAGCATTGGGTAGCAAGGCTCACATAGGGTCTTTCCACCCTCTGCCCCCAGAGACCATCGTGCTCCCCCAGGAGCTGGCTATGGAGAGGCCCCGGCTCAGAGTCCCCTATCAATGTTCCCACCTGGGCTTCTACCTCCTTCAGGCCATACCCAATCTCTACCCTGCTGCCCTCCTCTGGTGCTCCTGCCCCCATCATGGCCTCCCCTCTCATCCCCTAGACTTGTCATACCATCCTGGAGAGCATTTGGGAAATCTAGGAGGGGTTGTCACATGGTTGGGGAGACCCCTGGCATTTGGGGTGGTCAGGGGTGCTAGGAGTCCTCCAGCACAATTTCCCATAACAAAGGATTGTTTGAGTCCTGCTCGACCTTTGAATATTCCACCTGGATGTTCAGGCAGGTGAACAATCTGTTTATCATCATTGGAGTCTACAGCCTTGCTTCATTTTATCTGGAAGCACAAAGTAATTTTTGCACAGTTTTAATATATAGCAAATTTTCCAAGAATGCAATTGTCATATACAATGAGGGAAGATGGTATTTTGAGTTGTTTGTAATTTTACCAGGAGTCATTATCATCTAGGAAAATCACACCATGAGGACAAGGATACTCACTTTCCTCTGCCTGGAATGTGTTTGTAGCTGCCACATTATGGAGCTTCAAAGTATGGATACAAACATCAGAGACCTCATCACATCTTTAGTGCCCTGACATTTACATACTGACATGCATATTATTTTTATTAAAATTACATTATTTGTATATAAATACAATTTTAATTATGTGTATATAAATATTTATGTTTTATTATATGTTATAAATTTCTGTCCTTTGATGCTATATGTTACAACTAAGGCACCAAATTGATTTTTTGAAATTGTGTGTGGAGATAAGTTATATTTTCTTTAAATTTCATTTCAGGCTCATAATGGGAGGCATTACATTTATCAACATAAAAAGTAGACTCTGAGAATCTCACAAACATAATATAAGCAAAAAAAATCCAGAAACTTGGGAGGTTTCTTAAATGAATGATTTCATGTGTTGGAAGTTCAAAGCCAGGCAAATGTAATTTATGCTGTTAGAAGTCAAGATGGTGGTTACTTTGAGCAGGTAGCAATTTGGTGGGGACATGGGGTGCAGGACATGCACTTTCGTTGATCTGGGTGCTGGTTACACAGGTGTGTTCAGGTTGTGAAAATTCATCAAGGGCATGTACTTTTCTGTATATATGTTATGCTTCAATTTTAAAAAATTAAATTCAAAGCTAACATCACCAGTAAAGAGACAAATCAACGTCAAGTGCCTATTGATATGACACACTGAAAATAACATGGGATCTTTTTTTTAATATATTCCTAAGATAAGTAAATAATCTTTTCACATGAAAACACCAAACAACCCCAATTTGAGGGACATCCTACTACCTAACTACTACCTAACTACCCAGTAACTCTTCCATCATCCCGGTGTCCTGAAAGACAAAGAGATTGGTGAACTGTCCCAGATAAAGGGAGACTAAAGTGACTCGACAGCTGAATGCAATGCATGGCCTGGGATGTTGTTGTTCTTGTTGTTATGAAAGCTATTGTTAGGACAATTAGCAAAATCTGAGCAAGGTATGTCACATTAGATAATAGTACTGTAGCAATGTTAATTTCCTGATTTTGATTCTTACCCTGTATTTATATAAGGGAATATCCTTGTTTTTAAGAAAAAACCTTGAAGTATCGGGGGTAAAAGGGCATCATATCTGCAACATAGTCTCAAACAGTTAAAAAACACAAATACAGATGTAGATGTATAGACATGAGGAGAGAGAAAGACAAGGATAAAGCAAATATGATAAAATGGGGAGTCTGGGAGACTGGCCTATGGGTATTCATATATTATTCTTTCAACTTTTCTGTAAGTCTGAAATTATGTTAAAATAAAAAGTTAAAAGAAAAAACTTTTTTTTTTTGAGACAGGGTCTCACTCTGTCACCCAGGCTGGAGTGCAGTGGCCTCATCATAGCTCACTGCAACCTCAAACTCCTGAGCTCAAGCAATCCTCCTGCCTCAGCCTCCCGAGTAGCTGGGACTGCAGATGTGGGCCACCATGCCCAGCTAATTTTTCTATTTTTATTTTTGTAGAGATGGGGTGTCACTATGTTGCCCAGCCTGGTCTCGAACTCCTGGCCTCAAGCAGTCACTCCACCCCAGCCTGCCAAAGTGCTAGGATTACAGGCATGAGTTACCATGCCCCGGCAAAAAATTTTTTTCTGCACTGGCCATTCATTTCTCTGTGTAAACAGCTGCAAGCCCAGTTTTCAGTGTGAAAAGGGGCAGAACAGGAAGGAAGCGAAGTCGGAAGTTTGCTGCCATGGCAGGGTTTGTGTGCCTCAGGCGCTGAGGGTCCATCTCTAGGGGTCTCAACTTACAGCCAGGGCTTGGTAAGTTGGCTGAGGTTAGTTAAGCTCTTGCCTCCTAACAGACAACTGACTTCCTTTTCTCCTCTCCCCAGAGCCCTTCTGGTTTAGTTTTGCTCACTGGCATGTCTCCACACTCCTACAGCATGACCTCTGACCTCAGGGGGTGCCAGGCTCTAGGCAGGCGCCCCAAAGACTGTAAAGCTGGATACTGACACCCTGACCCAAACCCCCAGGAGTTGCTGGAGCTACCACTGGCGCCGGCTAAAGCAGCCAGGTTGGCGCTGAGCTCTCCACCCCCAGCCCGGGGTCAAAGGGTGCATGTGAGCAGTTCCGCACCCAGTAGATCAGAGCTGCACAGGGGTAAAGTGTTCCCCTCCAGGTCCTTTCCACTGTCCCCAGAAACCACAGGCTTCTGTATTTAGTGCTGGGGCCAGACTTTTGAAGGCTTGGCTGCCCCCAAGATATCTTTTTAGCTCACCTGTGCCCGCCTGGAATTATACCATTAGAGCCCTGCTCTCCAGGAGAGAAATCATTTTCAAGCATTGACTTCTCCCAAAGTACAGACCTCATTGTTGTTATGGGTCATGGTTCATGGACTTGGATATGTGAAAAACATAGAATCTCTTTATTTTCTGTAAATCGATTAAATCTAGTGCTGGGTCCCCATTAGATTGGGCTTCTGGGAAATTCAGCCCATGAATTCTCCTGTCACACTGACCGGCAAAGGCCTGGGGGCTTGGGCAGCTCTTCCAGTTATTGGCCTCTGCTAGTTTTGGCCCAGTGTCGCATCCCCTTCCAGTTTAGGGAACACGTAGGGGTGACCCACAGCCTGAGATCCAGAGCTGTTTGCCCGCTAGCTTGGCCATGAGTCTGGCTGTGCCTCTAGGGAATCTGTTTTCTCTCCTTCCTCCAGTTCTACCTCCCACCGACATATTACAAACGGGGAAACTGAGGCCTAAAAAAGAGGTCACACAGCAGACTGGAAAGGAGGTGACAAAATCATTCCCTGACAAGGTGTTACTATGTGCCCCTCCCAGAGGCACCTGCATTCATCAAAGGACCATGTCTTAACTGTGAGCAACGAAGCTCCAGTGGCAGGATTTTAGGCACCATGACAGGCTAGTGGGGAGTTATTTAGGGTAGGGGTCTTTCTGATACATAAGGTTCTCCTGATAGAGTGAAGAGCACTGGACTAGGAGTCATAAATCCTAGCTCTCATGCCAACTCACTTCAGCAGCCTCTGTTTTCTCTGTGGGCCTCAGCTGTTCTGTCTGTATAATGAGGTCAGCGCAGATGCCCTGGGATTCCCTAGGTGGCTTGTTGATCCCTGCCTTGGCTTCCTCTGGCTGAAGAAGTTGTACCCCCCAAACCCTACTCCTGAGCACTCAGGATTGGCAGTAGCAAGGTCCCACTGCCCAGTTGCATGGGGGGCCTTGCTAACTGGAGAGACAGAGCACTGTGCCCTCTGGAGACTCCTGTGCCCAGACGCCCATGGTCAGAGCAGGAGCTGAAAGAGGAGGAGGTGAAAGAGCCTGAGTTCTTCTTCCTGAAAACCTGAGGGACCCCTGGGAGCCCAGATGACCCTGGGGCCCGTGTGCCCCAGGCCTTTCCTGCAATGCTGGTCCCAGGTGGGCAGCTTGAATTCTCCTGTCACATTGAATAAGAAAGGCCTGGGGGCTTGGGAAACTCTTCCAGTTATGGGCCCCTCCTGGGAATAAAGGAGCCACCTGCTCACCCTCTCATGTTCCTAAAGACAAAAACACTTGGGTTGCAGCTGGAGGGATTTAGATTAGACTCACAGACTGCCAAACAGAAACTGCCATGGCCCAGGCCTGAGTCCACCCCATAGGGCCGAAGGGGTACAGCAGGAGGAGCTGATGATGAATTGCACCTGCCAGAACTCACACTTGACCCTGCATTAGAAGGTGGATTCGGGCCACATGATGCCCAGTGCTTTCTGAGCCTCGGGAATAGTCCTCTTCCTCAGCCCCTGTTTTAGACCTCCAGTGGCCCTCATGGCCCCTGGATGTAAGGGTAAAGCCCTGCCTGGCATTTGAAGTCTCCAGAGCCTGGGAGCCCCTGTGCCCCAGCCACACTTCCCCTTTTTGTTGTTACATGCTGGGCCAGAGCCAGGCCTTTCTCCTCTCTGTCTGGTAAATGTTCCCTGCAGCTAAGGTTTCAGCCCCTGTCCTGGGATGTCAGCTTCTTTGCTCAGGGCCCCTCTTCCAGGAAAGCCTCCCTTGATTAGTCTATCAAGTCTCCTCGATCAAGCCAGAACCCTTCTCAGGAACCCTTCTCACTTCCCCTGACTCACGACACCCTTCTGTGGTCAGTTCCTGGCTGAGGGTCTTGGCCTTTCTCCTGGTGGAACAGCAAAGGTCCTCCGGGTGGCCTAGGGCAGGGCCCACTGGGCTGCAGCAGAGTGCGGATTAGGAGGATTCCTGGGGGAGGAAAGCCCTGGCAGTTGTCAAGTTGGCATCAAACGTTCTGAGACTGCTCTTGTGGGGGACAGAGGCTGGGAGAAGATCTGACTCATTCCTGCCACCCCTTTGCCTGGCTGCAGGCCCAGCCAGAGGGCCTTCTCAGACACTTTGCCAGCAGATGGCCCTGCAAAGGGTGACATTCATTTAGGGCTGCACTGTCCAATATGGTAACCGATGGCCACATATAGCTTTTTTTTTTTTAATTAGAGATGGGGTCTCACAATGTCACCCGGGATGGAGCATAGTGGCTGTTCACAAGTCATAGTGCACTGCTGCCTTAAACTACTGGCCTCAAACCATCCTCCTGCCTCAGCCTCCCAAGTAGCTGGGACTACAGGTACGTGCCACCACAGCCAGCCACATATGGCTTTTGAGCACATGATATATGGCTAGTCAGCATCAAGATGTACAATAAGTATAAAATACACAGTGGATTGCAAAGACAGTACAAAAAAAGAATGTAAAATATCTCTTTTTAAAAAATACTGATGACATTAAAATGGATATATTTTGGATATAATTGGGTTAAATGAAATATATCATTAAAATGACTTGTTTCCTTTTTCATTTTTGATATAGCCATCAGAAAATTTCAAATTACAGGTATGGCTCACTTTATGTCATTTCCATTTTACAGAGGAGGAACAAGTTTCAGAGGGCTTGAATGACACGTGGTACAAAACCCAAGTATGACCTGGTATGTCTGCCCTAGGGTTTGTGAGCAGGTAAGACTCTAAAAGGGATATTTTTCCCAGGCCCTGCCTCTGGCTGGGGGACAAATGCCTGAATATTTCATGTTCCAAGAGTCACATCCCCCCGCCACTGAATCTTAACCAACCAGCAGTACATTCTGCCTTTGAGGGTGGCCTTGGAGTTGGCATCATGACCCATGGACATGGGAGACTCTCCAAATGCCCAGGCTGGGCAGATACTGTTGTCTGACCTCCCTCCCTCCCCACCCTTGGGCCAGCTCCAGCTGCATCCAAAAGGCCTCTGCCCTGCTCCAGCCCCTCTCAGCTTGGACATCAGCTGTGGCCCCCTTCTAGGCATCAGCTCTGTCGTGTTGCCTTGCAACCTCCACCTCAGTCCCATCTCTGTCCCTGTCCCCAACCATTGCTCAGGCTATAGAACACACTCCCCATAGATGAGCTCCCTAGCAGGTGGGTGTCCATGGCTGGCCCTTAGGGGACACCTCTTAGGCCTCTGCAGCAGCAGCTTTAGTGGTAACCAAGGGGTTGGGAGCAAGCCCTCTGCAGAAGGAGCTCCAGAGGGGCTGGGTCTTCATAGACACCCCACCTCCTGAGGCCCACCCAGAGAAGGGACCTGCTCTGGGACCCAGGGCCTGGCTCTTCCAGGAGGTACTTTGGAAGGAAGCCTATACCCCTGGCCTGGGCACAGACTCAGCATGCTGCGGCTATACCTGTGGGCCCACAGCCCTGCCTGGATCTCTCCAAGGCCACCCAGAGACTCTCTGGGGTGTTGGGAACACGTGGAGCCCATCTTGTCTTGGGTGTTCCAAATGTGCCCAGTATCACCTCTAGGAGGCAATCTTGCCCTGGATGAGGACTCAGGACTCAGGACTCAGGAGCCAGTCCTGGGTCCCTTGAGGCCAGGTTTCCTGGAGGATACAGCTGGAACATCCCATTTGGATGTAATAGGGTCAAATCTTGGGCTGTGATTATAACATAAGGAGGCTACTTTCAGCTTTAAAATAGTTTTAAATTTAAAAAATGAATTAAGGGAAAGGACTCAGGGAGTGAGGATTCTTGGCAGCCTCAGGATAATTATTATAAAACCAACTCCCATTTTCCAAGTCCTCTGCAGTGCCAGGTCTGTGGTGCTACCATCCCTGGGAGGAACTGGACAAGGTCCCTGGCATAGCCAGAAGCACAGTGGCTATTATGCCACCTCCAGGTAGCTGCCACCACATCCATCCCTCTCTCCTTTGGGCTCATTTGTTCTGGTATAGAGCAGGAGAGTTATTGGACACATCCAGGTCCAAATCCTGCTCTGCCACTTGCCTGTGTAACCTCCCTAGCCTCATCATCCTTGTCTGTGAAATGGGGGTGATGACAGTTCTTGGATCATAGGGAGGGGCCGGGCATCTGCCCCAGGCCCTTCGTCTGCCTTGACAGGCACATTACTGGCATTACTTTCCTGCTGCCACAGCCACCTGCTTCCAAGCTGAGCAGACACCCTCCCCACTTCTCACCATACCCTGAAATGTGGAGGGAGAAAACGGCCCCTAGATCAGGTCTGGGGGGCCTGTAGAGGTGAAGCTATGTCTGGCCTGGTCCTCCTGTGCCCCCACCCCCACCCACTCTGGGGACAGGTTTGCCCTGAGCATGGGAGTGGAGGGGCATCAAGAGAGCGAGCCTCTCCCTCCCCCTTTCCCTGAGCTCAGAGCTAGAGGTCTAAGGCCCAGAAGTACCCTGTGGCCTGGGAGTACCCTTCTGTTATAATGACAATGACAAGAGCTGAGGCCAAAGTGAAGTGGTGGTATGCACCACCACTCCCACCCAGTCCTGCAGCTTGGCCTCCTTCCCAAGGGTGTTCAGATATCTCTGTCCTTTTCTACCCCCTCACAACCATTTGTACATTTGAGGTCCCAGTTTCTCACCTCCCCCAACTCCTCAGTCTCCTCACTCTCTGCCACCTGCACCTGCCTGTGTCTTACCTTGATCACAACGATCACTGTGTCTCTAAACCCAACTGTGAACTTGCCTTTGGGAGCTCTCTGGACTTGGGCTCCAACTAGGATGAAGCAAGATAGGTGCTTAGGGTGCAAATTTAAGGAGGCATTCACTCCTGGGGTCATGCACTTGCAAGGTCAGGGCCTGAGGGTGCATGCCTCCTTAAATATTCCTTCCAGGGCCCCATAAATGCTGTGTGTCCAACACAGCACCTCCTCCCCAGGGTTCCCAGTCCACTTGGAGGCCCCAGTCTCTGCCCAGGGACACGCTCTGGCCTCCTGTCTCTCACACAGATAGCCAATCGCTGTCTTTTGGGCTCCACCTCCTAAATCTCTCTCATGCAGTCCCCTTATCCCTGCCCCCACCCCATCCACCACCCTGTCCCCTCCCTGCTGCCACTCCTGCCTGCCCATCCACACTCCACAGGGATCTTCCCCATTTGCATACCTGGCCCTGCCCCTCCTCTATGACAAATCCTTGGTGTCTCCCTGTTAGCCTGGAGAGAGAGGCCCAGGCCCTCCCCCAGGGCTCTAGCCACACCAATCCTTTTGAGCCCCACAACCACACTGGGCCCCCCTCACCTCTGAGCCTGCCCTTCTCTTTGCCTCAAACAGGCTGTTCTCTTCTCTCTGCTTTGGAATACTGGCTGGAATTTCATTTTTCCACCAAATGAGATAGGCTCCCCCTTTCCTCTGCTCCCATATTCCCTGCCCTGTCCTTTGTATAACTCTCACCTGCTCAGTACCTGCATTCCTCCAACGTACTATGCTTGACTCAGCACTGTTGCTCCCCAAAGTCTAGAACAGTCCTCAACACAGCACAGACACTCGATCAGTATTTGTTGCATGGATACATGAATTTATTAATTAAACATGGATGGATTGTTATGTAGGTGGCTTTGGTGGCTGGGTGGGGACAAGGGGAGATACTACATAAGCAGTAGCCAGGGCCTGCCCGTGGCAGCAGGTGGTTGGAGGGAGAAGGCCATGCTACCTCCAGCAGGCTGGGTCCTGATTTTAATGGCCTGGCAGTGAGGTGTGTGCATGGCAGAGGCCTGCAGAAGAGGTAATGCTGAGAGGGCAGCTCTGCCCACCTCTAATTATTGCTTGAGTCTTTCTGGCAGTGCCAGCTGCCTGCCCCAGGGAGCTCGGTCTCATCCATCACAGTGTGAGCTTAGGGTGGGGCTGCTGCCACTGCCAGTGGGGAAGACAAGAGGAGGTTCCCAGGGACCTTTGGGTCTTGGAGAACAGAGGCAGCCCCAGGCTTGGACCCTGCTCAGCTCCTGTCCTTCCTGTCCCCTGGGCAGCTGAAGGGTGCCCCAGACTCTAGGGTCCCATCAAGAAGCCTTCAGGGTAGCCAAGGAGCAAGCTGGCTGAAGAGGGGTCCACAGCACCCCCAGGCAGGGAGCCTCAGATGGTTTGGTGTCTGCTGACATGGAAGCCCTTGGGAAGATGGCGCCCTAGTGGCCAGCTGGGCAGGTGGGCAGCTCAGGCCCGGAAGGAGGCCTTGACCACGCGGCCCTTCAGTGGCTGTGTTGGCCTGAAGTTGTTCACCATGTGGATCCTCTCATCGTCCTCCGAGGTGAAAAGCAGGCTCCGGAACTTCTCCATCTTGAGAAAGCAGAAGGGATGTTCAGAGCAGAATGGGAGTGCTGTGGTCCTCTATGACCCTCTATGACCTATGCATCATCTGACATACCATACCCAGCCAGTTCTACTCCTTCCTGCTCCTGCTCCTAGGGCTTGTCCCTAATCTCCCCTACTCATTTACCTCTTAGGGACCCCAATCTCATTTACTTACTCATTAAGGGCCTCTGAGCCTGGACCCTGCTCCACCCAGTTCTAGTTCCAAGCCTATCTAGGTAAGACTTATCAGCAAATGTAGCATTCAGATTTCAACAGAGTAGGGGTGGTCCCAAGATCCGGGGATCTCCTTTCCCAGCCTGTGTCCAGGTCCTAGCAATTAACAATTAAGCTAATTCCCAACCAAGAACCTAAAAGTTTATTAGCAAAAGATAGGAGGGAGCCTTGATGGTGGGACCACAGGCTGTGGGTTGCTTGCTGGCTGGGAGAGTCACCTTGCCTGGGGTGGGCTCTGAGTGCCACATGGCTCCACCTGGTGCTCTGGGAGGACTCACCTGCCTCTCAGAGATGTGGATGGGCTCCCGGAGCACAATCCAGGTGACACTCTCACTGAGTGGTGGAGTTGTCAGGGAGCCCGGGTAGGTCCAATAGTGCCGGCTCACAGGCAGGAGGCACTTGGGGTTGAAGCAGCTGAACTGGGCCTTGGTGCCCTGGGGCAGGGTGGAGGAACCCAGGAATTAGCATACCTCCCACCATGACCAGACCTGCAGCTTCCCCACCCATTTCTATCAGCAGGATTTAGGTTTCTCCATGGTCCATTGATGCAAATCATGGGCAAATGTCTGTGATCCAAGATGCCATCTCCCAGCCTAGGCTGGGCCCTCTCTACCCATTTGCTTGTATGTAAAACTGCTGTTCCTAGAACTCTTTGGCTACCGTGTGCCCTTCGTTGCCTTCAGCTGCCCTCAGTGGTGCTGCCTGTCAGACCACCATTAACATGACAAGCATCTTACCAATCCTATACCCACCCGGGTTGCATGTCCAGCGCCCAGTGAGGCCGCTGGTCCTGATGAAGAGTCAGGTGCAGGGCTCTACAGGTGCTGACCACCCCCGCCCCCTGGTCTCAGTGAGGATTTGCTGCCAGAATGAGGGACAGGATGGCCCCACTCAGTGACCCAGCCTCTTCCTCCCACCCCACCAGGCTGGTCTGGGTCAGAGGAATGGACCCCTGGTCTCACCTTAAACCGAACCATGTAGAGCGCATCTGTCAGACGGTTCATGCTGGGGTGCTCATCCCCTGTCTGTCAGGGAGAGGGTAGTGTGAGCCCAGAACCCACTGTGTTCCAGAACTAGGGGCAGTGCCAGGGCTCCCATGCCCCTCCTGGCCCCAGGGGAACCACCACTCACCTCCAAAAAGATGCCGACCACAGCCAGGCCATCAGGTGCTGAGGCTGCCTCCCCAAAGGTGCTGTACTTCTTGGCATTCCAGTGAACCAGATGCAGCTACCAGGGACAACAACAGGCCAGTGCTTAGCACCTCCGAAGGGCAATGGGAGCTCTGATCCAGGCTTCCCTCATTCCTGATAGACTTCTGACCTCTTTGCAGGAAGGGGAGACAGTGCAACCTTCCAGGCTTGGGATCCTGGGGGGCCCCGGAAAGCCCCAGCAACCTTTTCCTGAGCTTCGGGGGACTCAGTGAAGAATCCAGCTCAGGCCCTGCCTTCCAGTGAACTAGCTGTGAAGTAGAGAATGGCCATCCAATGTGACACCTCCCTGAGGAGGTGGTGTCTACAGCTGAGTCCACAGAATAAGTAGGGGGTTATCAGATGGAAGCCAGGGGGAAAGGCATTCCAGGCAGAGAGAACAGCACAGGCCAAAGCTTGGAGGTATGAAGGAGCCAGGTGTGGACAGGAGATTCATCCCATGCAGCTCAGTGTGGGAAGAGGTCAGGTAGAAGATGAGGCCAGGCAAGGTTAGTTCATGCAGGGCTTTAAATGCTAAGCTTAACCTTGAATGACTGTCAGCAAGGGTGTGGCGGGACTGGACTGGCTGTTCAGAAAACTCCTTCTGGATGCACAGACCAGGACAGCAGCAGGCAGGGTTCAGGTGGAAGACCATGTGCTGGGGGTGGGTGGAAGGCGTCTCTCCTAGAGGCCCTGGGTTCTCCTCTTTCCCCTCTCCAGAGCCCCACCCCAGGCACCCTCAGCCCCTAACTACCCAGTCCCACACTCCTTCCCAAGTAGCAGAGGATTCAGGTGGAGGAGGGCCCTTACCTCACTGGGGAAGGACTTGCCGTCCACCATGTGCTCTGAACCCGCGTCGTGCTTCTTGCCCCAGTGGAAGTGGAACTGCTTGAGGCGGTAGGGCCCTTCCAGGGGGCCCCCAGTCACCACTGTGGGTAGAAGTGCGGCGTGTGGCAATCGGTAGGAGAGGACTCACACCGCCCAGTGGGTGGCAGTGCCAGGACCAGGGCAGCAGTCCAGGAAGGGGCCACATTTTTCATTTGGAAAATTCACTGGGCTGACTGGGCTTGGATCAGTCCCCACCAGCTCCCTCGGCCCTTGAGCTGGGCTGGGGCAGAATCCTGACAGCCTGCAGGTGGCAGAGAGATCTGGGACTGACAGAGTACAGTTCTCCATCTGGCTGTCTTCCTCACTCCTGCCTGACCTCCCATGGAGGTTGGGACCCTGCCTCCCAGCCCCTGTTACCACTAACAATTAGGCTTCCCATGTCTGGAACCCTGACCCAGAGCTGGGTCAGAAGGATTATTTTGTTTAGTCCTTATAATAACCCATGAGGGACAGAACTTCTTATCATCTGTATTTTATAAAAGAGGAAGCTGAGGTACAGAGAGGGCAAGGCATTTGCCAAAGGTCACACAGTAAGGCACTGAGCCAGGGTATAAACCCGTATCTCCCATTTCTGGAGCCCAAATCCCTAATCACCAGGCTGCTCTGCCTCCCTAGAACCTTGAACCTCCTGTAAACTTGGTGTTTCCCCAGAGGAGGAGGCCAGCTCCTAAGGGTCCCCACCTTCCTGGCCAGGCCCAGGTGCCTCCAGTGCCATCTCCCCCACAGATGGAGAGCCCCATTTGTGCTGGTTTTGTGACTTTCTCACCTTGATACCTGGTGAGCTGGGACCATGCACAAGGCCTCCTGGGACTGATAGAATTTCCAGCTGAAAGGGATCTGGCAGCAAAGGGAGCCCCAGCCAGGCCTGAATGTGAGCCCCTGGATCAGGTGACGGCCCCAGGCTCAGAGTTCCACTGGGACCCTCCATGACAGGTGACCAGGCCAGGGCCCTGGCCCTGTGGCCCTTTGAGGAGGAGGAGGGGGACAGGATAGTCCAGAAGTCCCTTCTTGCCTCCCCACCTTATCTGAGAAGCAGGGCCTGACTCCTGGGCAATGCTAAGAGGCCAAGAAAGGGAATCTGGGGGTGATGGCTGTGGGCAGGGCTCCAATCGGGCTTTTCCATCCCCAGGAGGCAGGAGAAGATGAGATAGGTCTGTGTGGGGCCCGCCCTCTAGTTTGCCCCACCCAAGACCCTGTAGTGTGGTCTCCCAAGGGAACTCCCTCCCTAACCCCTTGAGCTTGGCTCCCTTAACCTTCTCCCTCTGTTCAGACCATAGGATGTGCTGCCATTCACTGTGTGATCACTGTGTATTTGGTACTCTGCTGGCATCAACCCATTTGACCTCCAGAGCGACCCACAGTGGGTGAGTGGCAGAGCCCCAGCCATCTTACTCCTCTTTCCACTGGCTCCCTGCACCCTCAGGCCTGGGAATTCTGGCAAGGGAGGGAGCCCCAGCCAGGCCTGAATGTGAGACCCCAGCCCAGTGATCCAAAGGCATGACCCCTTGGGCCTTCCCCCACCCCAGTGGCTTTCACTGAGCTACTAATATCTGAGTTGAGCCCTCATCGCCTTCCATAGGCTGTTAGAAAGGACAGTCATATGAAAACAGCTCCTTTATAAACTGTCATCTAGGATCATCTAGAGCTCCATATCCCCTCCCCAAAGCTCTGGGTGACTTTCTTAGACTTCAGTATCAGGAAATGCTTTGTTTCTCTCCTGAGGATCTGTTAGACTCCCTCCCTTCGGCAGCAAGAACTAGAACTGATCCTCTTTCTCTTTTTTCCTAGCCTACCAGGGAACTCAGGACTAAGCAATTAAGATCACTTTCCTGGTGAAAGGTCTGGCTTCCCTCATCTTCTCTGCCTTTTGATTTTCTATTTGAAATTCTCCAGCTCATCAAGACTCTATTTGCCCACCTGAGAGGTGGGTTCTTAAGAGGAATAAATGAGCTAACTGAGACTTTAGCAAGGGGCCTGGCACAAAGATATTTTAGCTCCCTTCTCTCTCCCTGCTGGGCTTGGCCAGATCATCCAGGGAGGAGGGTTTGGCTTTAGGCCACAAAGCAGGTCAGTGATGGGGCAGGGAGTGAAAACAAACCTGATCTGAAACACTAAATGGAAGGGAAGGAAGGGAACTGGCATTTCCTGAACATCTGCTGTATGCCGGCACTACAAACATTCACTTCTTTTTTTCATTTTTCCTATCTGTGACTCTAGACAGTAGGTCTTATTGCTCCCATTTTATGCATAAGGAGACTGAGGCTCAGCCCAAGGCTTTACAGCTGGTGAGAGGTGGAGTCTTCTTCCTTACCTACCACAGCATGCTGCCCCTCCTGAACCTGCCTAACACATGGTTAGCACCCCAGGGGGCATGGGTGCTGGGCTTTGGCAGGGGCCACTTACCGGTTCGGTCATCGCTGTCATTGAAGTCTACCTGAACAGAGTGGCCATTGTTGGTGATGCTGAGGGACATGCAGGCCTCATAGGAAAGCTCCAGTGGCTGCAGGCTGGGTGAGTACACAGCCTGGCTGGATATGATATTGATAGGTGATTGGCGGTCTCCTTGGGCAATGGGATACAGCTTGTGCCAATGAGAGGGGCCTGCAGGTGGGGAGAGGGGCAAGGACTCAGGCCAGCCAGGAACTCTGGGCTGCAGGCTGAGGACACCCAGGGGGAATGTTCTCCTTGGCATCCTTTCAGAGGTAAACCCCTGCTTTGGAGCTGCACAGCATGGAGTTACAATCTCTGCTCTGATACTTCCCCTCTCAGCCTCCATTTCCTTGTCTATGAAATGGCCTCACTAAAACTCACCTCCTACTGCTGATAGGAGGCCCAGAGAGGTCATGCATGGAAGGGAACATAACACAGCTACAGGTTCAGGGGCAGTTCTGAGTAGTGAGTCCCCCCAAACCCCCAACCCCCAACACTAGCTCAGGGAGGCCACTAGGTGTTTGAAGTCTCTGACCTGACTCTATCATGTATCTCGCGTCTTCCTGCACTTTGGGCAATTTAGTATCAGTGTTTGTGACAATAATAACAAAAACTCACATCAGTCTAGCTTTAGCTCTGTGACACATATTTGGTCCTCACAACTACCTTGTGAAGTAGAAACCAGTGTCATCCCCATTTCACAAATGAGGGACCGAGAGCCACTCACGCATGTGTGCACACACACACTAGTATAAATACACACCATGTGCATGTAATGCCCCCAGCTGCCCTCCCCACACATGTGCCTACAGGTGTGTAGAGATCTTCATATGTGCACACACATGTGCACAATGACCTGGGCTTACTAGGCCCAGAGCAGCCAGGCCCAGAACATGCATGTGTGCAAAGACACGCACAGCCCTGCAGACTACATCTAGCACACACATATGTACCCTCACACGCAAACACCCCCTATTGGAAACCCAAGTTTGCACGAAGGGACCACAGCAAAAGACATGCCCATGCATACACACATAAGCACACACACACACACCTGCATGCACACCCACGGGCACCCACCACCTGCCTCCCAGAGGCTCCATCTGCAGCCGAGAGGCTCAGCATCTCCCTGGGGAACATCCTGAGATGCAGCCTATTTTTAGAGCTACTGCCGGCTGGTGCTTCTCCCCCTTTTTGGCTTCTTAAGTTTTCCCGAGAAAACAGCAGCAGGTGCCGACAGTGCTGTGTCCCCAATGGATGACTCAGAATTGTGGCCCGGCCCTGCTGGGTTATTTTTGAAGCCCTGTGAGCACTGCCGCATGCCGGCACCTCTGTCCTCTGTCCTTCCCTTCCTCATTGCCCCTAGACTGGAAGCCCTGGTCTGGCTGGTTGAGGGCAGCCGCTTGAGGGTAGCAGGCCCATGGGGCAGGCCCTACGGGATACTGGGTGCTCAGAGCTGGTGGGCAGGACTAGCAAGAAAGGCTGGAGTCAGAGGACTCTGACTCTGGGGGAAGCACCCAAGAGTAGGTACTGAGGGGAAGACGATCTCCCACTGGTTCTGTCAACCTGCCCCTTCTCTGCCTTTCTCCATTTCTGCTGGTCTCTGTTGCCTTTTTCTGAATGTTTCCAGCTCTTGCATGCCCAGATCTGGGGTTTCCCTTCCCAAAGGATATGCTCCTTTGCCCCTGGGGTCCCAGAGGAGGCCAGAGACTCCACACACCTCCCTGACTCCCTCTGGTCCGTTGCAGCTTTCTATCTCCCCAGACTGTAGTCCAGGACTGCCCCACCCTCACAAAGTGACTGCCTCTCCCCAGAGAAGTGGGGCCGGGGGGTGTTCCTCCCACCCCCACCTGCCCTGGGCTGTTTGCCTCCTGACAGCCTGGATCTCGGGTCCTCATTGTTCATCTCAGGGAAATGGGGAAGCTCTTCCCCACACCCCCACCCTGGCTTGGTAAGAAATAACCCAAAAGGGAGCTGACCCTGCCCCAGACCCACACTCAAGCCGCCTGGCTCTCACCTTCTGCCTCTTCTCCCTTCCTTTGCATCCTAAGGAAACTGAGGCAGGATGGAGGAGCAATCTTCCTAGTCAGAACAGGAGGATAGTGTGGGCCACGGGCTCCCACTCCTCACACCCAGACGTGCTCAAACACCCTGCTCGCTGTAGACAACCAGACACATGCGTGCGCCCCCAAGTACCCCCTTCCCTCACGTACCAGCCAACGAGGCAGCTCAGACACTTCTGCGGGAAAACTCTCTCCCGGGGACACTGCGCCCTTGCCCACGCTGAGCCCAGCTCCCCCGAGGTCCCCGCATACACGCCGTGCGCGTTCCCCACACAGACACCCGCGCACAGCGCTCCGCCGCGACCGCCCCCCGCTGCCCTGGGCCACCTCCACTCGCTGTGCACGCCCGGGCAGAGTGCGTGAGTGTCGCGGCCTGGGGCCCAGCGGGCTGGGCAGTCGGGGGCTGCGCGGAGGAGGCGGCAGGACGCGCTCAGCTGCTAGGTCACTGGCAGGCGGCGGGGCCAGCCCGGGCGCAGGGCGGACTTTGCGCTCGGCATGGGGGCACCAGGGCTTGGGCCGGGTTTTGGGGGCTGGACGGGAGAGGAGTCCCGGTCCAGCCTGGAGGGTGGGGGCTTGCGGATCCGGGAAACCGGCTGGGCGCGAGAGTCGGGGCGAGTCCAGTTGGGTCCGGGGTCTGCGCCTACCGTCGTCCTGGCCGTAGCCCCAGCCATGGTGGCCGGTCATGCCGCTGCCGTCCCGCAGCCGTGCACCTGCCCGCTCGGCTCGGTCCGCTCGTTCTGGCTGTGGCTCCGGCCCCGCTTGCCGCCGCGGAGCAGCCTCTTAAAACAGCGGCAGGCGGGAGGAGCAGTTCCCGGGGGACCCGCCCCCCACCCCCCAGCAGGGCCAGAGAGGCCGGCCCTGCCCCGCCCTCGCCCGCCCGCAGGCCCGTTGCGCCCCCAGTAGAGATGGGGGGGCAGGGGAAGGTAGACCTCTGCCCCCACCCCCACCTCCGCCCTGGCCAGACTACTCTTCCTCCTTGCCCCCCGCACGTTAAGGACTCAGACGCGAGAGCCCGCCTGTACTGAGGGCTGCACTGTTTCTCATCATCGCATCCCCTCCCCAGGCTTGTCCCTGACCTGTAAATGCCACACGGGGGCCGCGGGCTCTGGGCTCTTGAGTTGAGTTGGAAAGTCCCCTTGAAACTGCAAACTGCACTGACCATCACGTGTCCAGAACTGAAGCTTCCCCCTTTTGTCAGGTGCTGTCACAGGTGCTGGGCCAAGCTTTGGATCCTTCCTGTGGTCTAACCCTTTTAGCTACCCTACAACGTTAGCGCTTCCAGTAGCCCTATTTGACAGAGTATGGGACTGAGGCCCAGAGAGGTGAAGTGACTTCCCCAGGGTCATCTAGCGGGAGTGAGGGATTCATTCCCAGTTTGTCTCACTCCAGACACCATGGTCTTTACCACTTCCCCTTGGTGCTGAGGACAAGGGGGTCCTGTGGGTGTGGGGGTCTGGGAGCCCTGAGGTAGCGCTGGCAATCCAAACCCTTGGCCAGAGCCCCAAAGGAGGCATGGGGAGGAGTGCCATCAACCAATGGGCATGGGGACAGACAGACCCACAGACAGACACCAGCTGGCTTCCCCATGAACCAAGTCCAAGGTCCTCCCTCCCACCCTCCCTCTCATTTTCTCTGCTGCTTCTTCCTTCAGGGACTCTGCCCATCCCTCCACAGCCTGCTGTTTGTCCCTCCTCTCCCTGACTCCCCATGACCTTCAGTCCACCTGCTGGGAGCTCAGGCCTCCACCCTGCACTCAACCTCAGCGCCTGCCGTGGCCCAGCATTTTCCCACCCACAAGCCCTGGTCCTTGCTGTGCCCTCCACCTGGTACGTCCTCTGTCTTCCACCCACTGGCTCCAGCCGGCCCAATCTGATTCATTTTAGGATGTGGCCTTGTGCCAAGGATAGGGCTTGTCTCTAGCTAGGCCTCAGCAAGCAGTTTTGGAAAGACAAATAGATGGGTGGGTGGAAAGACAGACAAATGATCCCACCCAGGGCCTTGTACCCAACAGGAGTTGAAGAGCCATTTGTAGAACGTCTTCTGGTTTAGCACATTGACTGCCACACTAGAAAACAAATTTTTTCCCTGGGACCACGGTGTTTTGTTATGAAAATAGAATAAAAACTTCGAAAACAAAACGATCCTTTCTAATTTAATGAAAAATTTGTTATTTTTTATTGTTTTCTGTGTGTGAGTTATATGCAACTTGAAAAATAGTTCACACAGCTCCCAAGGTAAAGAGACATGTGAGTTACATATACTTCATGAGGCCCCAGGCTCAAAACTAGCATGAGTTAAATACAACTCCCAGGGCAGTTAATGTGTTAGACCTTGACCAGAAGATGCTATTTCAGGACCTGCTGATGGCCCCTGGGTGAGGTCTGTAGCCTCTCACTATGTCCCAGAGGAGCCAGCCACCCTTCTCCTGAGGGAGCTGCAACACCCTTAGGGATCTGAGGATGGCTTGACCCCTATTGACCCACTTCCTCCTTACAGCGACTCAGGCCTTTTCTGTATTTATTTATGGTACTTAAAAAATAATGTTGGAATTCTTCATATAGTTTTGCATCCAGATTCATCCACACAGCAACCCTGGGGGGATTTTAACCCCATTTTACAGATGAGAAAAGCAAGGCCCTGAGAGGTTGACTGATGGGCTCCAGAGTGCCCAGTGAGTGACTGAGCAAGGATGAAAGCCCAGTGGTGCTGGGTCCATCGTCAACATTGTCTGCAATTACAGGAAGGAGAGGAAGTGGATTTTTAATTTGATTCTCATTTGCATATGCAAGTCCTCTTTGGAAGGACTTAAGAGAAGCCAGGCAGAGTGTTTGCCTCCTGGGAGGAGATGGAGACCAGACAGGAAGGGTGGGGGAGGATGCGGAATAGGGGTGGGAAGGACACTCTTTACTGCTACTCCTTTGTACCTTTTGAAAGAACTGAAGTATGTATTACCTCTTTAATAACCAAATAAAAGTTTAACCAATTCTTTCCTTCCAGCAAACTGTTATCTGTTATTTCCTCTAGGTACTGGGAGCTCAGGCAAGTGGGAGGGGCCAATGGAGTTTGCCCTTCTCAGGTGAAGCCCCAGATGCCCCAGCAACCCACTCAGGTCATCTTGGGGGAGCCTGTGCCCCCACTCAGGTGCCTCCACTCTCAATTACATGCTGTCTTTAAAGCTGAATTGATTTCTCTGCTTGAGAGTTTCCTCTTTGGTCTCACTGGTGTCACTGGCTCCTGGTTTTCACTACTTCTAGGGGAAGGGAGACTGGGGGCTGCGGGGACTATAGGAAGACTGGGGGAGGAGGGTGTGAGCAGCTTGCCAAGCCACGCCTGCCGCATTCATCCAACAACCTTGGCCAGGCTTCACTTCCCTTATTGATGAGACAGTGCGTTTGCTCTACAGCAAGGTGATGAGGAGATTGTTCCTGCCCTGCTCACCTCATGGGGACCCCTGTGCACATGCTTTGAAACCAAAGATGTCCAATGATGCATCAACAGGCAGAATCATGCCTCCTTCTCACTGTGTGTTATGTACAGGGCCTGTCTGCCAGTCTAGAGGCCCTGTTCTTTGTATTTTAAAAAAGATTTCTACTCCAAGTATGTGTGCATATGTGTACATGCAGTGGGATGGAATGAACCTGGGCTGTGGACCCAGAAAGACCTGGGCTTGGCTCCCAGCATCACTGGTTGTGTGACCTGGGGCAAGTTGCTTCACCTCTCTGAGTCTGAGTTGGCTTTTTTTCATCTATAAGATGGGAATAGAGAGTGTGGCAGGCTAATAGGATGGTCAGATGAGGGGATGTGTAAAAGATTCCCGGTACCAAGGATACACGCATCAGACCCTAGGACCTCTGCTTTTTTCCCTTTTTCTTAGCTTGTTGGGTACATTAAAACCTCAACCATTCCTTTTCTGATTGTAGTAGTGACACCTATACATTGTAGAAAATTTGGAAGAATCAAAAAAGCATATAGAAGAAAATTAAAATCACTGGCTACGTCACTACTCAGGGGTCACCACTGTTAACATTTTTAGTGACTATCCTGCCAGGCTTTTCTGATATAAGTTGAGTATCCCTTATCTGAAATTCTTGGGACCAGAAGTGTTTTGTATTTAAGATTTTTTCAGATTTTGGAATATTTGCATATACATAATGAGATATCTTAGGGATGGGACCCAAATCTAAACATGAAGTTCATTTATGTTTCATATACACCTTATACACATACCTGAAGGTAATTTTATATAATACTTTAAATACTTTTGTGCATGAAACAAAGTTTGTGTACCTTGAACCACCAGAAAGCAAAGGTGTCACTATCTCAGCTATCTGCGTGGTATCATGTCAGTGCCCAGAAAGTTTCAGATTTTGGAGCATTTTGGATTTTGGTATTTTGGATTGGGGATGCTCAACCTGTATGAGTAGTATTTAAAAAACAATTGGGATCATAGTATAGTTTTGTGACCAGTTTTTTTCTTCTAATTGGCCCCATGGTAAACATTTCCTTGGAGAACTTGACACTTAATATTCACACACTGCTCTGCTGTATGTGTTATTTTCACTATTGTAAATAGCACTGCAGTGAACATCCTTATTTACACATCTTTATGTGTGTCTGATGATTTCCTTGGGATAAATTGCTAGAAGTAGAGTTACTAAATCAGATGATATATACATTGCCACTAACATATTTTAAAATGTAGAAAGTATGGTGGAAATACTTTCAGAAATGTATTCCTTCATTCAACAAACATTTATTGAAGACTTATTAGATGTCAAGTGCTGGGCCAGACATGGGTGATACAATTGTGAGCATTATAGACCCACAGCTGCCTCAGGGAGTTTGTAGGGTTGGGGAGAGAGGCAAGAGATTAGCCAATGAGCACAGAGTGAGGAGGGATGGGATGGGCAAGGTCAAGCAGGGAGGGCTAGAGGCCAAGGCCTGGGAGGGTGTCCTGGGTTGTGACTCATTCTTCCTGGCTGGTCTCCCACGGATTATAATCTCTACTGGGGTAGAGCTAGCCCCAAACTTCCTGGGAGTGCAAAAATCCAGTCTGCCCTGGCTGAGACCAACCAGGATGGATAAAATAACAGAACTTAGCTGGGGTCTGGCCAGGTCTGTTGGGGTATTTGTTTCTAATCCCTGTACCACCTCTTAATTTTTGGTATTTCACTCTCCTCTCCAAGCCTCTGCTCTCTGTAAAATAGGGTTAGCAGCAGTGTCTATTGCATTGGGTGGTTGTGAGCACAAGAGGTGATGCACATCACAGGCCTGTCTGGCATATAGTAAGTGCTCAGTAAACCATGGTAGGATTGTGGTTAGGGGGCCCAGTTTTCGTACCTGTTCAGTGGGAGGTTGGCCTAGGTCAGTGGTTCTGAAACCTGAGCATGCATCAGAATCTCCTGGAAGCGATGTTAAAACAGTTTCCTGGACCTAACTCCAGAGTTTCTGAGTCAGCAAGTCTGGGATAGGGCCAGAGAATCTGCATTTCTAACAAGTCTTCAAGTGATGGTGATGTTGCTGGTCCAGTACCACACTTTGAAAACCAATGGCCTAAATTAATTAGGCCATGGCTTCCTGGTGTAATACCTCTGGTCTTCTGTCCTCCACAGTAGGAAAAACTCACGAGGGGGCCCTGAGTTCCTTGATGGCAGGGGTTGTGTGTGATCAGCTTCCACTGCTCCAGCACAGGCACCTTTATATACTTTTATGGGTTGAATTATATCTCACCCAGAAGTTATTGAAGTCCTAACCTCCTAGTACCTGTAAATGTGTGTAATTAGGGTTTTTGCAGGTGTAATCAAGTCAAGATGAGGTCATTAGGGTGAGCTCTGATCCAACGAGGCTCACGTTCTTAAGAGAAGAGACACAGAGACATAAGTGGAGAATACCATGTGACAACGGAAGCAGAGATTGAAGTGCTGTAGCTGTTAGCCAAAGATTGACTGCAAACTACTGAAGCTGGGGAGAGGTGAGGGAGGATTCTCCCCTAGAGGTTTCAGGAGTACAGTCCCTGATTTCAGACTTCCAGCTTCCAGAATTGTGAGACAATAAATTTTTCTTGTTTTAAGCCACCCAGTTTGTGGTGGAAACTAGGAAACTAATATACTGAGTATGTTTTTACAGATATCACCAACACAAACCTTTTCAAAATCAATTACTTCTTCATAGGCAGTAAGACTCCTCCACCACCCCTCACCAAATTCGGGAATGTTTCCTTTCATGCAGTCCATGACCGCAGTGAACATGAGAGGCTAAGCAACAAACTCTCACCTGCCACTTTTTGACCTTCCTGTATTCCCTGGGTGTATTTTATTATCCCTTATATTTCACCTGTCCAACTGGAGAGGCAATGTGACAGCATAAGCACACGATGAGCTGGGAAAGCATCACGCCTCTGTTTCCCATTAGTTATGTTCCATGGGAGCTGTGTGAGGTCCAGGGAAGGCATGGGAGGGTGTGTCCCCACCCTGATCCTGGAGACAACACGTAGGGAGAATTGCATTCATCATTACTACACCATTATCATCAAACTGTGCCCCCTCCCTTGTCCCCATCCTAGGGGCTTGGGGGTGGGGATCTGTGCTCATTTTCACCTTATTTCAGGCAATCATTAACCTGAAGGTGCCTGTAGGGTCTGGGAGATAGAAGGGAAGGAATCCTTACCTCCCTCCCAGCTGGTCACCTGGTCTCCAGCCCCCTCCATCCCTCTTCCTCATCAGGTAACTTCTTTCCTTGGCACCCTTCTCCACAAGACAGGGGCTCTTTTCAGGAAGTGGAGGACTTTAAATTCATCCTTGCTTCTATGTTTGCAGTCCTCAAAACCCAGCCCCTGCTCTCCAGCCTCCCCTGACCACTTCCTATCCTTCACCTGACCAAACTGTCTAGCACCTGTGGCCTGCCATGCCTTCCCTGCCTCCTAGAGATGGCACCTGCTGTTCCTTCTGCTTAAAACACCCTTCCATCCCCGCACCACATGAAACATTCCTGGAGAGGGGGAGTGGGTGAGGTTCTTCCGTGCCCCCCTCAGCATCCTGCTTACCTCTATCTAGAGAAAGGCCACACTGTCTGGTAAGTGCTTGTTTACTGTCCCTCTTCCCTCACGAGACTGTGAACTCTCCAAGAACAGGGCAGGGGGAGCAGCTAGCTTTGTGGCTCAAAACAGGCCCTCAGTGTGGGCTTTTCAAGACAGGATGGAAGAAATGGGTGAAAAATAGTGATCATCACAATGAGTTATTATTTATACAAGATCTTGTGGGCGTCTGGGCCGGTGTATTCAAAGTCTCATTTAAGGCTAAAAGACACCTGTGACCGAGACCCAGTTATCCCCATCGCACAGGTGAGCAAGTGAAGACCGAGAGGTAAAGGGTAGATCTCACAAGTGGTTAGCATCCAAGTCTGCCTGATTCCCAAGCGCCAGTCCCCCACAATTACTGCACGCACTGAGGGACGAACTCGTAGGCTAGCAGGGCTGGGGAGTCCGGGCGGACCTCCAGTTTCGGCCGCGCTCCCCGGGCTTACCGCTGACGCGTGCGCAGTGCAGCGGCGGCGCCCCCTGCGGGCGGCTCGCGGGAGGCTGTGGCGGCGGCGGAGCGCCCCAGTGCGCTTGCGCGCGTGTGGAGCTAGTGGCGGCGCTTGATAGGGGTTCTGCTGTTCTCCGCGCGGCGGGCGCGGCCATGGCGCAGCCGGGGAAGCTGCTCAAGGAGCAGAAGTATGACCGGCAGCTGAGGTGAGCTGGGGCTCGACGAGTCGAGGACGGGCCGGCGGGCTTCTCGGCGTTGCGGCCGGGCCTAAGCGCCCGGTTCGCGCGGTCGGGCCTGCCTTAGGCCTCCCGCCAGGCCGGGCCGGGCCGTGCTGGGCGCGCGGAGCTGTCGCTCTAGTCTCCCGCCAGGAGCCCGGGGTGATCCGCGAGGGCCAGGACCACCCCCTTCACCGGAGGGGCGCGGCCCCCAGAGGTGTGCGGTTCGAGGGGCGCGGTCCCCAGCGTCAGCCGGGTAGGGCGGTTGCAGGCCCCGCCTCGCTGCGCCAGGGCTCCTGGTTTTGCAGAATGGGGGGGATTGGGAGTACCCCATCCTGGCCGCCAAGAGCGGCAACGAGTGTTAGGTATTGTTCTAAGCCAGCGCTGTCCAATAGTAAGGTAATGCTAGTCTCATGTGAGCAGCATATATAATTACACATTTTCTAGCAGCTACATTTAAAAGGTAAAAAGAAACAGGAGAAATTAATTTTATAATATGGTTTATTTAACTCAGTATGTCCAAAATATTACCGTTTCAACACGCAATCAATATAAAAAGTTATTGAGATAATATGCTTTCTTTTTCATACTGTCTTAGAAGTACAGTATTTTACACTTACAGCATATCTCAATTAAGATTAGCCTCATTTCTAGTGCTTAGTAGCCACATGTGGCTAATGGCTCCCTTAATGGACAGTGCAGGCCGAAACCATCAGGCCGGTCCTTGGCTACTTCCCCACCTTTGCCTTTTTGCCTTGCACTTTATTGAGCACCCTCTATGTGTTGAGGCAGTGGAGGTAACCAAATTCCTTGGCTTCCCTCCTTGGAGCCTCCAAGACAAGAGAAATTATAGTATGTCCCTAAGGACTGGAACTTCCGTTTGCACCAACAGCTTAGTGCTGTATTGGGGGGCTTTAGGCACTCGGTTCTGAGAGCACCCTTGAAGGCAACCATTTTCTGTTTTACAGATGGGGAAACTGAGTCTTGGAGAAGTTAGGTAACCTGCCCAGAGTTCCCCATGTTTTTGAGCCAGGATGTAAACTCAGGCCCTTCTGGCTTTTTGAGAGCTGGTACTCAGTCACATCACCATGCTTCGAAACTTACAGGGAAAGAAAGAAGGTGACAGAGCCCTTATACCCAACTTATGTTTTCTTGTAAATTCTCGGAGTTGTGTTTTGAATGCAGATATAACCATATGTGACGGAGCTGAGAAGATAGTTGAGGTTAGTAAGCAAATGTAACAAAAGAGGGTTTTTGCTGAGTCCATTCCATTTAAGGACCAGACTTTACTTTTCATAGTGAGAACTGGTTATTGGTTTTGAAGTGTCAGAGGGAAGCAGTTAGAAGCAAAGTTGTTCCGCCAGGCAACACTCAGCAAGGCCCTGGCTCTCCTTAGGCCAGCAAGAGAGTAGAGAGGATTGATTTCTTGTTTGGCCTCTTCTTGAAACATGTTACCTAGAGATGTACCGGTATTCTTTTTTTTTTTTTTTTTGAGGTGGGAGTCTTGGTATGTTGCCCAGGCTAGAGCGCAGTGGCTATTCACATGTACCATCATAGTGCACTACAGCCTTGAACTCCTGGGCTCAAGCAGTCCTCCTGCCTCAGCCTGCCAAGTAGCTGGGACTACAGGCACATGCCACGGTGCTTTGGCTTGAGATGTACCGGTATTCTTAAATCCACTCTTTAACTACCCAAGCATTAGCATTTATCAACCAGATATGTCAGGTGTCTTCTGTGTGCCCTACTTTCATGGAAAAACAGATGCTTACAGTCCATCTGGTTCTTGCAGGCTATTCCTCCATTCATTTGACAGCTGGTCAGTGATCACCTACCCTGGGCCCTTATGGAGCTTATAATGGAATGGAGAGATAGATGCTCAGCAAATAAAAGAACCAAATGAGGCAGTTGCTTGTGATATGCTCAGGAGGACATACTGGCTACACAATAAGGGGTAATCTGCTTTAGATCAGGTGACAAGAAAGTCACATTAAAGTCGATCAGTCCTCTGGGCTGCTAATACCTATCTGGCAATTATCTGGAATTACCTATGGCAATTCTCTAATGATTTGAGCTCCCACTATACTTCCTATACTGACAAGAAAAGATAAATTAGTTAATAGGTTTTCTGGGTGAAGGTAACCAGATTGGCCCAGATTCCATGATACGTGTCTGATCATGTACCTTGCCCTGTTAATATGCCAGTGTGAATCAGGTTATAACATACATTCTGATTCTTACTACATCTTTGTGTTTGTTAATGTATGCATCTATTAATCATGCTTTTAGAATGTTCGTTGGTATTATGTTTTAAAGCACTCCTGTAGAAGTTTGATGTGAGCCTTTTCAGATAATTAGTTTTTTTGGTAAAGCTTTTGCTCACTATTACAGATGTCACAGTGATAAGCCCTATGTCAGGATCTTAAATGTACTGGATCTATATAACTTAAGAAATGAAATAGAAAACAGACGAGGTTTTAAGTCCAAGACACTTCTTTAATGTTAATGAGTATATCTAAAGACTTTGTGTTCTGTAAGTTATCTGGTTTGAAAGAGTAATGGACAAGGAGCTAGAAGAACAAGTTTCTAGTTCTGATTTGAGCCTACCCTGGGCCCCCCAACCATGCAAAGCATAAACCCAAGTCTTAGCTTACTTTGCTGGGCAATCCCTACACTAACGTCTGTTCCTGTCTCACATGTTGCCATGGTTATCACGTGAGTTACTCTGTGGAAAAACACTTTAAAGATTACTATTCAAATAAGAAAGTTGTATTTTCATGAAAGTTTTAACAATGTTGAATTTGTGTCTTGTTTTGTAGGTTGTGGGGTGATCATGGGCAAGAAGCTTTAGAATCTGCTCATGTTTGCCTAATAAATGCAACAGCCACAGGAACTGAAATTCTTAAAAACTTGGTACTACCAGGTAATGTAGTTTTTTGGTTGTGTTCTAAACTTACTTCTTTAAGATTTTTACCTAGAAATATATATTCTTGACTGACTCTGTTTTGTCTCCCAGGTATTGGTTCATTTACAATTATTGATGGAAATCAGGTCAGCGGAGAAGATGCCGGAAACAAGTATGTTCTATTCTTTTCAAGTATATACATGTTAGGGAAGGCAGTGCACCGTCATGAGAGCGCAAGTCTTGAATCCTAGCTTCACTTCCATAAGGGTGACTTGATTTTCTGGTGGAAATCATCCTTATGTTTGGGATTATGGTGAGAAGGAAATGAATTTATATAGGTAAAGTGCTAGCACAGCATCTGGCAAATAGGCCATTAATAAAAGGTACCTATCATTACTGTCTTTATTGTTATTAATACAAAGAAGTAGTCATTATTCCTTTATTTGTGAAATCTGGACACTTCCTAAACCCTTGCATTGATTCCTATGTGTTAGTATATAATTAACAATAATTGTATTTTTGAATTACAAGAATAATAAAAACAATACCTTTTATTTGTGGTCTCTTTTAGCTTAGCCCAGGTATGTCTCTTCCTACACTATTTCTATAAAAATGCTGTTTTAAAGATGACCTGTGTATTCTTTAGTGATTACTATATTTAGACTTTGAGAGCATTCCCAAATTTGGATTTCAAGCTCACCTTTTCAGGGACTTGGAGTTTGGGATCTCTCATTGTATTTGTCAGTAAAGAACAATAATGAATAAATACAAGGAAAGCCAGAATTTAGTTCATATTTAGTTTTGATATCTTTTCTTTGGTAGTACAGTTTCTGTTATTTACAACAAAGCCCTTTTATTGATATCTATCAAGAGAAAGTCCTGTTATCTTTGCTTACTTGGTTGGTTAGAGCAGGATGTGGTAAGAATGAGGTTTCTTCTTATGGAGCCAGGGAGCTTGTGCTGAAAATGGCACCCTGGCTCTGATCAGCCGCCTCATATCTGGGCCTCAGGACATGTTGAGGGTATGTGTAGACAGAAGCCTGAATAAATCTGTTACAGTTACCTGTAAAGACAAATGGTTCAATACAGCAAGGGTGGTGTATGGAACACTGGTTCTAGGGAATGTTAGTAGCTGTTAAATGGGCCAGTGGTCAAATTAGTTTGGGAAATGGGTCAAATGAAGTTAAAATTTCTTTACTGTAAGACTTTAATATCATATATATTATTTATATTATGAATTTCCAAGAGAGAAATATAGCAGATGGTGTTTTCCTAACTGTTTTTAACCAAGGAACTTTTTCTGTCAGCATCTTATATACTTTGGGAAACATTGATTTATTAGCCTTTTTAAAAAAATTTTTTTCTAGAGACAGGGTCTCACTATGTTGCCCAGGTTGTTCACTAACTCCTGACCTCAAGCGATCTGTCTCAGCCTCCTAAAGTGCTAGGATTACAGGCATGAGTCACTGCACTGAGCCAATTAGCCTATCATTGTTTATAAGTTTCATCCAATTTTCTTCCTCCAGGAAGGCTATTACAATCTGTAATCAAATATATTTTGTTTTATACTATGAATGAAATATACATGCCATTACAAACAACTTTTCCTTTAGAGTTAAATCTTTAATTTTTTTTTATTCTGTCCACTTTAGTTTCTTCCTTCACAGAAGCAGTATTGGCAAGGTAAACAATCATTTTGTTGTAGAATATAGTTGTGTGTGAGCATCTAATGATGCTACTGTGTTTTATTGCATGAGAAGCTTTGACTTTATATTTTAGAAATTGTTATGGGTACATAATAGTTGTAGAAAAGCTTAGACTTTAAAAGAGCTTGTTATTTCTTTAAGAAAAAGTTAACTAATTTTTCTAATCTTGTAAATCTTTATATGTTTGGTAGTTTAAGTATTTAGAAGTACTGTCTGTGTCTTTACACTGTATCCTGTATTAAAGCTAAATCTTGAGTAACGTTAATATTCAGGGAGTGGAGTATTCTGGTTAACAAAATGTTTAAGAGTTAGCCAGAAGATTCTTTATCTTTGTATTTCAAATTGAAAATCTTATAAAACCGTATTAGTTAACTTAATGCAATATTCTCAGTGGAAATGAATGTTACTTTAATGATTAACCACTCTTGTACAGGATGTAGATGTGGGAGGTTAGAGTGAGTCTGAACTTGATCCAGGATATCCCTGCCTGATACCCAGAGTTTTTTGGTCTTTTGCCTAATCAGAAAAGTAGCATGCAAATAATGTGGTCATTTAATAACTTTGGATGATGATGGTTTAGCTTTGTTTTAAGTAATATTCTGGTTGAGTCTTTGTTTAAACACTACGGGAAGCAGAGTTGCATGAAGTTTGGATAGTTTTACAGTGTTGTTTGCCTGATCTGTAAATTGGGGAATTATGTTGTGACCAAGTTTTTTCTAATTCAAGTTAAATGCGTTGTTTTTAAAAAGAACCGAGCTCAAGCTGCCATGGAATTCTTACAAGAACTAAATAACGATGTCTCTGGAAGTTTTGTGGAAGAGGTATATATGTTTACACGTTATCATGTCTGTGCTGAAATAAAATTTTTTAATAAGGTTCTAGAAATTTAGAATTTTGAATCTTTGTATCATTTATGTTTAGTTGGAGTTGGATTTGTTGCCTCATTTTTTCTAAAATATCTTAACTATTTCTGCCATGTTTAATATGATTGTGAAATTGTTGGATTTTTTTTCCCCTGTCCTATTTAGAGTCCAGAAAACCTTCTAGACAATGATCCTTCATTTTTCTGTAGGTTTACTGTTGTGGTTGCAACTCAGCTTCCTGAAAGGTAAATTTTTATGTTAATATGTTTTTATTTAAGTTTTAGATTTGCATAGTTTTATTTTTTCTGCACAGTCTAAGATATGGTTTTTAAAATTCTTAAATTCTATAGAAACCTTTGATTTGAATCTCTTATAAATCTTCCAGCATTGTAAAGATGGGGAAGAGAAAAATACAGAGATGTGAAACTTATTTGGATATATTAAGAGCAGTTAAACTGAACATTGGTTATTTTTTAGTGATTAAAAACTAGTTAGAATTGATTATAGGAATTATTTGGGGGTGTATGCATGGGTTTTATAAATATTTTTCTCTATCATGGAAATGTTTAAAAAGTGTCTCTTATTAAAATCCTGCCTTTTGGACTAGAGTTTCATATCCCTCTAGTCCAAAAGATACATTTTATTTGAGACTATAGCCTTGTGGAATTGTTTGGTTTTCAGTGTATTCTTGACCTGCTTACGTGTATATGCAGTGGATATATCTTTGCATTTATTATTTAGTAAGACATTTGCTTTATTTTAAGACATTTTCATGTTTAGCATGTTTCATGTTTGGCATATTTCTATTTCCTTATGTTCTTATTTATTTTGCTTTTTTTTTTACAGTACATTACTACGTTTAGCAGATGTCCTGTGGAATTCCCAAATCCCTCTTTTGATCTGTAGGACATATGGATTAGTTGGTTATATGAGGATCATTATAAAAGAACATCCAGGTAAAATTGTTGAGTATATGGGCTTACTATTGGTTGTTTTCACTACAATTTTAGAAACTTGACAATTTAGAAAGTCAGTTTTAAATTACAAAGTAAATTTGTGGCAACACATCTTTGGTTACAGATTCAAAGTGGCAGTCAGGCTGAATAGGTTTTAATCTACTATTTTCTTTATATAGCGTTATAGAAAGATACAAAACAGGAGATACAACAGGTACAGATTCATCTTATTAGGAGACTTAGCATCTATGCAAGTACCTAGCTTTTTTTGCCCCCTAACCCACATAGGGCTTGTGTGGCTGCCACAGGAGCCAGGTCACCTTGACCCATAGAAGTCATCTTTTTCCCTACCAATCTTTTATTCCATTCTCATGCAGGCTTTAGGTTCTCCCAGGTCAGGTGCAATTTCACACAATAAGCAAGGCATTTACCTAACTACTTTTCCCAAGGACACTGTTATGGCAGAGCAAAGTCATTTATAGGCAGACCTGCATCAGCTCAGGGTTGATATTCACCCTTTACTTATAAAATTTTAATATTAGAACATCATAAAATTTTCATTCAGTACTCATACAGTGCTCTTTATTTACTCAAGAAAATGTTTTTATTTTGTGCCAACTGTGAGTCAGGCACTCTGCTAGTGCAGTGATAGCCGTTGGCATTGGTAGCATCACTGAGGAGTAGTATATGTGTGGGCAGTTAGGGAGTGCTTGCCAGGATAAGCCTCTGGCTGGTAGTGGTGGGCCATTTAAAAGTTGTAAGTGGGAGAGTGACAGGAAAAAAATTTTATTTTAAATAGGTCATTCTGAAGTTGAGTGGAGAATGAATGGATTTAATAGGGCAAAGATTAGAGGTAGGGATTGCTGTTAGGAAATTTCCAGTGGTCTAGGTGAGAGAGAGAGAGAGAGCCTCTAACTTGAGGGAGAGGGGGTGGATAATAATGAAGGTTAACATTGCTAGCTATGTACCTGCCTTTCTGTCGGTTATTTCATTTACTCTTTCTAAAAACTTCATAAGGTATAGGTTGAGCATCCCTGATCCAAAATCCGAGATCAGAAATGCTCCACAATCCAAAACTTTTTGAGCATTGACATGACGTTCAAAGGAAATACTCATTGGGGCATTTCAGATTTCCTATTTTTGGATTAGCGTTGCTCAACTGGTATGTATTCTTCAGATATTCCAAAATCTGAAAAAAACAAAATCCTAAACACTTCTGGTCCCAAGCATTGCAGATAAGAGATACTCAACCTGTAGAAACTATTATATCTGCTGTTTACAGATGATGCTGAGGCAGAGAGATTAAGTTATTTGCCTAAGGTCACATAGTTAGCAAGTGACAGAACTGGGCCTATCTCTAAATACTCACTGAAATTATGCACTCTCCCGGACTGCCCCTGTAGAGAGCAGTGTACAGAGTGAGATTAGGAAGTGGGGAGTGACTGATGTTGGGGCCAAGGAATCAAGAAGTCAAGGATGACCATCAGCTTTCTAGGGAGGCGGTCGAGGTAGACAGGGATGCTGTCTGTTGAAGACCACAAGAGGAGGAAGGGTAGATTGTTAGTTGTTATCTGTGCATACAGTTTGTCAATTTTGAGCTTTTCCAGAAATTAAGAACAGAAAAGACAGAATTAAGAACAAAATCTGTTCTAAAAGAATCTCTGTTTTATTTTTACTAAAATTTATAGTTCACTTAAGATTTGTGCATTTTTACTATATATAAATTATACCTTAATAATAGAGTGAAAAAAAATCTGTAGGCTCTATGCTCATTTAAAAATTAAAGATTTTCTCTGCCTGAACTACCAGTGCTTAAGTTAAAAAAAAAAAAAAGAAAGGATTTCCTAAGTTCCTATTAAGTAGTGTATTGCCAGCAGCATTGCTAAAGAATTAAGTTTATCTTTTGGAATTATTTGTTTCACAGTAATAGAATCTCATCCAGATAATGCGTTAGAGGATCTACGACTAGATAAGCCATTTCCTGAACTGAGAGAACATTTTCAGTCCTATGATTTGGAACATATGGAAAAAAAGGTTTGTAGTGTGTGTGACCTTAATGTTTATAGATAGAATTAAAACATTTTTTTTAACCTAAGGTTTTTGAATTATACCAAAGTGAGAAAAATACTATAAACCTCCATATTCCTGTCATCCAGATTACACAGTAACATTTTACCTTATTTATTTTCAATAAATTAATTTTTCCCCAAAGTTAAAAGAACACTTTATTGAAGAAAAGTGCATATACTGAAGATATCTGTGTAATCACCAGGCAGATCAAGAAATTGGATATTAACATATCCCAAAAGCCCTCTTTATGGCCATTTTCTAAACAAATGTACTTTTAAAAATAGTTTGAATTTGGGGTGTTTGTAGAAATTGATTCCTCTTGAAACCTGTTTTTAGTGTTTGGAAATTATGAAGGCAATTGTGTATTTCATTACAGAAATGATGACAATAGACTGTATAAATTTAAAGAGTATGTGTATTTTTTCCCATGTATATATTAATGAAAAAGCAGGTGTTTATATAGTTCATCAGAAAACAGAGAAGATCCTCTTTTTTGCTCTAAGATTGGTATCTGAAATCAAGAGATTTGAGCTATGTTTTTGGGTGGCAGTCTTTGAGACTGTTTTCTTGCTGGTAAAATGGGGGCAATCATAGTATAGACTTGACATATCAGGGTTAAATTGGACACTGCCTCTAGAAAAATTTATAAAGCAGTTTTTATTAACCTAGTTCATTTTCCTTTATTCATTGCTCTGCATATATTAAGAGATGATCATAAATATTGTTGAATTTGTTGAAAATGAGATGGTGTAGTGAAGAATTAACTAATACTGACGTTTTCTTTGATTTGTCTCATTTTTAGGACCATAGCCATACTCCATGGATTGTGATCGTAGCTAAATATTTAGCACAGTGGTATAGTGAAGTATGTCCTTTTTTAAAAAAGAAATTCTATATGTGACTATTTTCAATTTATTATTAAAGATTTTCTTGGAGGGCAATGGGAGAATAATTTTTTCCCTATAGAGTTGGAGGGTAAATGGATGCTTTTAAAATTTAAGTCTAGGAGTTCCTCTTTTGATACTGGTATTTTTTTTATTAACAAATTGAAATTTGAATAAATGTCATCATGAAGCTGGCAGTGGGGAATGAATGTAGATAAATGGCCCACAGTTTCTGTTTTCTGTCAAGGGAGCCTCTGATTTCACTTAGGTATATATTTGTTGATGAAATCTCACGTAGCGAATGGGGGAAACTTTGGACTCTCAATTTCCATATTTTGAGTTTTTATAACTAGATTTTTAAAATTTTTAACCAATTTAGACAAATGGACGAATACCTAAAACGTATAAAGAAAAAGAGGACTTCAGAGATTTGATTAGACAAGGTAATATTATGGGATGTGATTAAGTATTGTATAAAGTTTGAAAAGAAAATTGCTTGAAGCAAATGTTTATTGGATTTCTGTTAACTTTGTCAGATGATGCCATCATGAGCTTTTATTTTACTTCTCCTCTGATGAGGTTAAAGAGCCACTCCTTACATAGTTTTAAGAAGAACTAGTGATAAACCATGCTTCTTGTTAAGGTTCATTATACTGATCTTCACTGCAGAATCTGACAAGGTTATTTCTATAATGTTGGGGGAATAGAGGAGTGAGAAGAAAAGGGCATTTGTTTGCTAACAATTTCTTATTTTAATAGGAATTCTAAAGAATGAAAATGGGGCTCCAGAAGACGAAGAGAATTTTGAAGAAGCTATTAAAAATGTGAACGCAGCACTAAATACGACTCAGGTATTAAAAGAGTTGCTGAAGGATTTATATAAGCAAGAAGTTTTCTGAAGTCCTCAGATGTGAAATAGTTGATTATATTTATTGATTGATTGATTTATTGATTGATAGATAGATACAAAGTCTCGCTCTGTCGCCCTGGCTAGAGTACAGTGGCATCATTATAGCTCACTGCAACCTCAAACTCCTGGGCTCAAGCGATCCTCCTGCCTCAGCCTCCTGAGTAGCTAGGACTACAGTCCTGCACCACCACAACTGGCTAATTTTTTCTATTCTTAGTAGAGACTGGGTATCGCTCTTGCTCAGGCTGGTCTTGAACTCCTGGCCTCAAGTGATCTCCCGCCTTGGCTTCCCAGAGTGCTAGAGTTACAGGCGTGAGCCACCACGCCCAGCCTATAATGATTTAAGTTAATATTTCCTAAATGTGTAGTTAGAAATAAATATCTATAATATAGCTTAAATCTAGTTTTAAGATTCTGTGTTGTCCCTGTTAAAATGGATGTCAGTGCTTCAGCATATAATAGTGATTCAATAATTTATATAAATTATTTAAAGTACATGATTTGTGAATAGTCACAGTTTGGGGGTAGGAATTATATATATAATGAAGGTGATATTTTGCTGGTCCAAAATAGTGTTGCCTGAAAAGTTAAATTTTGTTACCCTGCATTTGCTTCTGACAGTAATTATTTGGATATAATAAAAGATGTTCTTAATGATATTATGTACTTTAACAATTATTTGGAGGATAACTCAGATGCTTTTTGTTGTGGTTTTGTTGTTGAAGTCTGACCAGTGGGTTTTGGGGGAGCTTTGGAATAACATAACTGGTGGTTTAAATTAGAATTTTCCTATAATTTAAAACAGCAAAAATGCTCCCTTTCAAGTTAGGAAAACACTTAAAGCTATCATTACCAGCTTTTTGGAGACAATGAGGCAGTGTTGCTGAGTGATTAAAAGTATGTGCTTTGTGAATCAATTTTCTGGGGTGATGAAAATTGTCTATATCTTAATTTGGGTGATGGTTAAAAATACAAATGTATAGTTATCAAAATGCATTGAATTGTACATTTAAGGTCTGCATTTCACTGAATATGAAATTTACCTCAGTTAAAACCAAGGTTCTAGTGGTTGGGGGACAGTAAATTAAACATATAAATGCACCAGTTGCTATGAACAAAATTTGAGCAGAGCGAAGAGGTAGAGCATGATGGGGAGGAGGGGGCCTGGGGTCAGGAGGCAGTTTTAGATAAGGAGCTGAGGAGACTGTCCAAGAGATCTGCTTAAGCAGAAGCCTGAGTGAAGTGACATGCAGATATCTGGTGGAAGGGCTTTGCAGGCAGAGGAAGCACAGCCACACAAAGGGCAAAGGCCCTGACATGGGATGAAGCTTGACCTTTATTCAAGGATCAGTAAGAAAGCCAGTGTGATTGGAGTGAAGAGAAAAAGGGGGAAAGTGAGGGGAGGGCTTTGAATTTGGAAAGGGCCAGACCATAACAGGGCCTTGCAGGCCACTGAAGCGTTTTGAGCAGGGGAGTGTAGTGATCTACTTTGTGTTCTAAAAGATCACTCTGACTCTCTCGAGGAGAATAGAATGTAGGGGACTGGGAGTGGAAGCAGACCAGTTGGAAGGTTACCACTGAGAATTTTCTTTTTCCCACACAACAGTAGAATCAAAGCCTACAATTAGTAGAGTTTTTCTTAATGTATGATGATCTTGCTAGCAAAAAAATTACTTAATTTAACTGTTTAGTTTTTGTCAGAGTGGTTATCTCAACAGTCACTAATTAGGGTGCAAGGGTTTTAAATTTTTGACAAAATGGAAAACCATGGAGGATACAAATCTGTTTTGGTATTAAGGTCTGTAACTATATGAAGTTATTTACTTGGGCTTCTTCTTTACTTCATTTGTGATGTAAGAGAATAGGTTTTTAATGCTAACAGTGGGCAGGAGAGGACTTTCCTCCATTCTTTCTTTCCCCATCAAATCTTCATATGGTACTGATTCTAAATAAAACTTTAAACAAATCAGAAGTTTGTGTTTGACTACAATTTGAGAATTCAAAGAACTTATTTGAAGAGATAGCATTGAAAATAAAGGTGGGCAAGTTCTTAACACTGTATAAGTAAATGTTTTATGTTCCTTGTTAGATCCCAAGCAGTATTGAAGATATATTTAATGATGATCGCTGCATAAATATCACCAAACAGGTAACAACAACAAAAGTAAAAATAGTGCTGCCTAAACCTTTGGGTCAAAATACAATGCCACATAATTTTTAAATTTTTTCTTATTCTTTTAGACTCCATCATTTTGGATTTTAGCTCGTGCCTTAAAGGAATTTGTGGCGAAAGAGGGTCAAGGAAATTTACCTGTTCGAGGCACAATTCCTGATATGATTGCAGATTCGAGCAAATATATAAAACTTCAAAACGTGTAAGTCACTGTTTTCAAACTGTATAACAGACAAAATCTGATTATATTAAGAGATAAGCATCTTATCATCCTGTTAGAAATCAAATGAAAGTTTATTATAACCTCATTGCTTTAAAAATAAGCTAAAGAACTTACAGATTTTTTTTTTTTTTTAAGATTCTAAGCAAAATTGAGTGGAAAGTTCAGAGTTACCATATATCCCCAGGAGGCAGATTTTTCTCTTTCATATTTCATGATAGAACCTAACATTTGATCACTTACTGTGCTATGAACTATTCTATATATTAACTAATTTAATTTGTACATAAGCTTCACAACAGTCCTATGAGAGAGATACTTTATTGTCCCCATTTTACAGATGAAGAAACTGAGGCATAGAAAATGTAACTTATTCAGGGTCAGATAGCTGGTAAATGGCAGAACCAAAATTTGAACCCTATGAAACCCAGCTCCAGAGCCTACACTTTCAGCCATGGCCCTATATTGCCTTTTATTTGAAACTTAAAACCATGAGGGCTTTAGTTTTTTGGGTTTTTTTGGTCAGTGGTGTGATCATAGCTCACTGCAACCTCGAAAACCTGGGCTTATGCGATCTTCCCTCCTCAGCCTCTTGAGTAGCTGGGACTAGAGGCACTTGCTCCATGCCTGCCTAATTTTTTTTTTAATATATATATATTTTGTAGAGATGGGGGTCTCACTATGTTGCCAGGCTGGTGTCAAACTCCTGGCCTCAAGCCATCTTCCTGCCTCAGCCTCCCAAAGTGCTGGGATTACAGGCATGAACCACTGTGCCCGGCCAGACTTTAGTTTTGATGAGTTTTTTTTATCATTAATGTTTCCTAATTTATAGAGTCTATGACTATAGATAGACACCTGCTATCGAGGTATCACTAACCTGAACCCAGACAGACTGTTGTAGTGATGGGTCTCAATGGATATTACCTATAGTTGGGGCATGGTGCTGATGAATCCGGGGCTGCTGGGTTGGTTTCCTCAGGGGCCAAATAATGTCACAGAGATCTCTGTTCCCCAGACAGATTGCACTCTTCATCTCTATCACCATCTAAAGAATCTTGGCTTGTTGTCCTAGCCTGAGTTCAACTACATAACACTTGGAAAAGGAGAGCAGGCCGCGGTGGCTTGCACCCATAATCCCAGCTACTCAGGAGGCTGAGGTGGGAGCCTAGGAGTTTGAGACCAGCCTGAGCAACATAGTGAGACTCCACCTCTTTAAAAAAAACAAAGAAAAAAAACTTGGGAAAGGTCAATTGAGGATAGAAGTATGACCTCACTTGGGAGGTAGTCAACACTGATCATTTTTAGAGGGTGAAATGTAAATAGACCTAAAGAAAAGCTTTACATGAATTTGGAGATGGACAGTTTTAATTTAACTTTAATTTAACTTTCCTTGGACTTCAAGGAGATAAGTCACGTTCTTCAGTAACATATTTTCTCAGATCCTCTGTTAGAGAAGCCTAGATCATGTATCCTTCTAGGAGGGCAGTTTTGATGTTGGGTGCTATTAGAGGGAGCCTGGGTTTTAGTGGGCTCACCAACACTGGAAAGGTTCCCAGCCATTCATAGGTGCTGCTGGTAGCATTTCCTTGGCATTTGCACATATCATATGTTGTCAGACCTGTATTTTTTCATGAAAAGGAAGGAAATTTTTAATTTCGTGGTGATGATTTAAATTTTGCTAATTTTAAAATTTGTTGATAATTGCTTTTTGTTGTTCTTTCCAGTTACCGTGAAAAAGCAAAGAAAGATGCTGCTGCTGTGGGTAATCATGTTGCCAAATTGCTGCAGTCCATAGGCCAGGTAAGCTGCTGGGCACACTGTGCCTTTGACGGTACAACTCCATACAGGCTTGAGCACATAACTCCAGCCGAGAAGTGCTTAGAGATAGAGGGCATGGCACTGATTCTGTGCTGCTTTAGAGGGAGCCCTCACTTGCCTGCCTAATGGGAAGGCAACAGGTATTTTTAAATTACTTTCCCAGCTCTTGGAGAAAGCCTCCCCACCTCACAGTGATTGTCTTTGTGCTGCACCCTTTGTTAATCTTCTCTTTTAAACTGGAGGAAAACCTGCATTTATCTCTTCACAGGCACCAGAGTCCATTTCAGAGAAAGAATTAAAATTACTCTGTAAGTTCCCTTGAATTAATTTCCTTATTTTGCTTGATAAAAATGTGCCACAGGGAATGTTCCCAGGAATTTTAAATGGTTGAAATTTTAAATTTTCCATTGTCTAAATGGTATGGAGATACATAATTATTGGGTAAGGTTTTTTTCTCTCAGTGTAATAAATGGAGAGGGTATTTGAAGACTGGGTCAGAGGTAGAGCATCCTTATCTATGGCAATGCTAAAAAGGCATGAAGATCAATTAATTGAAAATTGTCATTAATACAGAATTCATTTCAGCTTTTAAATTTTAAGTAATTTGGGAGATTTTTTTTGTCTCAAGACTTTGGGTGTGAAGTTTTAAGTCATATGTACATTTATAATATTGGTATAAATACTCATTTTGATATGTGTTAAATGGCTGTAAGAATTTTGCTGTCTAGTTTCAGAGTGGTAAGGCTCCTGGGGGGCTTAATAACTCCTCAGTAAGCCAAAAGCATTTTCTTTTATTTAAGAGTCAATTTCAGAATAATAAAAAATCTATTTTACATGCTGTCTGAAGATTTTTTCCCTGTAGCTACTCTACTGCCCCTATTTCCTGTAGAATTTTATATTTTGCATGCTCCCCATCCTTAAAATAGATTTATCCAAGCTTTCCATTTCATGACTTTTCCACAATGCCTGTTGAGGCTCAGTTGTGTGTTTTGTTCCACTACTAGTCTTGTACCTTGTTTCTGCATTAGTGTTTCTTCTGTTAAATTATATGATACCAAATTAAAAGTTGGATATTGGTCATTGAGGGATTATTATTTTGTTCTGTCTACTTTGGGGTATGTTTGAAAATTTCAATAATACAAAGTTTTAAAAAAAAATCCTTACATATACTAAGAGCACAATATATAACCCTCTTTCCTTTAGGACTACTTATCTGTAATAATGATGAATACTGCTATTTATTGAGCCACATTAGGCATTGTGCTAGGTATGCACTTTATATGGTTGTCACATTTGATCCGAAGAACTCTAAAAGGCAAACAGTATTATCCCCACTTTATACTTGAAAAATGAGGCTCACAGAAGTGCCATCACCTTCTTACTCAGTGCTGAACTGGTTAAGGTGACTTGTGCTCTAGTGCCTTCTCTCCTAACCATTAGAGCCAATAAAAGACATTTCTTCATATTGCCATGTCTGTGACGGGTATACACAAAATTTCCTATCCTAAAGGAATAGGAATTACCTGTGATTCCACACATTCACCTGTCACAACCATTGATTCCATAACGTCTTTCCTGTGTTCAGGCAGCAATTCTGCATTTCTTCGAGTGGTAAGATGTCGATCCTTAGCTGAAGAATATGGTTTGGATACGATTAACAAGGATGAAATTAGTAAGTATACTAGCCATCTGATGCTAGGTTAATTTTAATTAATTTAAAAGATATGAAATATTTTGTGTATAATAGTGTTGAGTGTATAGTGATAATATAAAAGATAATATAAGTATTTATGCTCTAATTTTATTCTATAAACATATCCAAGAAATTGTAATTTATGTATGTATTCTATAAAACTTAATATGTACTTAAAATCATATTTAGGTCACTGAGTCTGTTGTATGATGCGTATAATTGTTAAAGTCAGCATCTTACTACTTTAGTAGAGATTGTGTGACTCCAGCTAATAGTCCATAAGACCACTGGATTATATTTTAATGTATCTCCTCTTATTTTGTTATTATTTACTGTTTCCTATTTTGTTGTCACAAATATATTTAAATTTTGTGGTAATATTGTCTTATATCCTGAAACTTGAGTATGTAGTAAATTCAGCCCTTTGTTGTTTGTGTGTTGTGATTTCCTCAAATTATACTGAATTTTTTTTTCCTTTCAGTTTCCAGCATGGACAATCCAGATAATGAAATAGTGTTATACTTAATGTTACGGGCTGTTGATAGATTTCATAAACAACATGGTAGATATCCAGGTAAGAACAGCAATTGAATTACCAAATATAATAAAATCTTGAATAAACATTTAAATTGAATTGAATCTTAAAGTGTTTTCAGGGCGTTTATAATAGAGGTGCTTGAATTTTACATTGTAAACAAATTACATGTAGTTCTTCCCAGAGGGGAACTACCATTTGTTTTTTAAGTAACTATCTGCAAGTAGAGTTTTGTTCTAAATCATTACAGGGGAATGTTGGTTGAATGCTTATAGAGGAAAACTTTTTTTTCTGTCAGTTTCCATAGTTTGCTACTAAAACTCACACTGAGTATAATTTAGTGGAATAGGAAGGCCATAAGAAGTGTGCCAGTGACTTCTGAACTCAGAACTCTGATGATGTAGGGATTTCTTTGTTTAGTATCTATTTTTTATCATCTGTTTAGTCATTGGAGAGTTGGCATAATCGCAAAGATATGTGTTTGCTCACAATATCTTTACACTTGATGATAGTTTTAATTTTGCAGGATTATTGCATAGCAACACATTGTAGGGGTATCATAAAACCTGCTGTCCCAACTGATGTAGTATGCCCCCAGAGTTTATAGTCTTAATGAACAAGCTTACCAGAAGAAAAAAAAGGAATAAACACCAAATGTGTATTGCTTTATTTGTATTATTTGATAGAAGGTATTTTGATTGCGTATTCTATAACAAACTACCTCAAAACTTAGTGGTTTAAAAAAATAAATTATCTCTTGTGATATTGTGGATTGACTGGGCTCAGGCCACTCTCATTGGAGCGTGGGGGGTTTCATGTAGTTGCATAACTCCTGGGGCTGGAGTCATTCTGAAGGCTTGACTTATACATCCATGAAGACATTTTCACTCACATGATTGGCACCTTAGGATAGTGGGAACAGCTGGAGGCTGGTCAGGTGTCTCTCTTCACATGGCTAGCTTGGACTTCCTTTTAGCATGCCAGTACTAGGGTAGACTTCTTACATGGTGGCTGGCTTCCCCAGAATTAACATTCCAAAAGACCCAAGTGGAAGGTACAAGGTTTTTTATGACCTAGCCTTGGAAGTCACACAGTGTCACTTACATCGTGTTCTATTGGTTTCATAGGGCCAGCTTACATTAAGAGTGGGAGGGGATTACACAAGGGCATGAAGGGGGTGTTTATTGGGGAGTAATTGTGGGAGACTAGCTACCACATAGAGCATAGGCTTTGGAGTTAAACCTGGGTTCCAATCCAAGCTATGTCACTTACTATCTTTGTGACCTTGATTAAGTCACTATTTCCCTCCAAGTCTCAGTTACCTCATTTATGGAGTGGCAGTAATAGTATCTACACTTGGATTGTAAGGGTTAAATATACAACATATGAAAACCACTTAACACACTGCCTAGCACCTTGTAAGTGCTCGGTAAAGGGTAGGTATTACTATTATGAGAAAGAGTAGTGATAATAGTTTTTAAAGCAGAGGGGTTAAAAAATATTGATGTTTTTTGTAATACCTGAATATCATGTTAATTTTATTTTTCCTTCCAGTAATAATAATAATAGCTTACCTTTGTACACATTACAGTTTAATCATTAAGAACTGCCTGGGCTCATATCCTAGTTTTGGTATTTATGAGTTAAGTAATTTTTGCTGTGCTTTAGTTTTCTGGTCTGTGAAATGGGGATAATTGTTCCCATATCATAGGGTTGTTGTGAGGATTAAATTAATATATATAAGGAAGCTGGGTGCAGTGGCTCATCACAACTGTAGTCCCACCTACTGGAGAGGCTGAGGTGGGAGGATCGCTTGAGCCCAGGAATTCGAGACCAGCCTGGGCGACATAGTGAGACCCTGTCTCTTAAATATATATACATATGTAATAATACTTAGAACAGTGTCCAGCATCTATTAATGCTCAATAAATGTTACCTGTTATTATAGCTTTATGTCCTTGGTGTCATTTAGTCTCTTAGAAATGGATAATAAAGACCATATATTTTGTTTTTTAGAGATGGGGTTGTACTCTGTCACCCAGGCTGGAGCGCAGAGGTGCAGTCATAGCTTACTGTAACCTCAAACTCCTAAGACCGTAATTTTTATAAAGAGCATAAATAGGACATTCCTTTTCATTCATTCAGTTCTTTTATCAAATAATTATTGAGCACTAACTATGTGCCACATACTCTTCTAGATTCTGGATATGAATGAAGCAGTGGACAAAGACTTATCAAACTTGAATTTTTACTAGGTTTTAGTTGGTCTCTTTGTTTATAGGTTTGTGATATTTCCAAATATTTGTCTCATACTTTCCATTATTTTTGTCTTACTTCAGTTTCATACCTGTTTTGACTAGAACACCTGAAACTGGATTAAATAAAGGAAGTAGCCATTAATTTTGAATAACATTTATTTTAATGAAAATTAATTTATATTTTTAGGGGTATCTAACTATCAAGTTGAAGAAGATATAGGAAAGTTGAAGTCTTGTCTCACTGGCTTCCTTCAAGAATATGGCTTATCTGTAATGGTGAAAGATGATTATGTCCATGAATTGTAAGTATTTTTAGGGCATATAAGAGATATATCCTGCCTGTCCTAAGGCTAATCTAAATGCATGTCTCCATCCTTTGTTGTAGTTGCCGATATGGAGCTGCTGAGCCACACACCATTGCTGCATTCTTGGGGGGTGAGTCCATACCTGAGAAGACTGTCATCTGTTGTTACATCGTACAGTTACTATTTTAATATGAAGTTTTGTTGTCTTAGCTATTTTAGATGTTTTAATTAGGTCAGTGAAGCAGATGCTATATTAAGTTTAAGATTATTCAGTAGCCCCCATACTAGTCTCCCTGCCTTCCATCTTTCCCACTGCCATCCATCTTAAACTCCTGAAGAGTCATTAATCGTTCTAAAGCATAACTCTGATTGTGTCCCTCAGCTAACCCTCTGCCCCACCAGTACACATATACACCCTACAACGGGCCTCAGAAAACAAGTCCAGGGACCTTAGCTTGACATTGAAGACCTTGTGTTCTGGTTCCACTTAGCCTTTCTAGCCTTGGTTTTATCAAGTTACTTGCTTTTCCCCCAGAAATGCCCTTTGATTTCCTGCTCCTAGATCTTTGCTCCTCTGGGTCTGTTTGCCTTAAAAAACCTCCATTTCCTACATGTCTAAAACCTACCTGTTCTTCAAGGCCTAATTCAAAAATGCCATCTTTCATAAAAACTTCCTTTACCTCCCTCCCTTGCTCTGCTTCCTCCTTGTCTTTGTCAGGGGTGCTATAACAGGATACCATATACTTACAATTTACAAACAACAGAAATTTATTTTTCTCAGTTCTGGAGGCTGGAAGTCTGAGATCAGGGTGCCAGCGTGGTCAGGGTCTCATGAGAGCTTACTTCCTGGTTCACAGACACGTCTCTTCTCACTGTGTCCTCACGTGGTGGAATAAATGACAAGAGAACTCTGGGGCCTCTTTTATAAGGGCACTAATCCCATTCATGAGGGCTCTACCTCATGATCTAATTATCTACCAAAGGCCTCACCTCCTAATACCATCACACAAACCTGAGTTAGGATTTCAACATATGAATTTTGGGAGGACACAAACATTCAGTCCATAACAGCCCCTCCCAAAATATTACTCTCCTGCCTTTGATCTCTTACAGACTGAACTATTTGCTTGTGACATTTTCCTCCTAAATCATTGATGTTTTGAAGGCAGGTCCAGGTCTGATTAATATTCAAAGTGTTCAAATGTAAATGAATGATACAGACCTAAGAAAACTATCTTCTAAGCAAATCCAAATTAAAGCCTGGTTCTAGATAATTTATTTTAAACTAAAATCAAGTCTCTTTTGCCAAAATAGCAAAATAAATTGCCAATTCACAGAAAAGGGCAAATTATTTAATATTATTTATTCATATTCAGTCCAGATTCTAAGAAGAGACATAGCCAGAAAGGTTGGATGACTGCATGACTTGCCTATAGGAGAAAAAAATATAAATTGAAGGTTTTTTAACTTCATTTTGCATAATGCCATTATATCCCCTCACTTCTTCAGGCTTTGTTTAAATGTTACCTTCTCTGTGAGGCCATCCTTGACTCCCCTATTTAAAACTGAGCCCCTCATCTTTTGCACTCATATCCCCCCTTTTCTCCTTAGCACTTATGGTCAGTTGACATACTATACATTTTATTTATTTATCTCTCTCACTGCTAAAAAGTAGCATGAGGGCAAGCAGATTGTCTTTTTTCTCTACTATATCTCTAGTGCCTAGAATAATATCTGGTGCATAGTAGAGTCTCAAATTTTGTTAATGAGTGTTTGGGAACGAGGAAGCTTCAGGTTATAAAAGATGCAGAACTTTTTTTCTTGGTAATTTTTTGCTTTTTCTTTTGTTTTGAGTAGGTTTAGCAGTCTAGCAGTATTTAATATAGATCCTTTCTTCTAAGTTACAAACATATTTATATATTTCTCTTATATTATAAAAGTAAGACACAAGGTAAAATTCAAATGCAGCAAAAGGGTTTCCTTGGAGAATCTTTTATGCCAGTGTGTATCCTTTAAAAAGTTTGATCAACTATATTACTATTTAGATTTCCTTTAATAACATAGTTATAGAGAATTATAGTCTTTTATTTTTGACTGACTCAGTAAGGCAGCAGTCCCCAACTTTTTTGGCACGAGGGACCGGTTTCATGGAAGACAATTTTTCCACAGACCAGGAGGGGGATGGTTTTGGGATGATTCAAGCATATTACATTTGTTGTGCAAACCTCTCTGCTAATGATAATCTGTATCTGCAGCTGCTCCCCAGCGCTAGCATCACTGCCTCTGCTCCACCTCAGATCATCGGGCATTAGATTCTCATAAGGAGCTTGCAACCTAGATCCCTCGCATGCGCAGTTTACAGTAGGGTTCCAGCTCCTATGAGAATCTCATGCCCCCACTGATCTGACAGGAGGTGGAGCTTATGCAGTGACGTGAGCAATGGGGAGAGGCTGTGAATACAGATGAAGCTTTGCTTGCTCGCTGGCTTGCCGGTTCGTAACAGGCCACCGACCAGTACAGCACCAGTACTGGTCGGTGGCCTGGGGGTTGGGGACTGCAGCAGTAAGGTAACTGTATCTGTTGTGGATCACTTTCAAACATGTTTGCTGTTGGAAAGAAATGATTTCTTTATCGAATTAAGTATTTTTATATAACTCTTAATATCTACTCTTTTCAAAGATTTGCTTTTCTTTTTTCCTTGCAGGAGCTGCTGCTCAAGAGGTTATCAAAATAATCACCAAACAATTTGTTATTTTTAATAATACTTACATTTATAGTGGCATGTCACAAACTTCTGCAACTTTCCAGTTGTAGAGTAAGCACCCTGTGTAGCTTGTTGATTGAAAATGTACTTGCCTTCAGGTTGTGCTTCAGTCTGTAAAATTCTGCTAAAGGAAAGCTGCTAAATTGTTTCCTTAATAAACATTTTTCTCATTTGTAATAATGTAGTCTTGTTCTTTAGGGGGGAGGGGAGAGGAAGCATTTTCCCAGAGAATAAAAGCTATCCATTTCTTGCTGAGTTCATTGGTACTGGCTTGCTATTTTAAAGTTACTTATCATAGATATCTCTTATGTTTCATTAGAAACAGCTTAAAATTTTTTTTATCATCTTAATGAATTTAAGCCATGTGCAGATTTTAGCTGTGGACATTTTAGTACCATCATTACTTGTTAAAATGAATGGAATTTAAAAAGACATATATTTTTGGATGTATAGTTTTATCAGAAAACAAGACCATCCCCTTGTATGTGGTGTTTTCTTAACTTAGGTTTTGCTGCCTACATCTGCGTCTTCAAATTTTTGGGGTCATTCTGTCCATATTACAAACTCTCAAATTTCTTTTTAAAGAATAATCACATTGGACTAATAGCATTCACCAGCATATCAGAGGACAAAAAAACTAAGATGAAGTAGACACAAACTGAGTGAAGATCCAGAAGTGGGGACAGTGCCCAGTTTCGAGTTGCTTTATTTATGGCTGCAGAACGTGTTGCATGATTCCGAGTACCTTAAAGCCCCTAAACTGGCTGCAGGTCAGTTGCTGAGGCCGGTGTCCCCTAAATGAGAACCTGTTAGATTTGCCAAGAGGGTGTGTCACAAGGATGTGGTTTTCTTGGACCCTAATGAGTCAAGCCCTTCCTTGGCTGTTCAGGGTATGAACTGACCTTTCCCACAGCAGGCATTGCCCCCTGACACTGTGTTTCATTTCACAACTTTCCTGTGGGATGGATTTTTATTACAGAGGAGGCAAGGGACAGGACCACGAAGACAAGGCTAGGCCTCGGCCCCACCTGACGCCCACGAGCCCTAGTCCTTTGGTTTAGGCAGGCGGAAGTGCGCCCGGACTGAACCCCTGAGGCCACCTGGTGTGGAGGCCCGGCTGCGTCTGTGGGCCCTGGGTTTTCATCAATGGGAGGACCAACACAAAAGAAGAAGGCTTCGCAAGCACGAGGGACAGGACGCAACGGGCAGGATGCAACGTGGAGGGAAGGCTGGGAGAGAGGAGTGAGGGCAGGCCTGGGGTCCCGCCACGCCTGCGCGGCGCACGCGTGCCTCGAGGCCACCGTCCCAGAGCCGGGGCCTCCTCAAACCCCGGAGCAAACTCTCTTAACTCTGGGGCGAACACCCTGGGAAGAGAGGAAGCCTCAAAATCCGGGGCTGTGAGATTAGATTTCCCCTTCAAATTGTGCCTTCCCTCCATCCAAAAACCCCGCATTCACGCACTTGCTACCCCCAGGCCCTTGGGAACGTCTGGGACCAGCAGACCGCGCTGAGGCTTTGCGTAGGGGGTGCGCGTCCCGGCCGGAAGTCCCGCCCCGCGGAAGTGAGCCAGATCGGCTGGGCGGGAAAGTCTGTCAAGCGTCGTGCTAGGTAGGCGGCAAGGAAGGGCGGGCGTCGGGCCCGGCGCGCTCCGGCTGGAAGGGTAAAGGCCGCGGTCTCTGCTCCCGCGCGTTCGGGCCCTGCCTTAGCTTCGTCCGGGAACTCCGACCGTTGCCTGCTGTGGAAGGCGGGTTGCGGCTGGCCTGCCCAAATCCGCCCTCACAGCGGCTAGGATGCCTTACCGCCCCGCCGGCCCTTTCTTAACTTGCCCACGTGAGGGGACGGGTTGAGCTGGGGGAACGGGGCCTTCCTGAGCAGGTACCAGACCCCGGCTGCAGTCCTCACAGCCCTTGCTGGGGCGAGGGGATTGCCACGTGCCATTTAGTCAGCCGTCTAGAGCCTGGCAGTTTTCGACCCCTAGCGCCCTTGCGAATCCCCGGTGCCTCCCCAGGTGATTTTGATGTGCGGCAGGGGCGGAACCGCTGGTGAGATCGTTTCTCAGAACGGGGGCTGGCCCACGCGTTCCGGCATCACCCGCGCAGGGAGGGCCTGTTAAGTAGGCTGCTTGCTCGGCCCGGACAGGCCCGCGCCTTTAACCAGCGCCCTGGCCTCTCGCAGGACTTGAGGGCCCCGGCCGAGAGGAGCCTGGAGGGACCACCTAAGCTCTTCAAAAGGGCTTCCTCCTGCCCTTTAGGTGAGCCACGCAGTGCTGTTACTGAGCCGAAATTGAAGCAGGGCGGGCTTAGCCTTCCCTCCTGGGAAAGGTTTTGTATTTGGCTGTTACCTTGTGGGATGAGGCGATGAGGATTTATGCTCCAGTCTACTGACTCTGGGGTGTTAATATTGTAGAGCGAACTGACTCCCGGTACCCTCAGCGTGTTTTCTGGGACTTGAATGACTGTTATTTCTGAATCCATTCAAACCGTTGTTACAAAATTTGCCCTTTCTCCCTTGCCTTTCCTACTTTAGAGGACATTATAATTACAAGCTGGGTATATACTGTCAACAATTTAGTGGTGGCAAGAATTAGTGATGGGGTTTTCAGCCCTGCCAGCCTTACACAGAAGGATGCGGTTTATCTTTCTGAAACTTGGGGGTAATATTTAAATTTCAAAAAGCTCTTGATATTAAAATTTTCTAGGTCAGGTAAAAGAGTAATGTTTCGCTAGTTTTCTTACAGAAGTTTGAATTTGAGTTAACAGTACTGTTTTGGGGAGTAGATGAGGTGAAACCTGTAAGTGAGATAGGCTCTTTCTGTTATCTGGAAAAATCCTTTTCTTTTTTCCTGTGAGAATACAGTAAAGAATTTTCAAATCTCATTGTTCGTTACAATTTGCATCTCTTCACTAAATTACTGAAAATATTTCATAATCTGCTTTATTTGGAAGATATGTTTGTTCTTGGATATAGACTATACTTATAATTTAAATATAAATTTAAATTATATAATTTTTAAATATAATTTTGTAATTATCAGTCCCTTGAAAGTTATAACTTGTCCTTTGCTGTGGATTTTTAAAGCATTTAACTAGTAAATAGATGACTTGTATTAATGCTACGAGGTCCTTGGCAAACTATCTTATTGTGCAAAGTAATCATTTTTTAGAAAAGAGTATAAAAAAGACAAAGGAGGAAAAGAAGGCAGTGTGCGTTATCAGTTTCAATTTCAAGACATTTAGATTTAAAAGGTATACGTTATCCTTCTTTTAAAAATTACATTAAAAGCTGAATAGGTTGGCTAACTAAAATTAAGGAAATAGTCCTTAAGCTCCCCTACAAAGTAAAAACACCCACATATGATACAATGGTCCATTTTTAAGAGTTTATTATTTTTTTAATCTAGCCTTCTTTTTCCAGATCTTAACCCATTTGCTCAAAGGTAATATGTACTTATATATGGGAGACAGTATAATAAGAGGATAAGGGTGTGTAGGTCCTGGCCTCAGATTTTCTTGGTTCCCATTCCAACTCCAGCACTTACTAGTTGAACTTGGGCAAATCATTTACCCTCTCCTCATATATCTTCATCCTTATAGCTTCCTCATAAGGTGATGGTGAAGACTAAAAAGAACAGAGCTTGGCCTACAATAGGTAGTTACTGAATGTTAGAAGCTATTATAAACACTGTAAAAAGTATAAAATAGTGGAATAAAACACCCATAGAACAACCAACTAAAGACAAATGTTAACAGGTTGTTGTCTTTCCATCCAGTCTTATTTTATGTTTGCCTCTATCTAATTGGGATCATACTGTAGGTAAAATTTTGAGCCTTGCTCTTTTTGGTTAACTTTGTAACATAAGCATTTTTTTCTTGCTATTGAACATTTCTAGTAAATGCCAATATTCTTGTAACAATATCTTATCCTGTGGATGTATCATAATGTAACTATTTTTTAATAGAATAGGTTAAAAATGGCAAAAATAATATAACTATATTTGTATATTACTTTATGAAAGATTGTCACATTTGTTATTTCTTTAAACATTTTTTGCTTAGGAATTTTATTTTCATTTTGAGATTGAGAATGAAAAATAAAAAGGAAAATTGGGTATCTCTCCTTAACAACATAGTGTTAGAATAAATAAGAATTTTAGAGTTCTGTGAATCCTGACCTGTTGCTCTAAGAAGTTAATTGGACTCTGATACATTTCTCTAAATCAGTTTAACATTTTAAAGTAGGGCATGTGAAAGGCTGTATCAGGATTGCCAGTTATTTTTAAAATTCTTCTAACAAATGATATATAAACAAAGATTTAAGTTTAATGGTAGAATACCATGTTGAAAATAATCACAGGTTGTTAATTTTAGTATTAAGCTTAGTGTTAGGCTGGGAATTTGTACTCAGAGAAAGAATTCTCAACATGAAGATTAGGATATGAAGAAATAAAAAGTTTATTTTACTTTCTCAGAGAGACAAGGGAAAGAGAGAGATAGAGAAAGGAAAAAGAGAAGGGAAAGAGAAAGAGAGGGAGGGAGAGAAGAGGGAGAGGGCAAGGCACAGGAAAGGAAGAAAGAGAAGTGCCCGTGCTGAGGCCAAGTGGCTTGGACTTTTTATTGGGGGGTTGTAAAGGGGTAAAGAAAAATTATTGCTGTAGGCTAATTAGCAGGCGACAGCTGTAAGATGTCAGGGTGTCCATTTCTCCTGTTTTTTTCTGCTCCTGGAGACTCACTTATCTGGCCAGACTGGTCTGGTAAATGTAAAGGAGGATTTACACTCTCCTTTTTGTTTGCTTACCTCTTTTCAGATGTTGTGAAAACATCTCCGCAGGAGGTTAGTTAATGTTAAAAGACAGGTGATTAATCTCAAAAACAGCAGGTTAAGGTTAAGGTCCTCTGTGGTCAATCTTTGAGACAGTGAGTTAGATAGTTATTTTCTCTTTTAGTTCATTAGTAAGGTCGTCCTTTCATTTAGCGTGTTAAAAGAAATGCATATCTAAAGAGTGTGTACATACATCGGTGTATACATGTGTGTTTGTGTGTTTTAAGCCTCTCTTTCATGGTGGAGTGCTCAATCTGAAACTATGGGATGATTTACAGGAAAGAAAAATAAGGATTGAGTTACCAGAGGAGAACCAGTTTGATTCGGTCACCCAATCATTCATTTGTTTAAATAAAATTTGTTGAATGCTTATAGTGCTTAAAGGTGCCAGATGTGTTTATGTATGTTTTCAAATATAATTCTTGTGACAACTCTATGAAGTAGGAATATCATTCCTATTTTATAGGTGAGGAAACTGAGCCTCAGAATTTAAGCAACCTTCCCAATATCACACTTTTAGTAAGTTGCAGATTCAATCCCTGGTTGTCTGGCTTCAGGAAAATAATTCTTTTCCTACCCCTTTGCATTTATATCTCTGACATTCTCAAACATTGATTTAAATTGAGAAAATACCTTTATCTTATAGATGAAACATAAGGAAAGAGAATACAGTCAAGCATGGAAAGTGAGGACACCAAGAAAATACAAGGTGAGAAATTCATTGATCATATATCTGGAGTAAGATTTATATTTGTAGGATATACTGCATATTATCTGACAGGATCCAGGAAATGAAAGAGTCCTTCAGTAATTTACATAAATATTGAGCACCTACTCTGTGCCTGTCACATAATTCCTGGCTTTAGGAAACTGACATTCTAATGGGAAAAGACATGCTGATAATTACAATACCATGTGATAGTTGATTTAATGGCAGCATATGCAAGAATAGTGGGAACCTGAGAGGACCACCATCAAAGTATGACTGGAGGTACAGTTTTCAGAATTGTTGTCAGACGGATTGAAACTCAATCTGTGGGTGTGGAAGTTAACCAGAGAGGAAATAATAAAAGACAAAAGGATGGGGAATAGTGTTCCCTAATGCATACCTTCACATAAGGGTTTAGCTGAGGAAAAAGGCCCTTAAAAAAAGACTGAGAAAAACATTTTAGAAAAGTGAAAAGGGTCAGGAATGTGGTATCTTGGAAATCAGAACCTTAAGAGAATGCTTTATGAGAAAGTGATTGCTTAAGAGCATCAGTGTCAGATGTCACAGATGAGGACTGAGTTATCCACTGCATTTTGCATTTAGGATGTCATTTGTTTTATTAATAGTAAATTTAATAGATTTTAGCCAGATTGCAGTAATTTAGGTCTGAGTGGGAAATGAAAATCCAAAGACAGCTTACTCTTTTTAAAAGCTTGACTAAAGATATATGGCAGTAGCTAGAGGGAGGTTGTAATGTCAAGGAAGTCTTACAGGGGTTATAGAAACAGGAGAATATATGAAGAGGGAATGGAGGTTCTGAAGAGGGAGAAGTTGAAGAAACTGGAGAGTAGGGGATAACTGTCAGAGATACCCCTCTCAAACCATTTATCACACTCCATTTATCAAACCTCCAAACCCAGTACCAGATCTCACTCTTCTATTTTATGTCTTGATTTGAGTTCCTCCCAGAAGTAGACCCTGAGACAAGGCTTTGAGTGCAAGTACTTTTCTGAGAAAGTGATCCCAGGAAACACTGGCTGGGAAGTGAGATAGGAAAAGGAAGATAGAAGAGTACCTTACTAAGAAACTTGTTATGGGTAACTGGGCTCAAGTGATTCTCCCACCTGTGCCACTTACAGGCACGTGCCACCATGCCCAGCTAATTTTTTCTATTTTTAGTAGAGATGGGGTCTTGCTCTTGCTCAGGGCTCAGGCTGGTCTCGAACTCCTGAGTTCAAGAGATCCTCCTGCCTCAGCCTCCCAGAGTGCTAGGATTAGACATGAGCCACTGTGCCCGGCCTGTTTATTTTCTTATTGTTGAGCTTTGAACAGTTCTTTATATTTTCTGGACATATGTTCTTATTTTTTTATTAACATACAGGATACATACTGGATGGATATATGTTCTTTATCAGATATATGCTCTGCAAAAATTTTCCTCCTGTTTGTGGCTTGTCTTTTCTATGCTTCAGAAGACACTATTAAGGGAATGATGTTTTAAATTTTGGTGAACTCCAATTTATTCATTATTCTTTTGTGGATTGTGCTATTAGTGTCATATCTAAGAAATCTTTGCTTAACCCAAGGTCACAGGATTTTCTCCCATGTTTTCTTTTAAAAGTTTCATCATTTTAGTGACTTGGGAGGCTGAGGCAGGAGGGTCACTTGACGCCAGGAATTCGAGACTAGTATGGGCAACCTAGCAGGACCCCATCTCTACAAAAAAATTTTTAAAAATTAACCAGGCATGGTGGCACATACCTGTAGTTCCACCTACTCAGGAGGCTGAGGTGGGAGGATTGCTTGAGCCCAGGAGTTCAAGGCAGCAGCAAGCTATGTTCATACCACTACACTGTGGCCTGGGCAACACAGCAAGACCCCATCTCTTAAAAAAAGAGTTTCATAGTTTTAGATTTTACATTTAGGTGTGCAGTCCATTTTGTATGTGGTGTAAAATATGGATTCAAGGTTTTTTGGGGGTTATTTTTGCATACAGATATACAGTTGTTCCAACACAATTTGTTAGAAAAGCTATCCTCCTCTACATTGTCTTTGTAAAAAAATCAGTTATTCACATATGTATGGGTTTATTTCTGTACTCTGTGTTCTGTTTCATTGACCTATTTATCTATATCAATGCCAATACCATGCTATTTTGATTACTGTAGGTTTTTTTTTTTTAAAATTAGAGACAAGGTCTTGCTATGTTGCCCTGGCTGGACTCGAACTCCTGGGCTCCAGAGATCCTCCCATCTCAGCCTCAGTGTAGATTACTGTAGCTTTTTAAAGTCTTGAAATCTTTTTTTGTGTTAGCTCTCCAGCTTTATTATTCTTTTTTAGAGTTGTTTGGCTATTCTAGGTCCTTTGCATTTCCATATGAATTTTGGAATCAGCTTGTCAATTTCTACCAAAAAGAAAAAAAAAAAAGCCTGTTGGTATTGCATTGAATCTATAGACCAATTTGGGAAGAATCGACATTTTAACAATATTTAGTCTTCCAACCTATGAACAAAGTATATCATGCCATTTATTAATATTTTGGTCTTTATTTCTCTCAGTAGCCAGGTGCAATGGCATAAACCTGTAATCCCAGCTACTTGGGAGGCTGAGAGGATCACTTGAGCCCAGGACTTCAAGACCAGCCTGGGTAACATAGTGAGACTCTGTCTCAAAAAATAAATAAATAAAAATAAAAATTTCTCTCAGCAGTATTTTTTAGTTTTCAGTGTACATGTTGTTCACATCTGTTGTCAGATTTATCCCTAAGTATTTCATATTTTCAATGCTATTGTAAGTAACATTGTTTTTTTGTCTCAATTTTGTTGCTGGTATACAGGAATATAGTCATGTACTGCCTCATATTGTTTTGGTCAATGATGGACCTCGTATAGGATGGTGGTCCCATAAGATTATAATGGAGCTGAAAAATTTGTCACCTAGTGACATCATAGCATGGTGCAACACATTACTCACGTGTTTGTGGTGATGCTGGTGTAAACAAACCTACAGTTGTATTAAACTATAGCACATACAGTTACGTACAGTACATAATACTTGATAATAAACAACTATGTTACTGGTTCATGTATTTTCTATACTATTTAGCGTTATTTTAGAGTGTACTCCTTCTACTAAAAAAAAAAAAAGTTAAGCTTTTTTGTAAAACAGCCTCAGGTAGGTCCTTCAGGAGGTATTCCAGAAGAAGGCATTGTTATCATAGATGACAGCGCCATGCGTGTTATTGTCCTGAAGACCTTCTAGGGGAAAAGAGGTGGAGGTGAAAGTGATATTGATGATCCTGACCCTCTGTAGGTATAGGCTAATGTGTGTTTGTTTTAGTTTTCAATAAAGTTTAAAAAGTAAAAAAAACATTAAAAATAGAAAAAATCTTATAGAATAAGGATATAAAGAAAGAAAATATATTTGTACAACTGTACAATGTGTTTTAATCTAAGTGTTATTAAAAAAGGGTCAAAAAGTTTAAAAAATTAAGTTTATAAAGTAAAAATGTTGTAGTAAGCTAAGGTTAATTTATCATTGAAAAAAGAAATTTTTTATAACTTTAGTGTAGCCTAAGTATACAGTGTTTATAAAACCTACAGAAGTGTACAGTAGTGTTTTAGGCCTTCACATTCACTCACCACAGATCACTGACTCACCCAGACCAACTTCCACTTCTGCAAGCTCCATTCATAAATGCCTTATACAGATGCACCTTTTTTTTTCCCCCAAATCTTCTACACCATATATTTACTTTACCTTTTCTATGTTTAGATACACAAATACTTACCATTGTGTTACAGTTGCCTACAGTATTCAGTACAGTAACATGCTATACAGGTTTGTAGCCTAGGAGCAACAGACTACACTATAACATACAGCCTAGGTGTATAATAGTCTGTATCATCTTGGTTTGTGTAGGTACACTCTTTGATGTTCCTACAATGATGAAATCACCTAATGATGCATTTCTCGGAACATATCCCCACTAAGCAATGCATGACTATACAATTGGTTTTTGTGTATTAAAGGGAAAGCCTGAAAACTTACTCGTTATTAGTTCCAGTAGCTTTTTTTGTAGATTCCCCCAGATTATCTATGTAGAAGATAATGAAGTATGCAAATTCAGATAATTTTACTACTTATTTCCAATTTTGATGCCTTTTATTTCTTTTTTCTTACCTGATGGCACTGGCTAGACTCTCCAGTACAATGTTATATAGGAGTGGTGAGAGCAAACATCTTGGTCTCGTTTCTGGTCTTAGAAAGTATTCAGTCTTCCCCTTTAGAAATGATGTTTGCCATAGGGTTTTCATTTGTAGACATACTTTGTCAGGTTGAGGAAGTTCCATTCTATTCCAAGTTTGAAAAATGTTTTCCTTTAATCAGAAGTGGATGTTGGATTTTATCAAGTGCTCTTTCTACGTCTATTGAGATAAGCAAAAGGTTTTCCTTTTTAATTTCAGTTTGTTACGTTACATTGATTTTTTTTTCCAAATCTTAAATCAATCCTACATTCCTAGGATAAACCCACTTGGTTATGATGTATTATATTAATATCGTTGGATTCAATTTGCTAAAATTGTTTAGACGTTTTGCATCTATATTCATGAGACATAGTGGTCTGTAGTTTGCTTTGTAATGGCTTTGGTTTTGGTATAAAGGTAATGCCAACCTCACAGAAAAAGTTGGGAAGTATTCCTTTTCTTAAACTTTTGGAAAACTATGTGTAGAATTGATATTACTTCTTCCTTAAATGTTTGCTAGAATTTACAAATGAAATCCTCTGAGCCCAGAGTTTTCTCTGTGGAAAGGTTTTAAAGTATGATTTCAACTTCTTTCATAGCTGAATAGTCTTGAATAGACTATTCAAGTTATCTGTTTCTTCTTGGGTGAGTTTTGGTGACTTGTGTCTTTCAAGCAATTTGTCCATTTCACCTAAGTTGTTGAATCTGTAGACATGAAGTTGTATGTAATACTCTCTTATCTTCTGAATATCTGTAAAATCTGTGGTGATCTCTGTCGTTGCTGATATTGGTAATTTGTATCTTTACTCTTTTCTTCCTAATCAGTCTGGCTAGAGGTTTATCAGTTTTATTGATCTTCTCAAAGAATCTCCTTTTTTTTTTTTGTTTCACTGATTTCAGCTTTGATTTCTATAATTTCCTTTATTCTACTTACATTGGATTTAATCTGCTTTTTTTCCCTAGTTTCTTTTTTTTTTCCCCTTAAGCCTAGGAACACAGACACAGTACCGACTGAGAATGTGTCCCCGCTTCCTCTAGTTTCTTAAGGTGGAAGCTGAGGTCATTGTTTTGAGACCTTTCTTCTATAAATTTCCTCCTAAATAATGCTTTAGTAGCGTCCCACAAATTCTGGTATATTGTATTTTCATTTTCATTCATTCATTTCATTTCCAAATGGCAGATATTAAGACCAGTATAGCTTTACTTAAAGAGAATAATATTTAGATTTTCTGTCCCTATATTTCATGCAAGGGGACAACCAAAGAACCATAAGAAGTTCATTTTAAGTTCTTTTATTTAAAGAGTATCTTTTAGCCGGGCATAGTGGCAAATGCCTGTAGTCTCAGTTACTCAGGAGGCTGAAGCAGGAGGATCCCTTGAGCCCAGGAGTTTTGTTGCCGCACAACCGGGTTGTACTGCCACCTGCACAAAGAAGAGTCAATATACTGAGGCAATCTGGGTTGCAGTGGAGAAAGGGTTTAATTCCGCAGAGCGCTAAGCAGGGAGACTGGAGGAATTTCTCAAATCTGCTTCCCCGAGAATTTGGGAGACCAGGTTTTTAAAGATAGTTTGGTGGGCAAAGGATTAGACAATTGAGTTTGCTAATTGGTTAGGTTCGGGGCCAAATTATAAGGGTGTAGAAATCATTTTCTTTTGTTGGGGCCACAATTCCAGTTGAGTCGGTTTCTTGGTATGGGTGCTGGTCTGGGAGGGTCACAACCAATCCACTGGAATGCCGGGCCTGGAAGATATCTCAGAAACTACCTTTAGGTTTTGAAAAGGTGATGTTATCTGTGGAGAAAGTTAAGAATCCTTATGACCACCAGCTATATGACTCCAGAGTAGCAATTATAGAAAAGCAAACCAGGGGACAGTGGCTGATTATCATCAAGCAAACAAGGGGACAGTGGCTGATTATTATCGTTATGTTTAGCTAGGCCTGTGCCTTCACAGAGTTGTAGGCCCTTACCACAGTTCTCGCCTTGCACCCCTTTGTTGATTTGTAAAGGGCGGTTTCAGTTCGAGTCCAACCTGGGCAACATGGTGAGATCTCCATCTCTAAAATAAATAAACAAATAAATCTTTTTTATATGTCTTTATTGTTTGTTAGATTATAAAAGTAATACATGCTTAGTATTTTAAAAGTCAACCATTCCAAAGATATGTATTTAGAAAGTGAAATTTGACTGGTTAGTTTTTGAAAGAAAACTTTTGGTTTTGAATAATGAAATTTTTGTTCTTTAGAAATGAAGACTGACCTGAACTTATTATTGGAGTGTCTAAAGTATCAAATGGATAACCCTTTTTCACAAAAGGAAGCTTTGGTCACTATTCATTCAATTTGTCAGCAAAACAGTAAGATATGATAGTGAATTTTTATCTGTGATTCTATTACAGTCCTATAGTACTGTGATATAGCAAATATGCATAGTTCTTTGTCTTCCACTCAGTTACTCTACGTGTTATGTTACTTTCTTTTTTCTTTTTTTTCCTTTTCCACTGACATCAACCGGATGTTATGTTACTTTCTTCATGTGATTTATTTTATTCCTAAAAGAATAATCAAGTATTATTTCTGTTTTGTCTGCACACCCTACAGGTAATGCAGGTATTTATTTTCGGGAAATTGGCGGTTTGATGTTTGTAAAAAATCTTGCAAAATCAAGTGAACATAGTGTGGTAAAAGAAGCAGCATTATATACATTAGGAGCTGTTGCAGAAAAAGATGGTAAAATATAATACTTTATTTCATTATCCTTCAAGCATTGTGTTATACTTTAACAAACTATTCAAAGATAATTTTAGAATTAAATTTCTCTTTTACATGTTTAAATATTTTTATCCAAGTACTTAATCAAAAGATGAAGATAACCCACAACCATTTTATATGTGGGTAAATATGCTTTGGGTATAGAAATTCATGTTGGCAAGAACTTTTTTCTGCAGGATACCTAAAATGAGGTTGAATCTAAACCATTGGTTTGTCACACCAACTTTATATTCTTATATTTTCATTCATTAAATATTTCTTCATTACATTTTAAGAACCAAGCTCTAAGCTAGGCATTGGGGATCCAGGGATAAATCAGTTATAGTCCTTGCCTTTGGGATAGGGTCTAATAGCTGGTTCTAGGTACTAGATAAAATGGTGATTTATATCACTGTGTTCAAATTATTTTTGTAAAATTCTGCTTATTGCATGATTATCACAAAACTCCACTGTTAGGTGGTATCATTTTTGATTTTTGAAAAGATTTTTATTTCTAGAAAATTCTCAAGAATAGCACAAATATTGCTTGTCCTTCTGTTTTCTAAAGCGGGTTTCTGAATGTTTCTTAAATTGTTTTTCTCACTATGTTTTGTTACTTATCCTCTTAAAATTTTTTGTTAGATTAAAATTTTTTATTTAGTTAGGTTTTATTGGAATTCTAGGAGATTTGCTATGTGTTTTGGAGCCTAACACATATCAATTAAGATACTGCTTCTTTTGTCTGCTAATTGAGTAAGCATATATCAATTTTTCAGAAATTTTGTTGTATGACTAGTAAATGTCAATTAAATGAGATGTAGTTGGGAACTATTCCCAGTTTGGTAACTGTGTGTTTTGTTCAGCACATTTTAAAACTTTTGTGTGCTAATGCATTGAAATTAAAATTATATTTTATATTTCAGTTTACTGTCAGCAAACTTTGTGCACTTCAGAGTTGTTTGAAGATTTAATTTGGTTCTTATCTAATGATTCAAACACAAATTTGAAAAGAATGTCTGTCTATGTTATTTTGGTTCTGGTTTCAAATAATAGTAAGTACATTCTCTTATGAATGTTTAAAAACATTTTAAATAATAAATTGGAACAGTCATTATTAATCCTTTTATTTTAGTCTTTACATCAGTGTCTTTTTTTTTTTTTCTTTTAAATAGAGATGGGGGTCTCACTCTTGCTCAGGCTGGTCTCAAACTCCTGAGCTCAAGTGACCCTCCCACCTTGGCCTCCCAGAGTGCTAGGATTACAGGCATGAGCCACCCTGCCTGGCCCAGTGTCTTTTTTTAATCTCACTAACTTCTGAGAAATACTAGCCTTAAAGAAAAGGGAATTAATAGCATGCATTTAATCATTCACTGTTAATTTTAAGAAATAGTAAAGTGATTTGTACTACTTAATGAATGTTGAGTAAAAGCTTTAAAAGGAAAAAAAAGTATTTAATGAATTGGTTTAGTTGATTTTCCACTGAATTTACCATTTAGCTACAATGTTTACTGTATCAGCCAGCAATGGTTATTATTTTGGAATAATTTTAGATTAACAGAAAAGTTGCAAAGATAGTATAGAGTGTTCCTATATACTTACTGCCCAGGGCTAAGGTTATTTTTTAACATTGCTTCATTTTAATTCTTTAAATTGTTAGAAATTCTATAAGCATTAAAATGCTTCTAGATTTTATATTTTTTATTTTGAAAAACACTAGAAAAGATTGAATTTGTATTTTTCTCTTTTGGAATATATTTTGGTATTGTAACACAGAACCATGAAGTAAAATAAGCGTTTCATAAGTTTTAGAGGAAATTTGAATGCTGTCAGTCTCTAAGTATAAGTAGTGTATTTTTTATAATAATCTTGATTATAGATTTTTATCTACTGTAATTCTGTGTTATACTTTGTAAAACTTTAAAGTGGTTTAAAATTTATTTATTAAAATACTACTTAATGTCATTTTTCATTTCTGTAAAATTAGTTCTAAATAAAAGTCATATTCATGTAATATACGGCTATTTTTTTAAGGGACTGGACAAACGCTTGTAAGAGAAACAGGTTGTATTACAGTTCTGTCACGGTTGTTCAGGTAAACAAATATAAATTTCTTGTTGTTAATTATTCATTACTTAAGACCTTAACCCATTTGTATTAATTTACTTCCTTTTCTTTTTAATCTAATAGGACAGTTCTTTCAAAATATGAGTTGAATTTGTCAGATAAAAATGTTTTCCAGAATTATCAGTTGTGGTCTTCAGTGTGCAGTACTCTGTGTGTTTGTGTCAACAATCCTCAAAATGGTAATTATCTCAAATATTTAAATATAAAAATAAAGATACAAACAGAAATGAAAACTGATATTTTACAAATGTCATATTAAAACGTGATTGACTTTGTCTTCTTTCAGATGAAAATCAAATGTTTTGCTGTTCACTTTTTCCACATGCTAATGAGTGGCTAATAAATTGCCTGAAACCTGAGATAATTCGCCCAATTTGCTCATTTATTGGACTCACTCTTGCAAATAACAGTAAGTACTTGTTATTCTCTAGATCATACATGAAGAAATATATTGCAAAGCATAATAAACTATTGAATTCATTATTGAATTAATTAAATTAATGAATTGATTCTAGTAATTCAGGTCATTTTGGATGCATTTAGACTCTTGAAGATAAGAAAAATCTTAAAAGGAGATATTGTTAGGAGTATATTGGGAACATGTTATGGCAGCATAGCTTTTTAATCTCCCCAGATACCTTCATAAAACAGAGCAACTAGATAGCAAAACTAAAAACCCACAGAGTGTGTTTTTTGTCCACCATGGAATTAAGTTAGAAATGAATAAAAATAAAACATCTAGAAAAGCCAATTATCTGGCAATTAAACAACATAGTACTAAAAAAAAAACCATGAGTCAAAGCATAAATCATAAAGGAAATTAGAAAATGTTTTTAACTGAATGATAATGAAAATACAGCATTAAAAACACTGGGATGCTGCAAAAACAGTGGTTAGACAGAAATTTGTAGGATTAAGGTTTATATTAAAAAAGAAGAAAGGTCTCAAATTAATTATATTAGCTTCTACCTAAGAAACTAGAAAACCAACCAAGTTAGAGTAAGCCTAACAAAGGAAAGAAGATCAGAAATCAATGAAATAGAAAAAAGAACAGAATAGAGAAAAATTACTAAAACCACAGCTACTTCTTTGAAAATTGATCCTCTAGCCAGACTAATCACAAAATGAGAGAAGGCCCAAATTACCAATATTAGGAATGAGAGGTGATACCACTATAGATCTTAACAGATATTAAAAGTATAATAAGTAGTAGAAACAACTTTATGCCATGAAATTTAACAATTTAGATGAATTGGACAAATTCTTTGAAAGATACAAACTATTAAAGCTCACTCGGGAAGAAATAGGTAACCTGAATTTTCCTATATCTGTTAAAGAAATTGAATTTATAGTTTAAAACCTAGGCCAGGTGCTGTGGTTCATGCCTGTAATCCCAGTGCTTTGGAAGGCCAAGGCAGGAGGATAGCTTGAGGCCAGGAGTTTGAGGCCAGCCTGGGCAATATAGTGAGACCCTGTCTCTACAAAAATTTTAAAAATTAGTCAGGCATGGTGGTACACACCTATAGTCCTAGCTACTCAGGAGGCTGAGGTGCTTGTACCCAGGAGTTGGAGTTTACAGTGATTTATGACTGGGCCACTGCACTCTAGTTTGGGTGACAGAGTGAGACCCTGTCTCTGTCTCTTAAAAAAAAAAAACAACCACCACAACAACAAAAAAACCCAAAACCTTAACACAAGCTGGGCATGGTGGTGTGCAGCTATAGCCCCAGCTACTTGGAAGGCTGAGGTAGGAGGATCACTTAAGCCCAGGAGTTCAAGGCTGTAGTGTGCTATGATAATGCCTGAGAATAGCCACTGCATTCCAGCCTGGGCAGTACTGTAAGACCCCATCTCTCTAAAGAAAAAAAAAAATGAAAAACCAAAACCTTAACACAGAAGAAATTCCAGGCCCTGGTGGATTTACTAGTGAATTCTACCAAACCATTTCAGGGGAAAAGAAAAAAAAGCAATTCTACTTAAATTATTCCAGGCAATAGAAATGGAAGAAACACTTCTTAACACATAAGGCCAGCATTACACTCATATCAAAACCCAAAGAAGGCATTACAAGAAAACCATAGGCCAATATCCCTTATGAACATAAATACAAGAATCCTTAACAATATACTAACAAATCAAGTCTAGCAGTATATAGTAAGGATAATACATTATGACCAAGTGGTACATATCCCAGGAATGCAGTTTAACATTAGAAAATTCACCATATTCACAGACTGGAAAAGAATGATATGATAATCTCAATAGGTGCAGGAAAAGCATTTGACTTAATTAAACATAAATTTGTGACAAAAACTCTTGGTAAACTAGGAATAAAAGGGAACTTTCTTAATGTAATAAAGGGTCTCTACAAAATACTGCAGTTAACATACTTAATGGAGAAAGACTTAATGCTTTCCCCTGAGCCTGGAAAAAAGACAAGGACAGCAACTCTCACCACTTTTGTTTAACATTTTACTGGATGTCCTAGCCAACACTATAAGGCAAGAAAATGAAATATAAGGCATAGAGATTGAAAATAAAAAGAAATATTTATTTATAGATATCATGATTGTCTATTTAAAAAATCCCAAGAATCTACAAAGTAGCTACTAGAACTAGTAGTAATTTTAGGAAAGTCATATACAAAAATCGATTATATTTCTATATACTAGCAACAACAATTGGGAACTTAAACTATCTTTTACAATAATATCAAAAAACTAAATACTTAGGGATAAATTGATGAAATATATGCAATGCCTATATGCTGAAAACTATAAAACATTGCTGAAATAAATTAATGGTGGATGATAATGGAATAAGTTTGATTCTTAAAAAAAGAGAAATTAATGGGGAGATATAAAACACTCGTGGATTATAAGACTCAATATTGTAAGAATGTCACTTCTCAGATTCATCTCTAGATTCATGGCAATCCCAGTCAAAATCCCATCAGGCTTTTCTATAGAAATTGACAAGCTGATTCTAAAAATTATATGGAAATGCAAAGGGCCTAATATAATAAAAACTGTCTTGAAGAAAAAGGACAAACTTGTAGGACTTATCTTGCCTTATTTTAGTATTTACTATATAGCAATCAAGAAAGTGTGGCATTGGTGTCAGTGTAGACATATAGATCAATGAAACAAAATGGCCCAGAAATAGCCCCATATATATAGGGTTGTTGATATTCTACAACGGTCCCATGGTAATTTGTGGAGGAAAAGATAGTCTTTTCAACAAATGGTGCAGAGAGAAAATGGATATCTATCTGCAGAATATGAATCTCAACCCTTATCTCACACAGTATACAAAAATGAACTTGAAATGGTCCATGGAACTAAATACAAGTGTGAAAAATATAAAGTGTCTAGGCAAAAACATAGGAGAAAATCCTCACAACTTGGGCATAGACAAAGATTTCTTAGGATACAAAAAGCATGAATCACTAAAAAAAAAGATAAATTGGACTTCACTGAAATTAAAATCTTTTGCTCTTTAAAAGAGCTTGCTAAGGAGACGAAAGGCAAGCCACAGACTGGGAGAAAATATCTGAAAAACATATCTCTGATAAAGAACTTGTACCTAGAATATGTAAAGAACTCTTACAAATCAATAATAAGCCAAAAACAACCTAATGATTAAAAAATGGGCAAAAGATTTGAACAGATACTTCACCAAAGAAGATATGAATATTAAATAAGCACTTGAAAGGATGCTCAAAATCATCAGTCATCAAGAAATCCAAACTAAAACCCCATGGAGATACCACTACATACCCACTAGCATGGCTAAAAGTAAAATGTGGTTATGCTACATATTGGTGAGGATGTGGAGCAACTAGAACTTTCGCACACTGCTGATGTATATCTATATTCAGGTGTTTGGGCCTGGTGTGGTGGCTCACGCCTATAATTCGAGCACTTTGGAAGGCCAAAGTGGGAGGATTGCTTGAGGCCAGGAGTTCAAGACCAGCCTGAGCAATATAGTGAGACCCTGTCTCTACCAAAAAAAAAAAAAAATTCAGGTGTTTGAAATAAATATTCGTGTTTCACGTGCAAAGGGGTATATCTCTAGAATTCCAAAAATTGGAATCTATTTCCATGATACCTTGACATTTCCTCTTCCTCTAAAAGCCAACTTGAATGAGTGATAGTTATAGAACCTCACTCTCAGCAAACTGGTATAAAATATAGATTAGAGGAAATCTGAAACATTCAGCGTACAATGAGTGTAGTTGAGGTTGTTCTTATACGCCTGAATTTTTGTCACTTAGGCTATAACTAAGAATCTTTGTGGGTAACACGATGCCATTTTCACCTCAGCATTTAAAAATAATTCCTTTTTTGAAGATGTTTATTTTTTAAATTTTTTTCTTTTTAGAGATGGGGTCTTGCTATGTTGCTCAGGCTCATCTTGAACTCCTGGGTTCAAGCCATCCTCTTGCTTTGGCCTCCCACGTAGCTGGGACTATAGGCACACACCACTGTGCCTGGCTTTGAAGATTTTGTTTGTTTGTTTAGAGACAGGGTCTCTCTCTGTCACCCAAGCTGGAGTGCAGTGGGTGTGATCATAGCTCACTGGAACCTCAAACTCCTGGGCTCAAGAGATCCTCCTGGCTCAGCCTCCCGGGTAGGCATGCACTACCACTCCTGGCTATTTTAAAAATTTTTTGTAGAGGGGGGTCTCTCTATGTTGTCTATGCTGGTCTCTAGCTCCTGGCTTCAAATGATCCTCCTTCCTCAGCCTCCCAAAGTGCTGGGATTACAGGTATAAGCCACCACACCTGGCCTCTGAAATTTTTTTTTAATGAAAATACTTTCTAGTAAAGAAGCCTATTTTCAAGTCTCCATAATATTAAAAATGTTTACTTGCCCTTAAATATTGTTTCCTTACAGTTCCTTTTCCAAATGTAGAAAATTCTGAATATGATATTTTTTTATCTCTGTTTTATTGAACAATACAAAAAATAATTTTTGTCCTTAAATCATCTTGGCTTTAATTTATGGAATTAAGGTAAACTGGGAAGAAGGTTTGTGGTAGAATCATAATCACTACTAATCCATATATCCATTTGCTATAAGCCTATTACTGTGATGGAGGTTGTGGAGACTATAAAAATCCACAGACACATGGGATACTTTCCCATCAGAATCATTTTCAACAGGGAAACAAAACCTTCAGATCTAAAATATATATATCTGTCATTGAATCTTTGTTTGCAATAGTTGTTATGACTCTCAATGATATGTTAGAATTTTATGCTCCAAGAAATAAAAGAATTAGGTATAAATAAGATGGATGAGATATGTGTTCTTTTAGAACAGTTAAATTACTTTGCCCTTTGGAGAGTCAGGCAATCTGAGGAATGAGTTATGCTGGAATTCAGAAAGTAGGCAGCTTGCTAATTACCAAGCTAAATGAGTGAATCTATTCTTTACAGTTCTACTGAAAAACTCATTTAATAATGTTGAAGGATAGTTTAATAATGTCATTCTTACAAAATGCAACAGTTCTTACTAAATGAAACAGATTTCTAGCACACAAGAAATACTGCACTGTATGTGTAGTTGTACTGTGTCAATCAAAGTTGAGGCATTTACATAAATGAATAATCTATCTTATATGCACAGGTAAAATTGGATTTTTAATTCTTTAATTTTGGGACTTTTAGTGTGTATTTGAAAAAAAGGTCAAGTTAATGTTATGCTTAGTGCAAATTAATTGAATGAAGCCATATACCTGTCTTGTTTGAGATGTTAATAGTTCTACTTTATTCCTTAAGCATACGTTCAGAAATACTTTATATCTGTGGGTGGACTGGATGTATTGTCTCAAGTTCTTGTGCAATTGGAATCTGATTCACACAAGACTCTATCCAGTGCTAAGCTTGCAGTGGTAGTGACAAAGACAGTGGATGCATGTATTGCTGATAATCGTGAGTAAAAATGCTTAGTAGTTTTCCTACAATTGAATTTTGTTTGAATTTAGCATGGTGAGTGTGAAAATGGTAGACTGAACACTAACGTGAATTAGACTAACAGTTTCTCACAAGTGGAAGGGAATCTTAGAAATTATCTCATCCAGCACCGTATTTTCCCATGGAGGTTATGACTTCTCTAAGGATTCAAATCTAGATCTTCTGACTTCAAGTCTACTGATAGAATCAAAATAAGATTTTATCATTCCTAAACCTTTCTTTCACTTAGAAAGCAGCATTATGGCACATGCCTGTAGTCCTAGCTACTCGGGAGGCTGAACCAGGAGGATTGCTTGAGCCTGAGCCCGGGAATTGGAGGTTGCAGTGAGCTATGATTGCGCCACTGCACTCCAGTCTAGGTGACAGAGCAAAGCCCTGTCTCTTTTAAAAAAAAAAAAAAAAAGCAGCATTAAAAGTTCTAGCTGAGGGCCGGGTGCTGTGGCTCACGCCTGTAATCCTAGCACTCTGGGAGGCTGAGGCAGGAGGATCACCTGAGGTCAGGAGTTCTAGACCAGCCTGAGCAAGAGTGAGATCCTGTCTCTACTAAAAATAGAAACAAAATTAGCCAGGTGTTGAGTGTTGTGGCATGTGCCTGTAGTCCCAGCTACTTGGAGGCTAAGGCAGGAGGGTCTCTTGAGCCCAGAACTTTGAGTTGCAGCGAGCTATGATGATGCCACTGCGCTCTACCCAGGGCGACAGACTCTGTCTCAAAAAAAAAAAAAAAAAAATTTCTAGATGAGAAATCAAGGGACATTTTTGAGACATAAGGAATGGAAAACCCACTTTATAGATTTTTAAGAATTACATAAAGAATTAAGGTCTGCCTCTTTCTGATAAGTAATGAGGTCTGACTTACCCAATGCATCATTACTAGTGAGTGGCAGAACCAGATTTAAACCCATGGCTGCTTCTCACATGTACAAACACTGAGGAATGATAGTCTATAAATCTTTGTAATAAGAAATTCTACTGGCATTCACAAATAACTGTGGAGGAAAAATGGGAATTTTTTTTAAAAAGCAGTTATTGAGGGTCTGCTATATGCTGAGCTTTAGATACAAAAATGATTTAGTCCTTTAAGGAATTCACAACCTTATTGTTGATATCAGTATTGTTAGACTCTGGGTGAACTCTGTTAAAAGCCCCAAGAGACCCCATGATATTCTGAAATTAAAGAAATAAATTAAAAGAAAAGATAAATTAAAAAAAATAATAATAAAACAAAACAAAACAAAAAAAAACATTAAAGTCCAAGCTTTTAAAAGCTATTGTGGGTTTTCAAAAATTTTGGTACTATAATTTTTTTCTTCCTTATTTTTTCTTAACATGATTCTATATACATGAAGCTGAACAAAAGAAAATTTTCACTCTGTTAAAAAAAAAAAAAAAAAAAAAAGCCCCAAGAGAGAAGTATAGCTTACAATAGTGGACTTCTTTTTTTTTTTTTGTTACCTATCTGGGTAGTTATGTTCTTTTTTTTTAATTTATTTTTTAAATTTCAGAATATCATGGGGGTACAAAACTTTGGCCACACACATTGCCCCTGTTCTGCCTGTGTCAGAGCCACAATCGTGGTCATCCCCCAAACTGTGCTCCCCACACCCATTCAGTGAGAGTTTTTCCCATCCCTTCCACCCCCCTCCCGCCCGCCCGAGTTCAGATGAATGTTATTGCCCTGTGTGATGTAAGTGTTCATCAGTTAGTGCCAGTTTGATGGTGAGTACCAGTGATGCTTAATAGTGGACTTCTTGACTTTTGTCACATCTCAGCATAGCTTCAGATATGCTTCATTGCATCATTAACATCAGTAGAACCATGGTCAGTTAATAATATATTTCAATGTCAGGCAGGAATTTACATAGGAAAGTCTTTACTGTGCAATCTACATAAGAAGAGGTAGGTATGGTGAGAGTAAGCATATTCAGCTTTTAGGAAGGTAGTATTCATATTCATAACATTATGCAAAACAGTTAAGAAGAAACCATTCTTCAAAAAATTTGTTTTAGTAATATATTTTTAGTATTGGAAGAGGGAGTAATGAAGGCTGTTATAATAAGCCACCATCTTATTACAATGAATTTATTTATATTCATGCATATATACACATATATATTAGATGCTATGATATATGTATATTTGATATTATATAGACATATATCTTTTTCCTGGGATAGGCTCTGAAAAATATATAGCATGTGTATATTTATAAGTCGTAAATTCATACTTAGTATCTTTTTTTTTTCTATTTTATATTAATAGCTACTTTTGGGATAGTACTATCCAAGTACCACATTGTTTCAAAACTTCTGGCATTACTGCTTCATGAAAGTCTGGATTCAGGAGAAAAATTCAGCATCATACTTACTCTTGGTCATTGCACAGAGGATTGTGGTAAGTATTAGATTTATTTAGTGTGCTTATTAAAACAGTAGAGTAGAAATACATTGTTTCCCCCCCAGGTCATATGAAAGGCTTACAAGTACTGTCTTTCTCTCACTCAGACTCCAAACCAGTCATTTTAGTTCTTCATCCTCCTTCACACATTGTATTCAGTCAGTTACTAAGACCTGTGGTTCTACTTCTGTTTATCCCTGCTTGTCCCTTTCTTCCCAATTCCAGTGCTGCCCTCCCAATTTAGACCCTCAGCCCTCAATACCTTTCACCAATATTATTGCAATAGCTTCCTCCCTATGCTCTTTTCCTTCTATCTCCATTTTTCAGTCCACTCTTCACATTGCTGCACAAATCCAATCCTGTTCTCCCTTGCTGAAAACCTTCAAAGGTTCTTTCTTTCTCTACTAGAGTGTACCTATTACTCTTTCCTCTCTCTCTATACTCTTTCTCCTCCCCCTTCCATCTTCCTCCTTCTCTCTACTTTCCTCCCACTCTCCCTCTGTCCAATCTACTCCTTTTTTCCAGCCTCTCCACTTTCCCCTCTTCCTCTCTTCTTCCAATCTCCTCCCTCGTCTCTCTCTTCCCTCTGCCCCCATTTTTCCACTCTCCTTCCTTTGCTCTCTCTTGCTTCTTCCATCTCTCTTCCTCCCCTCATTTTCTACCCTCTCCATTAGTTTATTTCTCTAAACCTCTGTGTAATTGAGGATTGACTATACCTTTTTTTAAATCAAGTGAGGGCAGTTTGTTTACTCTTATGAGATATGATACTACTCTGTGACTATATTTCAGAGACCATCACTTAATGAGACTTAAGTATTTTGTGTAAGTGGATTATTTGCTATACTGAAAATACTTTTTTTTTTTTGAGACAGGGTCTCACTCTGTTGTCCAGGCTAGAATGCAGTGGCAAAATCATAGCTCATTGTAATCTTGAACTCCTGGCCTCAAGCAATCCTCCTGCCTCAGCCTCCCAAGTAGCTGGGACTACAGGCAAGCGCCACCATACCCAGCTAATTTTTAAAATTTTTTATAGAGACAGGGTCTCATTTGTTGCCCAGGCTGTTCTCAAACTCCTAGCCTCAGGCCATTCTCCTGCCTTGGCCTCCCAAAGTGCTAAGATTACAGGCGTGAGCCACTGTGCCCAGCCCTTTTTCTCTCTTTTTAAAAATGTGAACTATGTTCATAATTACCACAAGGAAGAATTATGACCTCATACAGGGAGTTTATGATAAAATCATTGTCTTCTTTAATTTTTGCTATGTTTTCCAGAGGAAAATCAGTATGACCTTTTTAAAAACAATGGGCTTCCACTCATGATACAAGCCTTAACTGAATCTCAGAATGAGGAACTAAACAGAGCTGCCACATTCGTGCTTCACAACTGCAAAAAAATTAGTAAGTTTAGTGTTAATACCAACCAAAGTTTATAAAGGGAATTTATATCTGCTTTAATAAGCCAAGCCATTTTAGCTCTCAGATGGTTCTTACATTTGAAAAGCAGAGTGTATAATTTGGACATGACAACTAGGGTATATTCAGCATATACAAACCTATATAGAAGATAGCTACAGTATACATAATTCACTTATTTTATGCCATGTGGACAAATTTAGTTTGAAAGACTTAAATGTGAGGACTAAGGGTTATTTATTATTAAATCATAATATAAAATACATTCATTTATTTATTTAAAAATGTTTGGGTTTCTGTTATGTGTCATGCACTGTGCTAGGCATTGGGGATACAGTGATAAGAAAAAAACAGTCTGTGCACTCATACAGCTTACTTTAATTAGAGAAATAGACAATAACTGAATAATCTCAAAAATGAGATTATGTATTATTACAAATTGACATAAGGGTTATGAAGGGATGGACCACAGATCTTTGAGAACCTAAAACAAAGGAATCTGGCCTAGACTAGAAGCAGCAAAAGCTTTGGAAAGAAGTGATTCTTGAGCTGAGCTCTGAATGTTTAGAGTTAATTAGATGAAAAGAAAGGAATTTGTTATGGGCAAGTATCTCTGGTATAAGCAAGAGTGAGGTACAAAGGCCTTGTGGTAGGAGGGTGCCTGGTGCATTTAAGGAATCAATGACCAGTGTGCCTGGAGTACAGAGGGCAGTGGCCATGATAAGGATTGTGGTCTTTATGGAAGAAAAATTGCAGACACAGTATGTTTTAAAAAGGATTTAAAAGTTTATACCACTTTATGAACATTGTGTTAAAAAAACAACTACTTTAAAACCAGTATCCATGTATCCATATACCTGAGGATGTTTATGTGCCTGGCATAACATATTTTCATGTTATTCTTTTCCCTGTAACTCTGAAGAGTAAAGTCTAATTTATGACTGTTTGAGTCCTGGGCCTCTGCCAAGCACTGTTTCCACTTATTTTCATACCAGATAAACTGTTAAGATTGTCTGGATAGACAAATTTAAAGAAGGGGTGTGGTGGGGTATAAGGTTGTCTTTATTTAAAGTGTTAAAATAACATTTCTAGTAATTGATAAACTCACCATTTTTTCCCATATTATAAAGCTGAGAAATTATCTCTAAGTCTAGGAGAATACTCTTTTGATGAAAATGAAACAGAACAATTAAAGGATATAAATGTGAAAGAAAAGAATCTTGAAGAGCACTGGAAGAAAGCAAAAGAAATTCTACACAGAATAGAACAGCTTGAAAGAGAAGGAAATGAGGTTGGCTTCTTTGTTTCAAAGAATATAGACTTTTAAAAAATATTTTAACAGTAGAGGTTGGAGGGTAAATTTTTTTTCTTCCCAAGTTATTTTTTAAAAATTTTAATGGTTTTAAATGTAAAATGCCATAGTAATACTTGAGGAATCATGCTTGGACAAAGAACAAGAAAGATTTTTTTTAAAGTAGAAGTGATGACTGAAAAGAAACATGGAAAACAGAGCCAAGAGATCTAACATCTGAATAATAGGAGTTCAAGAAAGAGAAAAGATGAAGTAATAATCTAGTAGTCTCCCCCTCTCCCTTTCTCTCTATATTTTTCCCATATTTTTTCTACGTATGCATGCTTTGTGTCTTTGTATGTGCATATATTTTTTTAAACTAAAAAGTGTCCAAGTTAGTATAGGATAGTGATTTTATTCTTTTTAAATGACTGAGTAGTATTCAATATGGTAAATATGCCATAATTCAGCAGTCCCCAACCTTTTGGGCACCAGGGACCAGTTTCATGGAAGACAATTTTTCACAGATGGGGCAGGGGGACGGCAGAGCTCTGTGGCCCAGTCCCTAACAGGCCTTGGGGACCACAGCCATAATTGATTAACCAGTCCTTTATTGATGGATATTTAGGTTATATGTAATTTCTCACCAGTGTAAACAACTCTGGAGTAGACACTTCCTACACGTGTGTGCGTATGCGTGTATATGTTTTGTAACAGCTTTGAGATATAATTCACATACCATACAATTCACTCATTTAACGTACAGTCATCATTTGATATCCATGGGGGATTGGTTCCAGGACCTCCCATGGATACCAAAATTGAGGATGTTCTAGTACCTGATATAAAATGGTGTGGTATTTGTATATAACCTATGCACATACTCCCGAATACTTTAAATCATCTTTACATTACTTAAAATACCTAATACAATGTAAATGCTATGTAAATAGTTGTTATACTGTATTGTTTGGGGAATAATGACACGAATAAGTCTGTATGTGTTTAGTACAGTCAAATTTTTTTTCCAAATATTTTCTTTCTTTTTGTTTTGTTTTGATTTTTGAGACAGAGTCTCGCTCTGTCACTCCGGCTAGAGTACAGTGGCGTCATCATAGCTTACTGCAACCTCAAACTCCTGGGCTCAAGTGATCCTCCCACTTTAGCCTCCCAAATAGCTGGGACTACAAGCGTGCACCACCACACCTGGCTAATTTTTTCTATTTTTAGTGGAGACGGGGTCTCGGTCTTGCTCAGGCTGGTCTCAAACTCCTGAGCTCAAGTGATCCTCCCTGCTCAGCCTCTCAGAGTGCTAGGATTACAGATGTGAGCCACCCCGCCCAGCCTCGAATATTTTCAATCTGTAGTTGGTAGAATCCTTGGATGCAGATCCCAGATATGGCAGGCCAACTGTATATATTTCATTGGCTTTTAGTATACTCACAGAATCGTGCAACGATCGTAATAATCAATTTTAGAACATTTTCATCACCCCAAAAAGAAACCCCATACCCTTTAGCAGGCACCCTCCATATTCCCCTAGGCAACCACTAATCTATTTTCTGTCTCTATAGATTTGCCTTTTCTGGACTTTTCATATAAATGGAATCGTATAATATGTTTGTTGTCTTTTGTAACTGGCTTCTTTCATTTAGCCTGATGTTTGCAAGGTTTATCCATGTTGTAGTACATATTAGTGCTTCCTTCCTTTCTTAAAAAATACCTTTATTGAGATCTAGTTCACATACCATACAATTCGCCAATTTATAGTGTACAATTAAATGTTTTTTTGTAAATTATATTATTGATTTTTAATTGTAAAATATATATAACATAAAAATTTCCATTTTTAACACATTGCCACACTAGAAAAAAATTTTTTTCCTTGGAGCAATGGTGTTTTATTATGAAAATAGAATAAAAACTTCAAAAACAAAGTGATTCTAATTTAATGAAAAATTTGTTATTTTTTATTGTTTTCTGCGTGTGAGTTATATGCAACTTGAAAAATAGTTCTTGAGGCTCCCAAGATGAAGAGACACGTGAGTTACATATGCTTCATGAGGCCCCGGGCTCAAAACTAGTGTGAATTAAATACACCTCACATGGCAGTTAATGTGTTAAATGTACAATTCTGTGACATTAAGTACATTCACAATGTTGTGCAACCATCATCCCAAAAGGAAACCCCATATCTGTTAAAGTCACTCTCCATTCCCCTCTCTCCCAGCCCTAGCAACCACTAATCTGCTTTCTGTTTCTGGATTTTCTATTCTGAATGTTTTATATAAATGGAATCATACAATATTTGGCCTTTTGGGTCTGGCTTTGCTCACGTTGCATAATGTTTTTAAGATTCATCCATGTTGTAGCATGTATCAGAACTTCATTCCTTTTTTTTTTGGTAGAGACGGCTGTTCTTGAACTCCTGGCCTCAAATGACCTTCCTGCCTTGGCCTCCCAAATTGTTGGGACTACAGGCGTGAACCACTGCACCCGGCCAAGAACTTCATAACTTTTAAAAAATTTTTTGTAAAATACATATAAAATAAAATAGCATGAACAACAGTGAGACCCCATCTCTACAAAAAAACAGGAAAATTAGTGGGTCATGGTGGTGTGCACCTGGAGTCCCAGCTACTCGGGAGGCTGAGGCAGGAGAATTGCTTGAGCCCAGGAGTTTGAGGTTGCAGTGAGCTATGATGACACCACTGCACTCTAGCCCGGGTGACAGAGTGAGACCCTGTCCCAGAAAAAAAAAAAAAAAGAAAAAAATTTTATATATACATATGTAAAAACATAAAATTGACCATTTTAACCATTTTTAAATGTACAATTCAGGGGCATTAAGTATATTTACATTGCTGTACAACCATCACCACTACCCATTTCCAGAACTCAGAACATCATTCCAAAATGAAACTCTGTACCCATTAAACAATAACTTTCCACTCCCCCTACCCCCAATTATGTGTTTAGTGTTTTTGGTGACCAGGCCCCATCCTGAGTCACCTCATTAGCGTAAGCACACATGTGCTCCAAGGGGGCTTGTATGAATAACAAAAGAAACTCCTATCATTAAGGACTTTCTAAGGGTTTTAGGAGCTTTATGCCAGGAACTGGGGACAAAGACCAAATATATTTTTTATTTTGCCATAGCATGTTTAGAATTTCTTTCCTTTTTAAGACTGAATAAAATTCCATTGTATGTATATATACCACATTTTATTTTTGTATGTATATATCACATTTTGTTTATTCATTCATCAATGGGCATTTGTTTTTACCTTTTGCCTATTCTGAATAATGTTGCAATGAACATTGGTGCACAAATATTTGTTCGAGTCCTTGCTTTCATTTCTTTTGGGTATATACCTAGAAATGGAATTGCTGGATCATATGGTAATTCTATATTTAGTTTTTTGAGGAACTGCTAATCTGTTTTCTATAGAGGCTGCACCATTTTACATTCCGACAGATAATGCACCAGGGTTCCATTTTGTTCACATCCTTGCCAGCACTTGTTTTTCATTTTTAAAATTATAGCTGTCCTAGTAGGTGTGAATTGATATTGTGGTTTTGATTTACATTTCCCTAATGAAGTTGAGCATCTGTTTGTGTGCCATTTGTTTATCGTCTTCAAGGCCAGGAGTTCAAGGAGTTCTTTGGAGAAATGTTATTCGAGTCCTCTTTGCCCATTTTGAATTTGGTTCTTTATCTTTTTGTTGACCTGTGGGAGTTCTTTATATATTCTGAATATTAATACATTTATCAGATATATTTACTAATATCTTTCTCCCATTCTGTAGGTTGTCTTTTTTGCTTTCTTGATAATGTCCTTGGCACAAAAGTTTTTAATTTTGATGAAGTCCCGTTTATTAATTTTTTCTTTGTTGTTAGTGATTTTGGTGTCATATCTAAGACTCCATTGCCAAATCCAAGGTCAAGTACTTCATTCCTTTTTATGGCTGATAATATTCCATTGTATGGATATACCACATTTTATTTTTATATTCATCAGTCGATGGGCATTTGGGTTGTTTACACTTTTTGGCTATTGTGAATAATGCTACTTTGAACATTCATGTACATGTGTCTTTTCATACTTGTGTATTTCCATAGGATAAATTTTTATGAGAGAATGGTTGGGTCTAAGTGTGCATGTTCCACATTTTGATAGCTATTACAAGGTAATCATCACAGCTGAATGGGTAATAATAGCAAGAAAGTGGGTTTTTTTTGTTTTGTTTTTGGTAGAGACGGGGTCTCGCCTTGTTGCCCAGGCTGGTCTTGAACTCCTGGCCTCAAGCAATCCTCCTGCCTCGGCCTCGAAAAGTCCTGGGATTACAGGCATGAGCCACCATGCCCAGCCCTACCATTTATACTTTTAAATATTCTATTATATCTCATCTTGGCTTACTAGTTAAATATTCTTTTTAGTGATTGCTTTAGGGTTTACAATATGTATCTTTATCATGGTCTATATGAAATAATAATATTCCATTTCATGTATAAGACTCTTAAAACAGTATGCTTATGTTTCTCTTTAATCTTTGGGCTGTCGTTGTCATATATTTTACTGGTACATTTGTTATGAACTGCCCAGTATATAGTTTGATAAATTATGATAATTTTGTACAGTGGTGTAACTATCATGACAGTCAAGATATAGAACAATTAATTAACTTACCCAAAGTGTTTCCTTGTGTCCCACTGCAGACAGTCCCATTTCTCATCCCTAGGCCCAGGCAGTCACTGATCTGCTTTCTGTCACTAGTTTTCCTTTTCTATAATTGCACATAAATAGAATCATATATTACATAATCTTTTGTTTGACTTATTTCATTTAACACAGTGTTTCTGAGGTTCACCAATGTTGTTTTATTAACATTCTGTTCCTTTTCACTCCTGAGGTACTATTCCATCATATGGACATACTACAATATGTTCATTTATTCACCAGTTGATGGACATTTGGATTGCTTCCAGATCTTGCCTACTATAAACCATGCTGCTGTGAACATTTGCTTACACATCTTTGTGTGCATGTACATTTTCATTTCTCTTGGGTGAATACCTAGGAATGGAATTGCTGGGCAATTATATTTTAAAGAAGTTATCCTCTTTTAACATTTCTTATAGGACAAGTCTGCTGGCAGCAAATTATCTCAGCTTTTGTTCATCTGAAAATGTCTTTATTTGCCTTCATTTTTGAAAGATATTTTCACCAGATACAGATTCTAGGTTTATGATTTCTTTTAACATATTAAAGATGTTGTTTCATTGTCTTTTGGCTCACATTGTTTCTAATAAGTGAGCAGAAAAATTTGTCTTTGTTCCTCTGTATGTAACATGTCTTTTTACCTCTCTGGCTACTTTTAGGATTTTCTCTTTCTGATTGGTGATGTGATTTGATTATGATGTGCCTTAATGTGATTTTCTTTTTGTTTACCCTGTTTGGGATTTGTTGAGTGTGTTAGATCTGTGGGTTGGTGTTTTTCATCAAATGTGAACAATTTTTTTTGCCATTATTCCTCAGATATTTTGAAAGATCTTTAATTACATGTATGTTTTACCTCTTGATACTGTCTCAGATGTTTTTGAGCTCTGTTCCTTTTTTTCCTAGACTCTTTTCTCTTTGTCCTTCAGTTTCACTAATTTCTATTCTGTCTTTAAGTCCATTGATCTTTTCTTGTGTAGCATCTAATCTGTTCTTAACTCTATATAGCTAAATATTCATTTCTGATACTGTATTCTTCATCTGCATAAATTTCATTAGGTTTTTTATCATGTCCATTTCTATTCTCATTATATTGACGTTTTCCATTTATTCCTTGAACAAAGCTGTTTGAAAATCATTTGTCTGTTTTCCACTATCTCTGTCATTTCTGGATTCGTTTTTATTGACTTTCCTCCCTGTTATGGGTCACATTTTCCTGCCTGTTTGCCTGTGTTATTTTTAATTTGATGCTGGGCATTGTGAATATTAGATTGTTGAGTGTCTGGCTTTTTTTGTTTTCCTTTAAAAGGTGTCAGGATTTGTTCTAGGGTAGACCAAGAGTAGCCTTTACACTAGGATTAATTTTGTCCTACTCATAAGGTGTAGTCTGGCCTTTTTCTGTTCTTTACTGAATGCTGTATGTGTTGTGTTTTGTTTTTTTTGAGACAGAGTCTCACTCTGTCGCCCCGGCTAGAGTGTAGTGGCATCATCATAGCTCACTGTAACCTCAAACTCCTGAGTTCAAGTGATCCTTCTGCCTCAGCCTCCTGATCAGCTAGGACTACAGGCATGCACACCATACCCAGCTAATTTTTCTATTTTTTGTAGAGATGGGGTCTCGCTCTTGCTCAGGCTGGTCTTGAACTCTTGGCCTCAAGCAGTACTTCCGGCTTGGCCTCTCAAATTGCTAGGATTATAGGCATGAGCCACCTTGCCCAGCCTTCCCTCTATTTTTTCTGTACTCCTTTTCTGAAACTCCTATTATTTATAATATTTGATGGATTGGTTGAGGTGGTCCTCCTTATCATTTCTCTTATTTTCCCTTGCTTTGTCTTTTTGTTCATTTGGGAAAAGTTTTCATATTTATTTTTAAACTAATCTATTGAGTTTTTCACTTCTGCTATCATATTTTTAATAGCCAAAGCTGCTCTTTTACCCCCTTTAAAGTATCTTATTTTTGTTTCATGAACTTATGACTTCATTGGCATTTGTCTCTTAAACATGTCAATGGTAGTTTTCAATTTTAAAGTTTTTTTCTTCCTACCTAGTGTCTGTCCTCTGAGTTGTGGTTTTTTTTCCCCCTCTGGTCTCTAGCTTTCTTCAGATTTCTGGTAATCCTTGGTTGCTGCTCATATTTAAGGGTGAGACACTAAAAGTTTATATAGATATATTAATATTTTGATTGTGGATTCTTGTAGGATTAATTAGATGGGGTTTTTTTGTTTTGTTTTGTTTTTTTTGAGGATCTCTAGAGTCCAGTCTCCTGCCTGGATATTGTCTGCTAGTGTTCTGGAATCAAAATGGGAGATGAGAGCTTGGGGATCTTAGTATTTAGTTTGTAAATATTTACTTAGTTTTCGTTTCTTGTGTAGGTATTCTGCCTTCAGCTTTGCTTGGTGTCTTCCAGTGCAGAGATTCTCTGTTTTATCCCCTTTAGAGGCTAAACTTCCAACCTTGGGAAAGGTGGGGGGAGGGAGGAACAACCCTCTGATGTCAGTTAACTGCCTACTAAGTGTGTACTTGTGGGGGTTGGGATCTAGTAATCCAACTGCTTCTTAAACTTTCATCCGGCTTTCCTGGCTTTAACTCTACCTTCACTCCACCGTCTAGACTTTCTTGGTGACTCCAATTCCTAAGCCTTTTGAGGGTTTGGCGGTATATAGTAGGTAATTTCTTGGATTTTCCCACTGTCAGCTTTGGAGTCAGCTTTACCAAATCCGCTGAGTAGGTTATCATTCACCCATCTCCTTTCTAGTTTTGGAAAAAAAATTTTTTTTCGAGACAAGGTCTCGCTTTATTGCCTGGGCTAGAGTGCAGTGGCGTCATCATAGCTCATTGCAACCTCAAACCCCTGGGCTCAAGCAATCCTCCTGCCTGAGCTTCCCCAGCAGCTGGGACTACAGGCATGTGTCACCATGCCTAGCTAATTTTTCTATTTTTTGTAGAGATGGGGTCTCACTCTTGCTTAGGCTGGTTTCAAACTCCTGGCCTCAAGCAGTCCTCCCGCCTCAGCCTCCCAAAGTGCTAGGAGATTACAGGCGCCAACCACTGTGCCCAACCTAGTTTTCAAAATTTTGTTGCCTTTATTTCTTCTTCCATTTCTCCTTATTATTGCGGGTTTATGCCTTTTAAAAAATTGTTGTTTTAATGGTTTTTTGGAAGGACCAAAAGTCAATATGGGTGTTTAATTCATCATCTTTACCTGGAAGCACTTTTTTTTTCATTGTTGTAGAGTATGAAATTGGATGGATATATATGCTAGCTCCTTTTCTGATAAACTTTCAGGTTATTTTCAACTTTGATCTGTTATGAATAATGTTGCAGTTAATAACATTAATACTGTGTACATGTAAAAGTAATTTATGGGATTTTTTTTTTTTTTTTGAGACAGGGTCTCCTTCTGTCACTCAGGCTGGAGTACAGTTGCCCAATCATAGCTCACTGAAGCCTTGAACTTTTGGCTCAAGTGATCCTCCTGCCTCAGCCTCCTGAGTAGCTAGGACTACAGGCATGCACCACTGTGCCTAAGTTTTTAAAAATTTTTGTAGAGATGGGGTCTCATTATGTTGCCCAGGCTGGTCTTGAACTCCTGGGCTCAGGGGATAGATCCTCCTGCCTTGGCCTCCCATAGTGCTAGGATTACAGGCATGAGCTACTGCACCGAGCCCTGTAAGATTTTTTTTTTTAACAGATATGCACAGTTATTATTATGAAAGATACATCAAATTGTTTCTCTGTGAAGGTTGTACCAATTTACACTCCCACCAGTAATGTTTGAGAGTGTCTGTATCCCCTTAGCCTTTGACCTTTGCCAATGTGATAGATGAAGAAAGATATCTTAGTGTAGCTTTAATATTCATTTCTCTTATTACAAGGGATAGAACGTTTTTTCTTATATTTGAAGAGCTATTTATATTTCCTTTCCTGTGAACTATCTGTCCATTTCCTTTGCCTACTCTTCTACACTATTGATCTTTTTCATATTTTGTTGTAGCTTTTTATAAATGTTATTTAAAAAATTACCCTGTAGCTTAAGATATGATTTATACATGTTATTTCCGAGTGTTTTGACTGTCATTTGGTTTTGCTTCTTGCCCTTTTTTCCTCTGAGATACTACCCCCATCTGCCCGAACATTGTTCTAGGTGTCTAGCAGAACTTTTAAAAACTTTTTATGTGGTTAAGTATATTAGTTTTCTTCTGTTATGATTTATTGATTTTATTGAATACTTGGAAAGGTCTTCTGCCCCTTAAGAATATTAAAATATCATGGTTTCTTTTAGAACATATATAATTTCATTTTTATATTTAAATATTTGGTTCATTTTGATTTTGTATTTGTATAAACTATGAGATATCCAACTTATTTTTTCCTCAGATGGCTACCCAATTGTGTCAATATCGTTTATTGAATAAACTTCCTTTTCCCTCCTAATGTGAACTGCTTCTTTTAACATATATGTTCTGTTGACAATCATAAACTTTTTCTGCATTATTTAAAGGAAGTGTAAATTGGATTATAAAGCAAATGGATTATGTTGAAATTATTGTCATTTTTTCATTATAGGAAAAAATACGAGGAGAAAAATATAAGGATAATATTTCATCTGTGAACATAAATATTCAGAATACATTGAAACATCTCCATGCAGAAAGTATTGGTCAAGGTACCAAAGCAGAAGATAAGGGTAAAAGCCACTCTAGACAGATTCAGAGTTATAAATCCCATGGAGTCATGTCTAAAGCATGTGCAAGTGATGACCAGATGAAGACTCTGTTAAAGAGTGCAAATCCAGTTAATGCTTGTTATAGGGAGAGTAAGCAAAATAAGACTTTATGTAAAGCCAATTCAAGCTGCAATCAAAACTTACATGAAGAAACAACTTTTGAAAAAAAGAATTTTGTTTCTCAATCAAGGTATAGTTTAATAATTGTTTGTAACTCTTATTTATTCAGCAAGCATTCATTGTGTGCTCACTACTCTGTGCTACACTGTTAAGCACTGAGGATATAGAGATGATAAAACATGGTCTTGGGAAGAGCCTAAAGTAGGATATGTTTGGAAAGGAATTTGGATGGGAGGTACAGGTCAGTTCATTTAGGGCCTTGCAATGTCATACTTGGGATTTTTGGTTTTAACTCACAGGGTCCAGGGAGCCATTAAGGATTTTAAATTGAGTGATATAACCAGGTTTTAATTTTAGAAAGGCTACTCAGAAAGAAAACCTAAACTGCCTGCCAAACACCCAAAAACTCTCTACCTGAAGTAACAGGGCATGCGTTGGTAATCCATCAGCAATGAAACAAAAAAACCATTTTGTAAGTTTAATATGATAAAGGAAATAGGATGTGAGGAACATGGTTTGGGTTTGCCCTTTGGTTTTTTCCCTGCACCTCATCTCAAGTACATATCCTTTCCCCCTCACAGGTAGCATGGGGGGCTGGACTTGGGGTTGTAGCTTTTCTTAAACCCTTCCTTGTGTTATGCTCTTCTAACGTTTACTGTGCTTAGGAAAAATGAAGAGGATGCTGCTATGTTTTGGGCAGGTTACAAGGTAAACTAAGATGGATTACACTATCACTACCCCCTTTTTCCTTTTAAGGATAATTTTTAGTGTTAATTTTAACTTGATTTCTCAGAGATGTGGAATTTGGAAGCAGAGAGATATGCTCTTGGGCCAGCCTTCTAGCCCGAGCCTTCCACCCATACCCTTTTTTCTCCTTTAGGGTTAGCTGTATTTCTACCTCAGCTGAGTTATTAATATTTCCATTTCTTTGAAATGCTTTTTTTCTCCAATGTAGTATCTCCAACAAATATATGTACATGGACAGATAGCTGCAACTATAAAGCTATTGTTATATCTGTTTTCTGGTAACTCTTGCCTTTTTCTGCACTACCTGGGACCATTGTGACAGTATAGTCAAAACTTACATTTATTCATCAATGACCACAGGGTTCAAACACAAAAATGTTTTGGGAGTCAGGAAGGATGTTTTAGTTCAGATCCTTAAATGATTATTGTTAGTACTTTGCCATTCTGTACTCCATGTTCTTTTTTTCTCGCACTAATTTTGTTCTCTCCTTTTCTCATCTCTCCTACTTTCTTTTTTATATAATTTTTTTCTTCCATTTTTCTGCTGGCATCAATACTATTGCCCTCTGGGGAGTCTTATTAAACTCTAGTCCTAGAAACAAGGCTGTAACTGTTGCAGACCCTAATTTGGCAGAATTTGGTAGATTTTGGTAGATCCAGGCTCTAGCTCTTTTCTGCCTGCCAAACACCCCAAATCATACACTGCTTACAGAAACACTTGTCTACACACCAAACAGTATGTTTACTTTTAATCTGCTGTTTTCTTTTAGTGACCATGTTTTTAAACATCCAACTCACACTGTCAAAAATAGAAAGCAGCAGTTACCAGTAACAGGTATGATTAAAAATGTTTCTTTTTTTTTTTTTTTAAAGAAAGCAGGTATTTAGGTGACTCATATAGCTAAAAATGTATATTGGCATATCAGCCCTCTAAAGTATAAGCCACACCTTTTACTCTCTTTCTGGTATAAATGCCTTCTATTAATATCCAGAATCTTTCTGTTTATTCACCAGGATGACTGGATGTATAGTACTGGGCTAAAGTTTGTGAAAATGTTGAGAATTAATAAATCTTATAAATGTCTGGTTTTTTTGTTAATGAAAAAAAATCTTGCATTTTACAATTTTTTCCAGATCCATTTACATTATGTTCAGATATAATAAATAAAGAAGTAATCAGTTTTCTAGCAACTGACAATTGTTCCAAAATGTTGAAGTATAGGTGCTCAGGTAAATATTTTTTTAATTGCAATTGTTTCATAATTAAAGTTTTATATGATATTAGTTAACTGGAATTTACAATAGTTCTACCTATGTGATTTAAACTTCATTTCCTTTGGAGAAATAACAATCTGGAACATCAAAGCATTCAAATTAATACCTTCTATTTGCATCAGGCTGAGCTCCCAATATTTGTTTATATGAATCAACACAGTACCTTTTTTTATTACTTTATTATCCTCTTTTTGTCATAATGCCATCTGCAAGTTTAACTTCACAGAGTAAAATAAACATTTTTTATGTTTTCAGAGAGCCAATAAATAGGTATGTTTTCTGGATTATGCTCTAAACATTATAGGCATTAACTATGAAAAATACCTATTTTTATATTTATAATAAATATATAAATGTTTATAGTGCTTCATGCCGCATTACTTATTTCTTCTGTGGGGCCCTTGTAAATGTTTCACAGTACTTATCCCATCCCTTCCTCTCCCATCACACCCTTCACATATTTCCTCTTTGTTCACTCTGTTGCATTCCACTCTATGGACAAAACTGAGGTTATTCCAGTTGAAGAGATTATCTCTGTTACTCTAAAGCTGATGTCTAGTCATAATCTGAATCCCATCTCTTTTTTTCCCTCCCCATTTTAATACTAATTGTGAAATCTTTCTCCTTGGTCCCTTTCAATCCATTAACTCTTTTTGTCCCACCTTAAACTATGCTCATTTTTCCTCATCTTAAAAAAAAAACCCACCAAATACTTTGTGATTTGCTATCCCTTCAAGTATTCATCCACTCTTCCCAATAGATGCACACATCCCATTAGGAAGTAAATGTAATTAATAAGAATAAAATACAAAATTTTTTCTTTCAATTTAGTTGTATTATTTTTTCAGATGGCTACTAAGTTGTTATAGAACATAAGTACTTATTGTTTTGGATCTGACAGAATGGTTAGGCATTTCTTTTGGCATTGGGGTACCATATGAGAAAGTCTGGGAATCTCTGGTCAAAAGTAGACCGGTGGCAGAGTGCATGCTCTGTAACTGTTAACCCCCTTTCATCCCTTAGTTTGAGGTGGTTCTTTCCTTGTTCTTTTCTTCCCCAGTAACCATTCATTCGTTTCACAAACATTATGGAGTGTTTAGTCCATGACAGGCACTGGGATCAAAGATGAATAGAACTCAGTCTCACCTTTATTGTTTTATCTTTCTCTTCCTGCCAAGTTTCTACAGGTATTCTCCCCAAGGCCTAGTCTAAAGAACCTACTCAACTCTGTCACTTGTGACATCATCTATTATTTTAGTGATGATTTTCATGATGATTTTCAAATCTGTATCTAAACATTTGGCTTCCACCTTGGGTTATAGCCTTATTTTTCCATTTCCATTTGTACCCAGGACATACCCACTTCAATATCTTCTTGTTACTTCAAGCTCAACATCTCTCTTTGTCTTAAATTGCCCTCCTTCTAGGCACCCCATTTCTGTCAATGTTGCCATGATTCTTCTGGTCTCCCAGACTTTGAGCCTTGAATCTTCTATGACTGTTCTCTTTCATTGCATCCTCTATTTCCAGTCTATCAAATTTGATTCTTTTTTCTTTCCCACATAGGTCCTTTTTGCTTCTTGCCTAAATTACTGCAACAACTTTCTAGCAGTTTTTAGTCTCAAGTCTCTCCAACTCCCAACTATAATAGGCCAAGTGCTATTAACTTATTAATATGTTTTTTTTACCATGTAACCATGCTAAAGAACCCTCAGTACTTCTCTGTAACCCATTGAATCAGTCCCTCTGCCTGGCTTTCAAAATTGTGTGGGAGTTTGTCCTGCTGCCACTTATTAAATTTCACTGCCCATTTATTCTCGGTCTGCCAGAAATGCGCTGTGCTCATGACAAACTTTGCCAATCAACTACCAAATTACTTGAGAATTATCCTAAACTTTTTCCTTACCCCAGCAGTTCATTATTCATCAAACCCTGCCAATTTTACCTCAGAAATCTCTCCATTCCCCCTGAAAATGCCTTGTTTCAAAATCCCTTCATTTATTTTCTGGACTACTGAAGTAACCTGTCACCTCATCTCTTGCCTTCAGCTGACCATTCTACAAGACAAATGAAATCATGTCGTCTTCCTGCTTAATAAATATCTTTCAGTTCCTCCCCACTGACTTGAAGAGAGTTAAAATTCCTCAGCATGACTTTCAAGACCCTTCTTGGTCTGGCTCCCTGCAACCCTCCCCAGCCTCACCTTTTTTCCCACACTTCAGTTATACCCTGTACTCACACCAGAGTACCCATGATTCTCTGAACACACTATGCTTTTTCACACTTCTGTGCTTTTGCACATCTTTATCGTACTTGAAATGTCTTCATCGCAGCCAACTATATGCCTGGCTAACTTCTCTTAGTCTTTTAGGAATGGGCCACTAATACAATTACGTGACAGGCTGATGGAAAACTTTATAATGGATGGATGTGGCTGACATTACCTGAACCTAATGATCTATCTTAACATTTTTGAAAAAGAGACATTACGTGCCTCTTAATACAATACAATAAGAAGCACACGATACTACCTGTGAGGAATTCTAGTAAAAACACTTGAACCTGAATCTAATCAATCATCTAGATCTAATTACTAGTTTACAGGGCACACAAGAACATTTTAAATGGCACAATTAGAATGCAATCAGCAAAACCGAGCCTTTGGGAAACTATAGTACAAATACCCTAGTGTCTTCAATAAGTAAATAGCAAAGAAAGAAGAGAGGAGAACTGATAGGTTAAAAGCAACTCAAGAGATATATCAACCAAATGTAAGCTGGGCACAATGGCACACACCTGTAGTCCCAGCTACTAGGGAGGCTGAGACAGGAGGATCACTTAAGCCCAGGAGTTTGAGGTTGCAGTAAGCAATGATCATGCCACTGCACTCCAGCCTGGGCAATGGATCAAAACCCCATCTCTAAAAAATAAAAATTAAAATAAAATAAAACATTTACAAATGAAATGATACTTTAATGCAAATTCCAGGCTTCATAATCCACTGTGTACATGGGGACAGAGCCAAGTAGGTGAGGATGTAGATAAAACATGATTAGCCATGAGTTAATAATTTTTTTGAAGCTGTGTGATAGATACATGGGGGTTCATTATGCTCTGCCGTTTACTCTTGTGTGTTTGAAACTTTCCATTAAAAAAATGTTAAAAACAAAGAAAGATAACTGAGCTTAAGGATCACTTCTTTTGGCTCTCTTCCCTTAACAGTGACTCCTGTTTAGAACCAGACAAGCTAGATGCTCCTTTTCTATAGTGTCATAACTTCTATAGAGTTCATACCTCTTTCCCAGCAACTTATTTGTGTTGTATTTGTTGTCTTTACTCCCTCCCATGACTTTGAGCTTCTTGAGGTATTTATAGTAAGTTCCTGATTTCACTTCAGTTGCCATCATAAAGATATTTGCTTTCATAGATTTGTTATTACATATTTTGTGACATCTATGCATCACTTTAATTTGTTTTCTTTTAGGTTGCATAGCAGTAGGAAAATCCCTGAATAGCCGAAATTTTAGCAAGCTCTTGCATTCTTGCCCATACCAATGTGATCGTCACAAAGTCATTGTGGAAGCTGAAGACAGATATAAAAGTGAACTAAGGAAATCACTTATCTGTAACAAAAGTAATTAATTCAGCAGCTTTAAAACTGTAATTATGACTATACCTTCTGAACTATCATCTAAAGCATTAAGTATATTAAAAACTAGAGGGTAAAATAATGTTGAAAAGAATCTGTGTCTAAGCAACCAGTAATTTAAGATGTACCCAGGGAGTAGAATTAGTCTCTGGTAGTTTAAAAATTCTTTCTAATCCACCTAAGGATTCCCACTAGAAGGGGGGAAAAAGGAAATATCATACTAATGGAATTGATATGCTATTAGGTTGATACTCTAATTATGCTAAATGTTTTCCATATTTTTCAGAAATTCTGCTGACCCCACATAGAAGACAACGACTCAGTAATGAATCTACTACTTCTGGAGGAATAAGTGAATATATTTAATTTTTAAGTGAACTTAAATTTCATATATTCCTGAGAAAGAAGTGAACAGCTGAGTGGCTGTTCTCAGTCTCATCATTAATGGCTCTTAAATGATAGCCCTTGGCTCTGATGAGGGTCATACCTCCTAAGAAAAGAGACTTCCCACTTCCCTTCTTCATGTTGCTTGCTCACCCACTGCTTGCCAGCTGGGAAAGGAGCAAGAGAGGACTAACATTTATCAAGCACCTGCTATGTGTTAGCTGTTTTATAGATATTATTTTCTTTAATTCTTATAATAACATTGTAAGGTAGGTATTATTTTTTTCCCATGGTAAAGCACATTAAGTTAGTAAATAGCAGAACTTAGATTCAAATGCAAGCTCCAGAAGCCCTTGTTCTATCCTCTGGCTCACATTTCTGTATTAAGAACAAAATTAAAAGTGCTTCAGAGAGATTTTGCGGAAGGTTTTTGTTCAAAACTATAGCACTTCAAACATAAAAAACTGAAGAGACAAATAGTATAAACCTTAAAGTCCTGCTTAAAAATCAAAATGCTTCTTAAGCAATTAGATAATTATGGAAATTTTTAGTTAACTACAGGGTTAACATTTCAGGTTTATCACCATTCCAAATTTATCACAGAGACTTGAACATTATCATTGTCTTCTATTCCTATGGAGTTAACATCTGCAGAGTAAGAACAGTTGAGTACATTACTTGTCAAAGTAATCTAGAAATTAGTAACATCTATAGAGCCACTCCATTATAGAGACATTGGACTTGGTACATCCAGGAAGCATTTTGTCACATACATTTACTTGGCTATTTTTATTGCCAAAATCTTGAAAGAAATTTAAAATTTACTTTTTTTTTTTTTTTTTTTTGAGACAGGGTCTCACTCTGTTGCCTGGGCTAGAGTACAGTGGTGTCATCATTGCTCACTGCAATCTCAAACTCCTGAGCTTGAGTGATCCTCCTGTCTCAGCATCCTGAGTAGGTAGGACTGCAGGTGTATGCCACCATACCTGGCTAATTTTTTAAAAAATATTTTTGTAGAGATGGGGTCTTGCTATGTTGCTCAGGCTGGTCCTGAACTCCTGGGCTCAAGTGAGCCTCCTGCCTCAGCCTCCCAAAGTGCTGGTATTATAGGCGTGAGCCACTGTGCCCAGCCCAAGCCCAAATTTACTTTTTATATCTGGGTCTTTTTCTAGGTTAAAAGTTCTACATGCAAATTAAAATTAAGTACAGTATTACTACAGAGGAGTCCACTTTTTGAAATAATATTTTCTGTAGAAACTGTTAGAAAATGTGTATTTTCCCACAGAAACATGTTGTACTTGGAAATCTTGTTCTTGACAAGGACTTGTTATCCAATTAATAATAGATTTGTTTCAATTACATATCTTAAAACCAAATATGTAACAACTAAAAATATTCTGTAATCCATTTGCATAGTAAAATCATCTGCAGAGCCTCATGAAATGGACATAATTATGCTTATACATTGATTATACAGAGGGATCCTAAATACTGTTAAGTGACATTCAGTTTATAAATACCATACATATTTTCTGTAGGTTAGACTTGAGTTAGCCAAAACCAAATAATTAATAATTTGCCTGCTTTTTTAGAATTTAGAAAGGCATCTTGAGAAAGTAGTGATTCGATTAGTCTTACGTCTCTTTCACAAGTAGGCCAGGAATATTTGGTATGTTGCCATTTTTTCCCCCTCTTGATAAACTTCCTTTTCTTTTAGGACATTCACCACCATTCATTTAATTATAGTTTACAATCAAATTTGAGCCCATTCTTTTGAGAAGGGACCACTGTACTATCTAAGCATGTAAAGATTTCCCCAAGGCTCTCTTTCAGAATGGATTGGTGTTTTAAGAGGGTTTGAAAAATAACAGTCCCTAGAATTAAGCCCTTCTGCCCATTTTCCTTGCTCTTCCTTAATATAATACCTAGCCAATATTAAGAGGAGCACTAAAGAAGCTACAGAGGGGCATCTTGGGGTGTAGTGAGCTGCTTCTTCCTTCCAGGCTGCCCACTACTCTGATGTAGGAACCTTTGAGGATTTGGGCACAGATGTTAAGTATAAGAGTCTGGGAGATGGTAGCTGCAATGGAAAAGTGGGGCTTTACATGATCAAGTCCAGGGCCTCAATATACTGAAAGTTATAGTAACCTATCCACTCCTGATTATTATGAGTTCAAATCATTTAGCAAATGAAGTTGAAGCCTATTTCTTGGATGACCACAGTTTTCCAGTATACTCAAAAGTAAGGAGTAACTTCATTGATAAGTTTTGAGACGGTTTTACCAACAATCACTTTTTCCTCTCATCAAATATTTACTGACCACCTACTATGTGTCAGATACTATTCTAGGCACTTGGGGATACAATGGTGAATAAAATAGACAAAAATCTCTACCCTCATGGAGCTTGCATTCTAAATAACACTATTAAGTAATAATCTGACACTATTTACATTGATTTATCAACCTTCTGCTGGTAAGGCTTTTCTCTTCTTTTTTAAAAGGTCTGAACTGTCACTCTTATCTTAGGAAAGGTAGACAAATGGCTGTCTTTGCCTACAGGGGCAAGATTTTCTAAGGGTGACTGAGTGCAACTACACCTGGTCTTACTAAAGTAAATAGCAGCCTCAAGTGGAAATACAAAAACTCCTCCTTACCAGCATCTCTTTACAACGATAACATGTTAACAATGAATGAAAAAGTTTAAAGAAAACTCTTTCCTAATAATTATCACCAAAAATATTTATGTTTGCAGATGCCAGCTGTGTATTCTTTCTGTTATAGAAAGTATCCCTAAAAACCCAGATAGTTAAAAACTTCCTTCCCCATTGTGCAGCCTGTTTTTGAGTTTTGATCAAGCTGACTATGCATATAAGTAGTGAACATGTTTTTTAAAAATGAATTTCAAAATACCCTTATTCTTAAAAATATTACTCAAACCTGATATTTAAAGTAACAAGTGTTGATATTCTTTTCTATTCTATGAAGTTATGGAGTCCTTTGGGAAGACTGTATCTGTAAGATAGGTAAGCTGTTTGTTAACTGTCCTCACAGGAATGTTGAATTAACAATTGAAAGTTTATAAACTTTTGTTTCTTAGTTGAAAGATGTTGCAAGTATTATTACAATAGATTAAGATACAATTATTGAAGAAGTCACAGTGATAGTACCTAACTTAATAGTAGGCACTCCAGTTTTTAAAATTGAAGTGGATTTTCATAGGATGAGTAGTCTAGGCATGAAGTTTTCTCACTCTACAGTTCATATCCTTAGAATAAGTTAAGCATTTATTTGAGTCTTAAGACCTTTTTTCAGTAAGTACTAATATATTCTACAATTCTAATTAATTACAGAAAAAAGAAGAATTCGTAAAAACTTTACTAAAGAAGAAGTAAATTACCTTTTCAATGGAGTTAAGAAAATGGGAAATCACTGGAATTCAATTTTGTGGTCTTTCCCCTTTCAGCAAGGACGGACGGCTGTGGACCTTGCTCACAAATACCACAAGCTGACCAAACGCCCCAAGTGTGCAGTTCCTTGATAGGAAGAACACTTTGTCAATTTTTAGTTTGGACTCTTAAAATACAGTGCCTTATTAAAATAGTCTTCTAAACTCTCATGAGACAGGGAATGTGGAAATGGAGATACAGATGTAATTAAACAGTTTTTGTGGTGCTGAAACTCATTGAATTATTATAGTAATTTATAAAGCAAATTCATTTTTAATGTGCAGATTAATAAGATAAAATTCCTTCATAAGGTCAAACATTTGTTTAGGAATATGCTTTTGTTTTTCCTTAAGCTTAAAGAATATAGCTCAGAGAAAAAAATTAACAGCCTTTAAACATTACAATGAATATTACATGAGACATTTGGGTTTTAATATTTTTACCCAGTGCCAAAATTCCCCCTGCCAGATCTCAGAAAGATAGAATAGATTTCCCAAGCTGTTCAAGTGAGATTCCCACACACTAAATCAATGTTTGACTTTTTGTTAATGAAAATGTTTCCTCTTCTAAAAGCTAATTGTGCAGTTGCTACGAATACTCCCATATCCTATGGTCAGGTTCACTTCTTTTTGGTATATGTTTATTTGGTTTAGCTTTTTAAAAGTGTCTACCACTTACCCCTCTTCTCCTCCTAAATCTTTTTTATTTTTATTTTTTTTTAAGAGACAGGGTCTCACTGTCACCCCCACTGGAGTGCAGTGGCCCGATCATAACTCACTGTAACCTTGAACTCCTGGGCGCAAGCAGTCCTCCCACCTCAGCATCTTGAGTAGCTAGAACTACAGGTACATGCTGCGCTACCACACCCGACTAACTTTTTTAAAATTTTTCAATTTTTTTCCCTTGTCTTTCTTTCTTTCTTTCTTTTTTTTTGACACAGAATCTCACTCTTGCCGCCTGGGCTAGAGTGCAGTGGCGTCATCATAGTTCACTGCAACCTCAAACTCCTGGGCTCAAACAATCTTCCTGCCTCAGCCTCCCGAGTAGCTGGGACTACAAGTGTACGCCACCACGCCTAGCTAATTTTTCTATTTTTAGTAGAGATGGGGTCTTGCTCTTGCTCAGGCTGGTCTTGAACTCCTGAGCTCAAGCAGTTCTGCTTTGGCTTCCCAGAGTGCTAGGACTACAGGCATGAGCCACTGGGCCTGGCCTAATTTTTAATTTTTTTTTGTAGAGCCAGGGATCTCACTATGTTGCCCAGCCTGGTCTCAAACTTCTGGCCTCAAGTGATCCTCCTGCCTTGGCCTCCCAAAGTGCTGGGATTACAGGCATGAGCCACGATGCCTGGCCCTTGTTTATCTTTTATCCTTCATGCTAATAAGCTCTAGCTACTTCATGTTGCAGAACAGTGTCATGTCCCCATATGACCTTAGTTACTGAATGATGGACACCTCATTATCTTTGTAAAATGTGTCCAAAGAGAAATGTGACCCTAAGAAATGCAGCCTGACTGGCAGAGTAGGGAGTCAGCTTCTTTACTAGGCCCAGTGAAGTTTTATGGACCCTAAAATGCTTCTTGGCATTCTACATGACCAACTCTGAGGTTATAGTTAATATAGTTATGACTCTTAGATTGTAATTTTTATTATTTTCAAATGTTTCCTATCTTGTTCTTATGCTTTTTGGGGGTTCTACAGAATTTTAGTAGTCCCTGTTAAATTTCATCTTGTTAGATTTAGTCTGTGCCCAGTTTGTATATCAGGCAACCCTTCCTGTTTCAGGTCATCCACAACTTCTATGAGTGTGCTGCTATATTCTCATCCAAGTCACCTGAATTGTCTGGCCAGGGCAGGAGGCTGGGGTAGGCCCCTAATAGCTACCTCTAGTGGTCCCTGTTCCTCATCAGCTCCCTCTGGGTCTGGTCTTCAACAAGTCTCAATGCTATCATCCAGCCTACATTTCACTTTCTTCTAATCTATGATGTGAATTGTCAAATGCCCTGTTGAAATCTGCATTTGCTATGTCTGCAGCATCCTCCTATCTGGTATTCCTACAAAAAAAGAAAAATACTGTATAAATCTGGTGCTATATTTTCCTTTTCCAACTGGTCACATGAGAGAATTTCACCTAGTGCTGATTAAGCTCACTGGCCTGTAGTTTTCAACTTCATCTTCTGTCTTGTGAAAATTTAGTACTGCTTGCCCTTTTATGACTTCCAGCACTTTGCCTGCTCTTCCCAAACTTTCAGGGGTGTAACTTTTAATGGGTTTTCACTCCTACTGTCTTGCTTAAACCTTACATCCAGGTTGGCAGATGATATGCCCATTTGTTGGATCCTGTAATTCATGCTGCCAAATTTTTGACAGAGCCAGGATCACAATCCTACTCATCTGCAACCCACTTGGTTGGTTGCTTCCTTGTGATATTTAGAAAAGCCTTGTAAGTGTGCTTCCCTAGAGAATAGCAAGAACCCTCAGGTAGAGGCTAGATCTAAAGTTAAGATTGATAGGTGGAATGTATTTTTTTCTTTCCTCTTCAAAAAACCTGTTAGTAAGGCAAAGCCAAGTGTATTGTTCACTGCGGTAAAGATCACTACCTTACAGTCTTTAGTCTACGAAGAAGGAGGTGAAAAGCAGGATATATATGAAGATTTTGGGGTTTCTGCATAAGGCCAGTATTGCAATGAAGGGCTTGATTAGGGTTAGGCCAAGTTCATGATGTAATAGTTTCAGATTGGTGAATAAGATTGGAAGTACAGGGCAGGGTGCAGTGGCTCATGCCTGTAATCCCAGCACTTTGGGAGGTCAGGACAGGAGGATTGCTTGAGCCCAGGAGTTCAAGACCAGCCTGGGCAACATAGTGAGACCCCATCTCTTAAAAAACATAATAAATTAGCCGGGGGTAGTGGCGCGCACCTGTAGTCCCAGCTACTCGGGAGACTGAGGCAGGATCACTTGAGCCCAGGAGTTTGAGACTGCAGTGAGCTACACTCTAGCCGGGGCAACAGAGTGAGTGAGACCCTGACTCCAAAAAGAAAAGTACAGAATGACAGAATGTTACCTTCTAGCCTTGGGTCATTGGGCGGGTTTCTTAAATTTTCTGAGCTCAGGTTCCTCATCTGTAAAAGGGTTAGATAAGATTCTGTGAGATAATGTGTGATCTGGCATCAGTCTTATTCCAAACCCTAGGCTTTCCGCATCACTTCATCCGGGTGCCTGGCCCTCTGCCGCGCAAGGGGACTGGCACGCCGGGAGCGGCGAGCGGGGCGGGGTGCTGCACTGCGCCACTAGGCCGGCAGAGGCCGCCAATGCGCCGTCGGTCTGGGCGGTGCCCACCTCCCCGCGCATGGCTGCCCCGGCGGCCGCCTGACCACTGCCCGCCACCTTCGGGACCTGTGGGAGCCCGCGGACACCAGCAGCTTGGAAAGACTCGTTGGGCGGCACGGCTCCTGAGGCGCGGGCGGTGGGCGACGCGCCGCGGTGGACGGCGGGCGGCGGGCGGCCCGGCTGGGGTCCTCGCGGGTCCTCGGCGGGCCCGGGGGAGGGCCCTCTTTGTGGCTGCAGTTGGCAAGATGGCGCCGGTGGGGGTGGAGAAGAAGCTGCTGCTGGGCCCCAACGGGCCTGCAGTGGCGGCCGCCGGCGACCTGACCAGTGAGGAAGAGGAGGGTCAGAGCCTATGGTGAGGCCGCGGGCGGCAGGGCCGGACCGAGGAGGGCACAGTCGGGCGGGGAACTGGCCGCGCTGGGCCGGGCCGTCGGACCGACTGGCCGTCGCGGGCCGGGCCATCCCAGGCCGGCACCTGTGCTGACCTCTCTTGTCATTGTCGCGCAGGTCCTCGATCTTGAGCGAAGTGTCCACTCGTGCCAGGTCCAAGCTGCCGTCCGGCAAGAACATCCTGGTCTTTGGTGAGCGCCAGAGGTGGGGCGTTGCCCCAGGGCGGTGGAGTGGGCGAGGCGGGTGCCCCTCCCACAGGTCCCAGCCTTCGTCTTTCCTGCTGCCTGCCCGCACGTAGCCTGCTTGTCCTGAGAAGGCACTGAAGACCCTGGCTAGGCAGCCTGAGAATGGGATGCTGCGTGTGGTTGTCGGCACATTCCTTCAGGCAATTGGCTGTGACATCGGCCTTGCTTCCAATGTCCCTTACTCCCTGCGCCCGTAGCCTCGGCAGTTACCAAATTGAGGTCGCGGCGAGGGAAGTGAATAGATGAGAAGGTTAGGTGGAGAAAGCGGGAGGATGTGGTGACCTGGGCTCGGAGCTGTGGGGAGATGCCATGGGAGCCTTCCTTGATTCTCATGAGTGTTGCACAGTTGGAGGTTTTGGGACTTTGCAAAAGAACAGCAGGCCTAGGAGTCGGCATCAGGGGCTTTTCCTGCATTACTCCAACCCTTACTGCTAGGTTATCTGAGTCAGGTCCCTTCATGTATCTAGCCTCAGTTTCCTCTCATACAAGTGAGGGAATTTGTGTACATTCGCCCAGAAAACTCATTTGTTGAGTGGGACCTGTGGGCTGGGCGCTGGGGTAGCGCAGACATCCCTTAAGACACCACACAAGAATCTCGGTCTAGTGGTAGACAGAGTGGTGGTGATTGCCGCACACCATGCCAGGCATGGGCAGATTACTGTGGGAGCATCACACAGCTTGGAGCTGTTGAAAGAAGGTAATTGAGGGGTTGGGTGTTTTGAAGCATAAGTGTCAACATTCAAGGGCACAGAGGTAACAAAAGTGTGGGGTTTGGAAACTACTAGAAGCTCCTTGTGATTGGTGCCTGCTAAGGTAAGTTGGGGGCAGATTGTGAAAGGCTGAGGAGTTAATGCTTTTTCCTGAAGGCTTCTGTTCTCAAGGGCCTTTTATCTCACCTCCGTCCCCCAATCCTCATGGGAATCGCTGCCTTGGTGGTTTTCCTACAGTTTCTGGAGAAAGTATATGGTCTTTCTCAAGTGATGACCACTGCGGTAGGTAATAGGGGACCCTTAATAGCAGGAAGTGGGGGCTCAAGATCACCAGATCTGTGTTGTAGATAGACAACTGTCTGCAAAGTGACAGGAAACTCAGAATGAGCAGACACTGAAGTCAGGCTGACAAGTGCCCACCATGGTTCAGATGGGATGAGAAGGACCTGAACAAGGTAGTGGCATTGGGGATGGAGAGGAGGTCTTTGATCTGTGGACTGCCTTTCAATTCTCATGTTCTGTAATTCCATATTATTAAAATGCCAGGAGTGCTTAGTGATGTTCGTTGGTAGTGGTTCTCCTTGGTGTTTAGGGATTTGGTGGGGCAGTGTTAGTTGGGTGGAGGGCAATGAGGAAGCGCTTGATAATTACTGAGATTGTACTTGAGAGTTTTGCTTAGGTCTGTAATTATTTTCTTCGGTCTCTCAGCCTTCAGAATGCTATATGAAGGAGATGTACTAAAGTAAAAAAATGAATAACTTCCATTCTTTATGATTGTGGGGCAGGATCAGACTTGGTTCACAGTTCCCGGACTTTGAGGTTAGTTGTTCTATATTTTGAAGACTTCTTGCTTTTCTTGTGATAAAAATTTATTTTGTGAGAAATTAACCCCATTTTTTGCTTTCACTTTTCCAAACACGTGTCATATAAATTGTAGATAGGGCCTGTGGACCAGCCTGTTCCTTCCCTTGTAAAGTAAGGATAACTGCAGTAGTATGTCATTTTAGATCTTGGAATTTGCTGCCTTTACCACCCCCCTCTTCCCCACACCCCCAACCACTTTTCCAGCAAGGTCTGCTTAGTTTATGAAAGCAGGTGAGACCTCAGCTGCAGGGTTTACATGAAATTCTTAGTTGTTCCTTGTCATGTGAATGACTCCCCATCCTAGCCCAGAATAAACAGTACACCTTTGTCTTGCTAACATCATTTGTAGGTGAAGATGGTTCTGGTAAAACAACCCTCATGACTAAACTACAAGGAGCTGAGCATGGCAAAAAAGGAAGAGGCCTAGAGTATCTCTACCTCAGCGTCCATGATGAGGACCGAGATGGTGAGTGAAGCATTGCTCCATGATGGTAAGGGCACATATGGAGGACTCTGACTCCTTGGTGCAGCCCCTGCAACATGACCAGGCATTCTAAGTTTTCTGTTTAGTTCTAAGAGAATTAGTCACCAGGAATAGATGAAGCATATGTCTTTTGCAAGACTTCACCCACTTTCCTTTATAGAGTATGTTAGCAAAAATGGGGAATTGAACTTTTAGCAGCTGCTGTCACTGGCCTGCACTTAAAAGGAATACTGAAGGTAAAGTTTTACATAAACATAAAAGTAGTAAGAAAGATATTTTTTTAAGATGGGGTATTGTTATGTTGCTCAGGCTGGTCTTGAATTCCTGGGCTCAAGTGATCTTCCTACCTCAGCCTCCTGAGTAACTGGGATTATAGGCCCAATAGGAAAGATTTTTAAAAGCTCTGTTTTCTATGAAAAATGCTTGGCAGACTGATTTGGGTACCATTGTTGCTCTGCCTGGTTCTAGTGGAGAATCTGAAATTGGTGTGGGTTCAGAGTGTAACAACTTAACATATGTTCAAAGGAGAGTTTTCTGAGTCTCTTTGTGACAGTTTAGAAATGCTGATTTCCTGTGTTTCTTCTGGTAGAGGGAATAGAGGCTCAGGGGTGAAAATGTTCTTCTTTAATTCCACATCTCTAAAATATGGGCAATAATAGTTTCTACCTAGTTAGGATGATTAAAAGCCCTTGGTAGCCAGGTGTAGTGCTGTGCACCTTTAATCCCAGCTACTCAGGAGGCTGACGTGGGAGGATCACTTGAGCCCAGGAACTGGAGACCAGCCTGGGCAATGTAGGGAGATCTCATCTCAAAAAAAAATAAAAATAAAAACATGGTAAACAGTCTTTTAAGGATTACATATCATTTAAAACTTTTTTTTATAATTGTGACTTGGATTGAAGTAAAGGCTTTTGTTTACTCAGTTATGCGTCCTTTATAATCTTTTAGGTTTTATGTTAGATCTTTTGAATGACTAAAATAAATAATTATTGGTGCCTAAGTCTTTTTTTATTTGTGGGAATGGTATCTATATAGCCTGAAGATGAAATATATTCATTAAATTACTTTCTTTATATTTGCCTTTACCCATTTAAACAGTAAAGATCATGATGATGATTATATAGGGGAGACTAATCCTACTACCTCTGGTTCCCCATTTCCTTATTGCTAAAATGAAGATGCTGGACTAAGGTCCTTTCCAGCACTCTAATTCTGCCATCTGCAAGAGCTGTTTAGTAGAGAGCATGGGTAAGGGTCTCTTGTTAAAGCTTGGAAACCTACATATGTTGTATTAATGTTAATTTAGTGGTTATCTTAGAACCGTCAGGATTTTAATCCTGCTCCCCTCCCCTGGCTTCCTTTGTCATGCTGAAATTCCCTGAAGGATGTGAAAGTGAAGGCAGGAGGTAGACCCAGTGCCAAGGGCTCTGTCTTATATAAGGACAGGGGCGTTCAGGTGAACATCTAAGCCCACTGAGTCTGTGCATATAAGGGCTGGGACTCAGGGGCTGCTGAGCCGGGTCTAGAGGACCTCACAGGTCTGTTTCTTTTGCTTTCTTTGTTGGGCAGCATGATTATTGTGGAAAGAACTTGGGCTTTGGAGCCAGATAGAACTGGTTCAGAATGCCACTCCTGTAGTCAGTGGTTGTGTGGTCTCAGGTAACTGACTTAACCATTCTGCACTTGAGTTTCCTCATTTGTAGAATGGGGTAGTGGTACCTGTATTGCAGGTTGTCAGAATGAGAGATAGTGTGTGTCAAGTGTAACAATGCTTGAGACATGGTGATAGCTCTAGTACCCTTTTGTCTTGTTTCTTTCGAAAGTACAAAACATGGTGTAGATAATTCTGTGAAACTCTATAGTCTCTTCTGTTTCAAGATGGCATAAGCATATTTCATGCCAAAGCTTTGTGTTAACCATATTTACTTGCCTTTGAGTTGAAGTACATGTTAACTTCTATTTCAGGTTCCTTTAAGTTTACCTTCAAAACTTCTTGGTCTCTGCATTTATAGGATTTTTTTTTAGGCCGCCTACTTGTGAGTTCCTGTTTGATGGAAGTGTTGCCCTTATCTGTGGTTAATTATACATCTTTCAGCCCTAGTCTTTTTTACTGTGGCATGACTGGGTTATAAATACACACTTTGCAGGCAATCACCCAGGTAGAGAAAATAGTCTCTGGCTTGTACCTGGCTTGTGGTGGGACATGACATGTCAAAGGACCTCTGCCTCCAGGGTTGGGGGCATCTGTCTAGTGCTACATGTGGTGTGTATAATCTCAGCGCACATGGGTGAGTTATGTGTAGTGGGCAGTGGGAAGAGAGACTGAAAAAAGGAACCATGCCTGCTGATGGGTACGCATTAAAACCCACGGACTTTGGGCACAGAGCAGTATTTTTGAGGATGTTCACAGAACCCAGACTAAAACCACTATCTAAAATATATTGGAGTTTGAAAGTATAGCTAAACACCTTATATTCTTGACATGAAGTCATGAATATAATTTTTATAACATGTTAATGAATTGATTATACCAAAAAGGTAGCTAATGGAAGATTTTTAAAGTATAGTTGGAATTATTGGAAAGGAAGTTAATGAAATGATATTTTTGATGGTGTGAGTTTTCTCTCAAGGTACTTTAAAAAAATAGTTCTCAAAGATGTCTAACAATTTCTAAAAATGTATTATCTATTTGGAGAATTGTCTTCTACGTTTAGATCATCCAGGTATGATTTTGGAACCACATGTTTCATTAAATATTAGCACTTGCACATTTGTGTGAATGTGTTTTAACATTTTATTATAGAAAACAAAAAACGTATACTCGGTCCCAAAGGCTTAGTGATTAAAAAAAAAAGAAAAAAAATTTTAAAAAGAAAAAAAGATGTATACAAAGTAGAGAGACTAGTAGTATGAATCACGGTGTACCTATCACCTGGCTTCAACTACTACCAGTTCTTAGTCAATTTGACTTGAACTATACTCTCACCCTTTTTTCCCTTTACTCCTTATTGGACATTCAGATGTTATATCATTTCATCTGTGAATACTTCCATAAGTATGTCTAAAAGATAAGGATTTTTAAAAAATATAACCATATTATTATCATAACAAAAATAACTAATTCCTTAATATCATTAGGCATCTTAGTAATTCATATTTTAATTTATATAAGTAAGGATTTTATCTTCGCATTTAAATACAAAGGTCCTGTCACTTTGGCACTGTCCGTAGTATGTGAACACATTGCTTAGTATGACTGACACAAGAAGGGCTTGTTTAAACACAGGCTCTTTTGGCACAGCTCACTGGCTCACAGATTGCTAGTATCTTAGGACAACAGATTATTTACATTGTGGCACAGTTGACCAGTGAACATTAGTACCTTTTGGTTCTTATTGAAAACTAAGATACCCTTACTCTTTACTTCTTAGACATCACTGAAATCTTTTTAGATGTGGACACTTCCAATATTATGGTAGTTTTAAAATTTTAAAGTCTACGTAATTCATCAGGCATCAGGATCAAGAATTGCTGTCTACTGAGCACTTGGGCCCTTTTTGGTTTAGATTTCTAAATTTTACAGTCTATCTGGTCGAGGTGGCTTGCGCCTGTAATCCCACCTGCTCAGGAGGCTGAGGTGGAATGATCTCTTGAGACCAGGAGTATGAGATCAGCCTGGGCAATATAGTGAGACCCCTGTCTCTGAAAAAAAAAAAAGAAAAGAAAAGAAAAAAATTAGCTAGACATGGTGGTATGCACTTGTAGTCCCAGCTACTCGGGAGGCTAAGGTGGGAGGATCGCTTGAGCTGGGGGGAGTTCAAGGCTGCAGTGGGCTATGATCATGCCACTGCACTCCAGCTTGGGTGACAGAGCAAGACCTTGTCTCCAAATAAATAAATTTTGCCTTCTGTGTAGATTCATGGCTGTCACCTTCAAGATCTTTCTAATGTGTCTCTTACAACTGTGCTGATGGTTGTTGACAGGTGATAACTAGCTTCATTTTTTTTCTCAGATCACACGCGCTGCAATGTGTGGATTTTGGATGGAGACCTGTACCACAAAGGCCTGCTGAAGTTTGCAGTTTCTGCTGAATCCTTGCCAGAGACCCTGGTCATTTTTGTTGCAGACATGTCTAGACCTTGGACAGTGATGGAATCGCTACAGAAGTGGGCTAGTGTTTTACGTGAACACATTGATAAAATGAAAATTCCACCAGAAGAAATGAGGGAGCTGGAACGGAAATGTAAGTAAAATAGAATTTTCTTTGCTTTTCTTTTTTATCACAATCTTGCTTGGCTTGTAAAATAGACTTTTTTCATTAGAAAATTCACTAGTCTCTTTGGATGGTTCTAACCACCTTCCTTTTCACGTCAAGAGGTTTCCTTTGTGTCGTGTTTGTGTTTTGTTTGCACCATTTGTTTCAGATTTGCTCTTACAAACTCAGAAGTCAAAAAGTATTCAAAGTGGTCTTTAGCTCAGGTGTCACAGTTGAAGAAAATGAATCAATATTCTTTATTATCTTCATTGGTTCTCTTTTAAAATAAGAGTTCTTCTCTCCTCAAAATGTGATCAGTTCAGTGGGTCTTTATGCTTTTCTGTTGCTCTCTATCTGCTGAGTTAACATCAGAAGGTGTGAGGGTTTGCTGTGATCTCTGCAGGGTGAGTCCACTGCCCTATGGACCCTATTGTTGATAGGCTTAGAGGAAGCCCTAAAAAAGACAAAGCTTTCAGCTCCTACCCTAGTTCATTTTGGAATCCAAAATCATATGATTTTGGTTAGAAATATGAAGGTCATTTTTTTGTCGTTAAAATGAAAGGCTATTTTAAGACTAAGGACATCCATGTCCTTTTGAAAACAAAGAACTTTCAAATTACAGGAAGTGTTTTTAAAAAATTTTTTCTTAATGTGGTTCAGAAGCCTGTTTTTCCTTTCCCTTGCTTCTGTGCAGTTACATCAGCTTCTGTCCACTTGCCAGGGAAATGGGAGGAGCAGGGGCTGGAGCCATGGCAGCAGCAGCCGTCTTGGCTAGGGCAGGCTTGGCCCAGCCTGGCTTATTTCCACAGGATGACATCACCCCCTCTAGTGAATTAATAAGGGCTTCTGGGGCACAGCACACAGGATCTTCACACTTACTGGCAGAATGTTTCAGAAATTTTGATATGCTTTTTAAATCAAATTTCCTGCCATGTGTCTTCCTGTCCCACACTTCATCTTCTGTCCCACGTTAGCTAAAGCTAACATCTTATTCTTTGGTTTGTTGTGTGCATGTGTGTTTTCCTGGTCACCCACATGTGTGCTGCAGTGATTGTTATGCAGCTCAGCTCATCTGTCTTCAACCACTGACCTTTCTAGATAATGCCCCTTTTTCCCCTGAAATAAAGATCCTAAAGACAACTTCTCAGAACAGTTCTGAGGCTGAGGACCAGTTTTCCATCTACTGCACATACAGCTTTGTACCCAGATTAGTGGGTTAATGCACCAGAGACCTCAGTTCTCTGAACCTGTTTTCTTAGAGTGATAACCTTGTAAAGATTTGTTAAAACAGGAAAAAGAGAGAGATTGAGCCAAGGATATTGTTTTTTCCCAGATAAGGAAAGTGTCTGCCCTGTACCAGGTACTGTTCTAGGCACGGAGAATACAGCAGACAAAATGTCTATGTCTTCTCCTGGTGAGCTTAAGTTTCTGTGAGACACCGAATTTATTTTGTTGTCTTAGTCATTGATGTCTGTGTCCCTTAGGATTAGATTCAGCTGCATGTGACACAAAACCTGAGATAACGATGGCTTGAACAAGACTAAGGTTTCTCTCTCCTGTAAATGAAATTTAGAGCTCAGCAGTTCAGGACAGGAAAGCAGCCCTGGGAAGGCAGCTCAAGGACCCTGGCTCCTTTGTGTTTACTGCTTTGTCATTTCTAAGGTGTGGTTCTCTTCCTCCTAACAACTGGAGCTCTAGCCTTCACATCCGTGTGTCAGGCAGCAGGATGGAGGATGAGGAAAGAGGGGCTGAAGGGCACGTGATTGCTGCTGTTTAAGGAGGCTAGGAAATGTAGTCCTTATTCTGTGTGGCCATGTGTTCTAAGTGTCAGAGTTCAGTTGGGTTATAAGGAGGGCAACTAGAGATCGCCAGAACCTTGTCTATGTTTCATGACTCTGGTTGACTTTCTGAGGGCCTCTCTGCTTTTGCCATCCCTTCTCTGAGGTGTTTGGAATGGTAGTCATGCCCTTGTGTTGCGTGCTGGAGGGTGCCTTTGTTAGTGCTGGGTTTAGGTTACATTTTAATAAACCATTTGGCCATCCTCTTGCCCAGAGGACTCTCGCTTTCCAGATTAATTGGACTCTAGGTATTATATTAAATGAGTGAAGGGCTGTTATCTAACCTGGTTTCCAATCCTATACCAGTCTCCAGTCTGCTAATTTTGGAAAGCTGGCCATTCTCTTTTTAGGGTTAGGTTCTCAGTGGTCCTGGCTCTGTGGCAGCTGTTTGGTTGCAGGAACCATGAGGGAGAGGGAAAGCAGTCTTGAGAGCCACCAGAAGGTGGTGCTTGTTTGTAAGTTAGTCTTACCTTTCCTGCTTTATGTCTGGGGCTTCTCTTGCTTATGTAGGTCTATGGGTTCTTCTCAGGACTGTGGAACCAATCAATGAGGTAGGAGGCAAAAGATGAGAAAGAGGCAGCAGCAGCAAGGTAGAGTGCCCTGCAGTCTCCTTCCTTCACTCGCTCTGATCTGATGCTGAAGGGAAGCCCCAGGTGGGCTGATGTCCCCTGCTGTGAAAAACTGGCCATCCCACTATCTAGAAAGAAATTGTTAACACCGCCGAATGTGTATACCCTAAGGAAAATGCACATTTTACTATTCAAATTACCCAGTCCTTACTATTTTTAATACTTCCTTTCCAAATGGTTTTCTAAAATGCTAAGTTATTTTAAAAAATGTGAATTTCCTACTGTTGTTGAACAGCCACAATTAAGTCATTCCTTTGGAGCGTGAATAGTCTAACCCAGGGCTTCTGAACTATTTTCACATCATGGCACATGTAGAATACAGCAGAGTTTGTGCAGCACACTGGGTAATAGAGGTTTGTGGAACAGACTGCTGGAGCTGCCCCTGCCCCCCACCTTACTTCCCACCATAGCTTAGCTTACCTGTAACCTGTTGCAGGCTCTGCTCTGTCTGGGAAGCCCTAGTTGAGTGCCTTATGAGATCTTGGGTGGTTAGATCTTATCCAGGCAGTTAAGCCATTGTATTTTTCATTGATTTGAAGGTTTATTAAAATGCTTTTAAAGAGAAAATGTGAGAATCTTTGATTCCTTTAGAAACCCTTCAACAACTATGTTAAGTTCTTCTAATTTTGTCTGAAATGGAGTAAAGATCACTTGAGCAGAATATTTATATTGACAGTGAAGTTGTGTGAATGAACTTAATTAAAGAGAAGTTGTAGAGATGAAATACTGTCAAATCTGCACTTTAGGGCTTAGTCAGTTAGTTTTCAATTTGTCCAGTATTGTATGAAAGACAGTGAGCTCCCATATAACTTCAGAAGCTTATGTAATGATAACCTAAAATCTTTGTAAATAACAACTTACTGTTTTAAAATGTTTGAAACCTGTTTTATGGGTGAAGAGGAGTAGATGGACCTTTCTCTAGGTCCTTTTCAGTCCTGTTATTTGCATTTACTTAGTGAGCATGTTGTTGGTAAGAATAAAAGGCCTTTGGTTCCTTGGTCCTATTGGGCTTAGAAGGGTAGAGCTGCCTGTTTTCTCCTCCAGCTCAAAGTAGGTTTAATCATCATATCCTTGTTCTCTGGCTTAACACAAGGGCCTTGAAGTGCCCACATAAAGGTGCAGATTTGGCTTACCTGAGTTATGGACCACTCTGAGCTTGAATGCCCTCCTTAGCCGGAGTAGTGAACGTTGTATGCCAAGAAGCAGATATTGTACCATTGCCCCTTTCTTAAGTTAAGCAGGAACAGGCCATGAACACTGTACATGTGACTCAGGATCCCCTAAAGATGAGTGTGAGTGCATAAGAGTGAGGATAAAGAAGAAATGCATCTGGTGCTGGGCAAGTGCAGCCTGGTTACTTAGTGCTGACATACATGTGTGGAAATAGCATACTCTTGTGGAATTCAAATTGTTTTACTAAGCATTTCTAATGAGGACTCTGATGAGTTTTTAAAGTTATAGCTATTTCTAATGGTCGCCTGTGTTGAAGTTACACAGTTCAACTATTCAGATGTTTTGAAAATGTAAGATATGTAAGAAAAGTGGCTTTTTTCATAGTAGGAACTATTGCAGCCTTAGAATTTTTTGAAAACCTGTTTAGGAGTTGGATGCAATTAAGGATGTCCCAGGGAAAGTCTTTGCTGCTTTGATGTTACAAAGCTCAGACTGAATGTGTCAGAATTGGCATTTTGTATCACCATCCCCAGATCCTTAATATTTCAGTTAGATGCGACTGGGAAGTTTGTCACACATCACTGCTTACGTTTTGTGCTTCTTACTGCCTTTTTCAGTGTCCTAAAGCTAACGCGTGTTTTTATTTGTATGTGTATATAATTTTTATTTCTTTTTCCTTTGTAGTTGTAAAAGATTTTCAAGACTATATCGAGCCCGAAGAAGGTTGTCAGGGTTCCCCACAGAGGAGAGGCCCTCTGACCTCAGGCTCGGATGAAGAAAATGTTGCCCTGCCTCTGGGTGATAACGTGCTGACTCATAACCTGGGGATCCCAGTATTGGTGGTGTGTACAAAGGTGCGTGCTGGGGAATTGTAAGCTTGGCTGGGTTTGGCCAGTGAATAATCACTGTCTGAAAGAAAGTTTGAGAAGCTGTGAAAAAGTTTCTTCCCAAGGGAGAATTAGGCCTATTCAGGATTTATTAAGGTACATTGAATATGTCAGGATAGAAAATATGGTCATTTAATATTGCTGCTGGAGACATGGCATCACTCAGTTTGCTCATGGTGTGGGCTAATCTCTCTGTGAAGCACTGTTGACTTTCAAACTCAGAACTAAAAGCAGTTTTTTTGTTTTTTGTTTTTTGTGTTGCCCTGGATAGAATGCAGTGGCATCATCATAGCTCACTGCAACCTCGAACTCCTGGGCTCAAGCGATCCTCCTGCCTCAGCTTCCTGAGTAGCTGGGACTACAGGCATGCGCCATGGTGCCTGGTTAATTTTTCTATTGTTAGTAGAGACGGGGTGTCGTTCTTGCTCAGGCTGGTCTCAAACTCCTGAGCTCAAGCAATCCTCCCACCTCAGCCTCCAAGAGTGTTAGGATTACAGGTATGAGCCACCTCTCCCAGCCTAAAAGCAGTTTTCTTAAGGCTATGTAAACCAGTTCATTTCATCCAGGGGTGGGGCCGCAGGTTCCCCACCCCTGATTATTCTGGTCCAACTGATGGTGAAAAAGTAGGATGATGAAGTGGGATTAGAAATCAAATTCAGTCATAGAGAAATAAAGTTGTGTCTCTTATGTAAGAAAAAAAAATAGCCTTAAAAACATTTTAGGTTTCAAAAGTACTTTATTCTGCCCAGCTATAGGATGTGCCATTCTTATCCTGTCCTTGAGAATGGAGCCCTGTGGAGTGGAGTGCACAGCTATGTATAGTTGGCCTGTCTCCTCATGTGACCTTGTTTGATGTTTAGAACAACTGTGGGGTGATCAGGCCTATTATATCCCTACTTGGCAGATAAAGAAACTGAGGCCCAAGATGAAAGAGAAAAATCTCCAGTTCTTTTTTACTCTTCTCTAATTAATGCTTGGACCCTAGACTATGGCTTTCTTCTTTGGAGCTATGATACTTTATTTCTTAAGAAGGCGCTGTTCTCATCTTCAGCAGGCAGAGAGGCAAAAAGATGACTCTTTTTCTATCTTCCCTGCAGTGTGATGCAGTGAGTGTCCTGGAGAAGGAGCACGATTACAGGGATGAGCATTTGGACTTCATCCAGTCGCACCTGCGGAGGTTCTGCCTCCAGTGTATCCTTGGGGCATTGTGTGGGGCCTGGGGCTCAGGCTTCTGTCCGAATGGAGCATCTTCAAAGAGATAAAGCACCTCCTGAACCCAGAATAGTCTTCTGCCAGGGAGAAATTGCATATATCTTCTTACTAGTTTTATATTATTAACTCATGCCTACCTTTGATCACTTTTTATTTTTATTTATTTCTTTATTTTTTGAAAGCCAGTCAAATTTAGCAGTGGCGGGTTGTATACCAACCTTAGTGACACTAATGTTAATAAGTTCTGATAACTCTGAACCATGGAATCAGCCAAATCGCTTCTTTTTTTTTTCTTTTAAAGAGACAGGGTCTTGCTCTGTTGCACAGGCTGAAGTACAGTGGCATGATCATAGCTCACTGTAACCTCCAACTTCAGAGCTCAAGCGATCCTCCTGCCTCAGCCTTCCAAAGTATTGGCGTTACAGGCATGAGCCACCATACCCAGCCCAGATTACTTTTTATTTTTAATTTTATACATTTTATAGGCTTTCATATTAAGAAGAAGTTGATGTGTGATCATTTTGTTACCAAATTACTTTTATCATGCTGTCTTAGAAATATTTTAAACTTTGCTTTTATGCAGAAAAGGTTAATTACCAAACAGGGTGTTGTTTTATGTGCTACATGTGTTTCCTATATGTTTATGTTTTGTGCCATCCATGAGAAAGATGCTGTGTTACCAGTCTTTTGAGTCTTGTTTCTGTAAACAGCCAATAACAGTTGGTGTCTAGTCCCACACCCTGGAGTAGGGGGCAAGGGATGGGTTCCTACGGTTTCCTTTGGGCCCATTAGCTTGTTGACAACCATTTCTTATAAAAGTGTGTTTAATGATAAACTTGGTCATATTTGAGCATCTGCCTGGGGAGGAATCTGTGTACCTTGATATACTGAGGGTATTTTCCTGGGCTAGCCTAAGCCATTAACTTGACTTCTTGGGAAGTAACCTGAGGGATCAAGACAACAGTTCATGTGTTGATAAAAAGAACTACGCCCTCCAGCAACATGTTTAATACTTCTGACTTGGTTCATCTGCTACTGTTACCTTTGTAATTTTAAAAATTGTAATAGTTTCTGTTGCTCATGTATTGATCAGAAACTGATCAACCTGTGAGTAGTACTTTGAGGACTGTGCTTATATGTGTTTGATTTTGTCTCCTGCAGTGAATTGGTTTTCCTTAATCAGGTTGATTAGATGGAGCTGCCTTGATTTACACATCAGTGAAGGAAGAGAAAAACCTTGACTTGTTGTTTAAGTATATTGTTCATAAAACATATGGTTTCCACTTTACCACACCTGCCTTAGTTGTGGAAAAGGATGCCGTTTTTATGTGAGTTCTTTAGAGGTGATGCTTTCAAACTCTTCTCTTTATAGTACATTTGCTTTTTACGTTTTACCCTTTTAAGTGAGGTTCCTTCTGTCTGTGTCTTATACAGCCAGCTCTCTTGCTGCATTGGGATAAAGTGCTTGGGCTGTACCTCACCGGTCAATATACACCCAGCCTTCCCTCTCTGCTCCTTTCCAGATTATTGAGGCATTCTTCCTGAAGGAAGGGGGTGGTGTGGTCAGGGCCTCTGTCTTTCTTCATTGAGCTCAAGTTGCCAGAACTTAAGCCAGCCATTTTTGGCACTTATTGTCAACTCTGGTAAAATACTGGCTGAGGGGGAAGTATAGAGAATTACACTTTGGGATCCTGAATGTCTTGTGTTAAAGCATCTGCTTTCTTGGCATCCCTGTCAGCATGGGCTTTGGCTATCCTGAGTGCTTATTGTGTTTCTGGCATTTCACATTTTGGGAGCTACTGGGGTTAATTGTCCTTGACAAAGACTTGGACACCTGTTTTCCAGAGTTTGTGTCTTTCTCTCACTGGAGAATTATAAATGTTGCTGGGTGCATAAATAGAAGCTGTGGCTTCTGATAGGACTTGTGTTAGCAGATTGATATTCAGGGCTTAGATATCCTCTTGACTTAAAAAAGAATTATGTTTGTTCATTCAGCAAACCTTACTCAGCACCGCCTAGGTACCTAGGTTCTCTGCTGGGACACAGAAATGAATGATATGTGAATGATATGTGATCCTTGCACATGGCGCTGTAGGGGACACACAACTGAAGAGGGGAAGGGCAGGGATGGGGTAGTGGAGGAAGTGTGGCAGGGAGGGCAGAGAGGGTGATGCTGGAAGATAAGTGATGTATCCCAGGCTGACTAGAAGTGGGGGTGGGGGGACCAGTCCATGAGAAGCTAGAAGTGTGAAAGCCAGGAGCTGTCAGGGAACTGAGTAGGTTGCCTCCTGCACATTCAAGGACAGCCTTACCTGGGCTACTTATAAACAGCCTACCTATAGGCATGGCCTGATTTTAGAGAACTGTCCAGAGCAGTCAGTCACCAAAGGCACAAGCTCAGTGAGTGGTGTGTTCTTGGCACCATTTAGTGCCCAAATCTCATACGATCCGGATGAGCAGGGAGATTGGTTGGATTTGGGGGTGGTCTGGAATAGAGAACCATCTCATAGCTTCTGAAGGCTGCATGGGTCATGGCATTATCTTGATCATGCTCTGTCCCTTTGCACCTTTGGTCCTATTGGTAGTTGCCTATCTGGGGACTGGTAAAGTCAGCAAGGCCATTTGGGTGGAGCACCCTGGCTAAGTGCCCTCTTGGTTGTAGAGCTATGGAGCAAGAGTCGGGTAGAGAATGAGAGGCTGGTGAAAACAGTCACTTGCCATCTTTCAGAGCTGCTTGAGTTCAAAAGTGTGTCATATAGGACATTTTACAGTTGCTACCTGTAAGAGATTTAGGTGGGAACCCTAGGCTGCAGCTTAACTTAATGGAACCTGGGTGCCATCTTGCCTTGTGATGTTGAGCTGGGCAGCACCCATGTAGCAGCCGCAAGGACTTCTTATGCCCCTTTGTTTTGGGGCCCAGGATAGACACAGGCCCTAGGTGCCCATTGGCTCCAGGGTACATCTTCCCACATCAGCAAAATTAATGCACCAATCCACAAGATAACCGTTGTTAGAAGAGTTCTCAGAAAAAGAAACAACCCACAGGAGGGGAGCCAAAGCCCAAGAGAAACAGTTCCATCCTGAGCTCTGCCCCTCTGTTGGAACAGGGCCCTGTTGTGTCCTTGCTCTTCCAGGTAGAGTTGTGGGAAAGTTCTGAACACTTCCAGTGGGGCAGCATGTGGAGTCAGTTAGATTTCATACTGGCTCCTTAGGCCTTGGGCCCATGAACTCAGAACAGAGGAGGACCCATGTGTTGATACGATGAGTTATACCTGCGGTGAATTTTGGCTTATCTACCAAAAGCTGCAGGCCACCCTCAGCAACTACAAACCAGATCTTATGGGACAGGATCTTACCCAGGAGTCCTCTCTGACCCTGAATGTGCTCTGAGTGTGCTGTAAGGTAGTCCCAGGAACAGCAAATCAATCCCTGTCTCTTTGCCTTTAGACCTGCAGGCTGGGACAATGAAAAGAAAATAGCTATTTTACATGAAAATTTCACAACTGTGAAGCCAGAAGATGCTTATGAAGATTTTATTGTGAAACCTCCCGTGAGAAAGGTACCCAAATCAATCACTTTAAGAATTTAGGGTTTTTTTTTTTTCTTTAGATTAATGTAAGAAGGAAGGAAGGAGGGAAGAAGGGAGGAAGGAAGGAAGGAAGGAAAGGAGGAAAAAGAGTTTAGCTGTTTTTTAATGGGAAAAGAAACCTATAAAGAAACAGATCTTACACATTGCACCACTGGGGGAAAAAAGTAACCCAAGGGCCTTTTTGTTCCTCTTTAAATGAGGTCTGGTGTTATGTAAATGACTCAGGGTGGTGGGGCGGTTGGAGTATCCTTGTAGAGTTGGGTGGTGCTTCCCATTAAGTCCCGCCAATGCTGCCTCTGGATTACTATTACTAGATCCCCTCATTCATGTGATCTCCTGCAGACCCTGATCTGGGAGGTAGTGTTTAGAACCTGCCAGACTTAAAAATACCAGTTGGCTACATGCCATGGCTGGTTTTGGGAGAAGGTCTGTGCCAGACCAGAAAAATATAACTCTGCAGTCTCAGCAGGGATCTCTGAAACCCATGTTGAGGCCTGAGCCCAAAGATTCTCCTTTCAGCATGAATTTTGACAGTAGCTGGGAGTGTTCTTGGCCTGTGGCCACAAACGTGTGTGTTGCTTCACAGCTGGTTCATGACAAAGAGTTGGCAGCAGAGGATGAGCAGGTGTTCCTAATGAAGCAACAGGTAAGAAGACCAGTGAGGTTAGAACAGAGGCCTTCTCATGCATGAAATGCCAGTTCCTGGGGCAGGGTTGAAGGTGTCTACATGTGGGGAATCACAAAGAGCTTGCAACGGTAGAGGGGTGAGACAGGCCTCCTCATTCACTCCTGTTTCTACGCTTGGTAGGGGTTGGACTACTTGCCTGCCTTACAGAGTCTCCTACAGGGATAGGCTTAGTATCTTTTTAAATGTTCTTTCTCTGGAAATGTAGATTTTACCTCGCTTCCATTATTTCATATAGTCCTACACAGTCCTGTGCATAATGGCAGGCAATGCCCATTTTGTAGGTGAGGAGAGTAACTTCCCCAAGCTGACAGTTCAGAATGCAAACCCCATCTCTCATTTCTTTTTCACCTGGACTGTTGTTAGACATGTCATGGGTCTGCCTGATGGTATGGGCAGGTCAGCAGGGGTTTTTGACAGTTCTTTTTCCAACTGTTCCTCCTTTCTGTGCTCTGCTTGCTTCCTTAGCTTCGAAACTGGTTACTTAGAGTATTTTTTCACCATATACCAAACTGCTTAATTTAAATTTTTTGCATTTAGAATGTAAAATGTAGGACTTGGTTGTTGTTAATGGTGCCCTCTAGTGGAATACTTGGAGTAAGTTCTTCTCCAGACCTTCAGTGCACCTTGCAGGCCTTGGTTAATGGCCAGTTTGTCCCTCTCTTTGCAGTCGCTTCTTGCCAAGCAGCCAGCCACGCCCACGAGAGCCTCCGTGAGTACCTTACACTAAACAGAGAGTCAAGTCTTCAAACTTTATACCATTATTTGTGAGAGCTTATAATTGTATGGGCTTTCATATTTCCAAAGGGAATTTGCCTTCCCTAAAGGCCCACGGCCAGGAACATAGTTGAAACGCAGGAAATGTCTGATAAACAAATATAACTCTGGGAATTAGAGTGAGCTGTCGTCATTATCGTGATATCTCTTCTCTCAGGAGAAACAGAGCTAGAAAGGGCCTGAGCTGAGAGCAAACTTCCAGTCCTGCACTGTAGCCTGTGAAAAATATCCTGCTGGAAGCATGTCTTCATTTTTGGAATATGTACTTTTTTGTTATTTTTATGCCTGTGTGTGACCTGAGCTGGTTTTGGACTTAGGAATCCCCTGCAAGAGGACCCTCTGGCTCTCCAAGGACCCAGGGCCGGGGTGGGCCCGCTACTGTGCCTAGTGCCTCTCCAGGCACATCAGTAAAGAAGCCGGACCCAAACATCAAAAGTATGTATCCTGTGTCTGTGGAGAGTAGTTTAGTCCTAGGCCTGAGCCATGCAGGGGCTGGGTGGCCAGGTCCATAAGGTGGAGACCCATGAAAGCTGGGCTGTTCTCTTTCCCATTAAGGGTTGCTTTCCACTTCCCTTCTTCCAAAGGGAGGAGGTTCATGGTTGGCAGAGACCAGGGCCTGTTTGTTTGTTGGAATTGGTGGCCCATGCACCTGGCTTTGTGTGAGACCTCAGTTTGGCCCTGCAGATTCCTTCAGAGAAGAATACAAAATAGGAAGTCACTTTAAAACATGTATTTTGAATCCTTAGTCTTGTCTCTCATTATGTTTACGTTGTATTATAAACTATTATATTATTACTATTTAAGAATTGTGGGATTTTTTTCCTCTTCACTTTTTTTTTTTTTTTTTTTAGTGTCGACAAACACTAATCCTCTTCACTTTTCTTGTCAAGCTCAATTACTTATTAGTTTAGCCATTATCCCAGTGGCTTAGTGATACCCAAAGATACTGGCTGCAACAAAACCATCAAAACAAGGTTTTATTTAATTCTTGCTTATTTGATGAGTGTCTTCTATTAACAATGTGAGCTTTCCACAGTAGGTTTGGAGTGTTAAGGGCTCATACAACTTTGAAAAGCACTGCCTTGTGGACAGGGAGATGACATGGAACACAGGTTATCTATTCTGCCCCCAAACAGTGGGGAATGTAAACGTATTTCCACTTGGTAATCATGCTAACACGTAATTATTACCCTTAGCAGTAGCCATGTATAAGGATGCATGGTAACTGAATATTATTATCCGATATCAGTATCCTGAGAAAATGATAGACACAAATGGCTAATTCCAAGCTGAGAACTAGGGGGTTTTTTGTTAAGAATTAAGTCATCCAGTTTGTGTGATTTTTTTTTTTTTTTTTTTACCGAATATTTCCTTAGATAATGCAGCAAGTGAAGGGGTGTTGGCCAGCTTCTTCAACAGTCTGTTGAGTAAAAAGACAGGCTCTCCTGGAAGTCCTGGTGCTGGTGGGGTACAGAGCACAGCCAAGAAGTCAGGTACGAAGGGCCCTCAGAGACCTGTCACTCTTGTGGTTGAGCAGTGCTGGAAGGATGTGGAGGCAGACAGGAGTGTCTGCCTTCACCTGACCCGCAGACCCTCGGTTTTCTGGATAGTCAAACAAGGAAGCAGACCTTCACTTTATACTTAGCAGTGTGCCATGCTTTCAGTGGGATTACCTTATCGCCGTGCAGGTTTGCCTGGCATATTTAAAGTGGGATTTATGTATTTGGGTTCTGAGGGACTGGCTGTTGGGTGAGTTGAGGTATAGCCTAAATTATACACATGTCCCCGATGTAGAAGCTCTCTCCATTGGAGTTCATGGTCCATGGAGAGTGTACCATTGACATTTTATTTATTCTATTTAATTTTTTGTGATGCTATAAGGATTTTTGTTCACTCTACTGCCCCCAGTCTTGCTGTGAGCTGGAGCCTGTGACCCCTCACTGTTTCACTGGAGGGTAATTGCTCCTTCATGAAGTTCCCCCCCTTGTCTCTCTCTCTCTCACACACACACACACACACACACACCCCTCTCTGTGCTGGCCACCCACCTGTCCTTCCATGTGGGCTGTTAGGGCAAGTCTGTGTGTCTTGGAGGTCTCTGAAACAAAATAACCAAGTTCCGTCAGAATTACACATTGGCCCAGGAAGCTGGAAGACGTTTAAAAAGAGTCTTTGCTTTCAATTTTCCATTGGCTATAAAGTATGTTAATACAGTGTTTTCCCTACTTGATGTTTCCAGAGCGAAGGAGACCCTCAGGAGATCACTCCATCCTTGGGGCAGCCTGGGCTTCCAGTGGCTCCTGAGTTCTTAGAGATTCAGAGTCTGGTCTGGTGGCCCAGGCTGGGGGCTGGTATTTATTCCCTAATGGGAAATAGGGGTCCATTTCTAGGCCCCAGTTAGTGTTTGACAGCAGAAAAATACAAGTGCTGATTTTGTGCTGGATTGAACTGTCTGGCTGTAGTCTTATATTCTCATTGAAACATGATGTTTCCAGGCTACCCATGTGCGTCAGTCTACAGTATTGTATTAATAATTACAAACAAAATCTAAACACTTGTCTGGGGCAAAGAAAATAGTTCGCTGTGTTGTTGAAACTCAGGTACCACCTCTAGGAAGATGGTGGTAAGGGTGCACAGTGCTTGGGGTTAGGTGGTGAGAAGGTTTTCAGAAAGGCCCTTGTGTTTGGCACAAAGGCACACCCTGTCAGGCAGCAGTCATATAGTTGGGGAAACACAGAGCTGTGACATTTGGAATTAAGAAGGGTTGAACTAGGGTCTATCTCCTTACTGCAATGAAAATAGGCTTTTCTCATTCTTATTGAGAGTACTGTCATCAAATGATTACAGAAGTCTGTATAATTTTTAATTCTCCCTTTAAAAAATTGTTTTCTGTTTTCACATCACTGCTTTGCATTTTGTTTTTGTTTTTTAGGGCAAAAGACTGTGTTGTCAAATGTTCAGGAAGAACTGGATAGAATGACTCGAAAACCAGACTCCATGGTAACAAACTCTTCAACAGAAAATGAAGCCTGATCCTCCTTAAAACGTGCATATGTCCAATGACCAAATAACTATGTATATTGATCTGCTAAGACCAGGATTTTTCTGATATGGCACATGCTATCAGTTTTTTGGGGCAGGGGAGATGAACTTAAAAAAAAAAAACTTCATTGGCTTGTCCGAGTGTGAAATGCACATTTAGGAAGGTTACATGTCAGACCCCTTTGTTAAGGATAACCCTTGGACTCTTGGGCATATGGCTGTCTCGAGGGAGGCAGGCACAGCTGGGCTTCTTGTGGAGGGGAAGGTAGAGCGAGAGAAAGAGGGCCCACTTTTTATCAGGGTGGAGCAAATGAGACCAGGAAATCATTGACCAGATGGTGGTCAGTCTGACCAGTTTCATGTTAGCAAATTCACTTGTTCTTGGGAAGCAGATTAAGTAGCAGACAGTCCAGGAAAGAGCAAGACTGGAAGGAGGAATGAGAGATGTGATGGTGGGGAAGCTGAACGTTGAGGGAGGTGGAGGAAGGAGGAGATGAGCAGTGTTAGTAAATACTGTGTGTTCAGTAGAAGTCGGAGAATCATTGTTTAAGACTTAAATAGAAGCATTTCCAAACTAAACACAAAGCAAAGTGGGAATTAGACTTGTTCTGAATACATCTTTAACTTATATGAAAGATGTGTTGATTATGGGGACACCTGAGTCAGGTGGAACTGACCCAGGGGCGGAAACAATGGCAGCTGCCCAGGACCCACATGCTTGGCCCAGGCTATGTCCTCATGGGAGGTGCTGGGCTCCATGTATGTGCATCATGGGGCAGATAGTCACTGTGGGGTAGGTTCAAAGTCAGCAGTTACAATATTAGTTTACTTTAATTGTGTTTTTTTAAATAGCTCCTGGTTTGTTTTTTAAATTAATTTTTTTTTTTTTTTTAATATTACCACAGACTGGTCAACTAATAGAAAATGGGTAATTGACCTCCGTTTTGTCATAATGCAATGTGGTACAGAAAGTTTGGGGGAGGTTTTTAATGTAATTGCACTCTGGTTAATTGGCTTGCACCAGTCCCTGCCTTACAGTCTGTGGAAATCTTCACGGAGTTCCAGTGATGCAGAAGGGTCTTGTCCTAGCTCCCTGGTCTGGTCATTGCTATCAGATGGACAACTAAGTGTGACTGTTTTATATTGGAAATGGAAATGACACATTTCTCTTAAGTGTTTTTCATAAAATGTAGTGTTTTTTTTTTTCTTGTGGAAATAAGAGTTTCAGGTGTCTCCCCACTTAGGGCATGTTCATGCACATTGTCATGTCACACCACCATCCTGGAAATGACTTCTGTGGATTTGAAATGGCACTTTTAATTTTATATATGACACAGAACATTTAAATGCAAACACTACCATGAAGTTAATGTATAAAATTTTGTTGTCAAACCAAGGGAAAAAAACCACAGTTCACTATGTGGAGTTTACTTTTTTTATATGAATGTTTGTTGTACTGTGTCTGAGCATAACTTCCCTAATGTCATTACTTTTACATACCAGATTTGACTGACCACTAATGTAGTACTGGGCATAACTTAAATTTCTTTTGTTGTATAACAAGACTCTTAAGATTGTCTTGAATTGCTTTTGTAAAGGTCTGAACACTGTTAAGGAGAAAGCTGAGTATTTACTTGTCTTTCTGACAAACAAAAACATGTCTCTTGTGCCAGTTTTATTGTTGAAATATACTATTTTTTCCTTTTTTAATTTAGTTTTTGTTTTAAACAAATGTATTGTGGCTTCCAATTACCAGGTTGTCTAGGTAATGACAGTAAACTGACCGTGGAATGATAGTTGTGTAGTGACCAATAGATGTTATACAGCTTGTGGCCACACTAACGGTGGGGGTCACTTAATCCCTCTCTAGCAGCTGGGGCAAAATGAGTAACCTCTGAAACAAGAAGGAATTCTTGGAAAGGCACATGCCTAAGAGGGATATGGTGTGATTTTAAATTCTAATGCAAAATTTTAATTTTTGTTTATTTTTTATCATTTGAACTGATAAGCACTTTTTGTGTCATTATAAAATATACTAAAACTGATAAAATGCTAAGACACCTGTCTTGTGAAGGAAGGTTTCTTGGAGACCACTTTTATTTTCTCATGACAAGAGATGCTCCTAGTATCAGAAGAAATTGATACATAGTGTCATGTGCTCAGTGGTTGCCAAAGTCTACCAACTTTGGGGAACTACAGGGTTCTTTTTGGGGGGTGGGAGGAGGGGAGATGATTTTTGTTATTTTGGGGCTTTCAAGCATTGGAACCAAAGGCCAAATAAGGAACAGCTTTTACTTTTTAAATTAAAATTCATTTTATTTGCAGAATACACTTGTATGGTAGACTGTTAAAGACAATTTTATGACTATTTATACACATCATAGTGGTTACATCTGCTGTTTGTCTTTAAAATAAAAAAATCAAAGAAAAATAAGCCCAACCTTGAAGATGTGGCCCAGATAAAGGCCATGAATTGGTCTTTCCTAAAAATGCATCAGGTATGCTGCTAGATTATTTTGTTTGCACTTTTTTTTGATTGGCATTTTAAAATCAGTATTTAAACTGAAGACATTGTCGTGTTTTATTAATTTAACGAAGTTGAAAGTGACTGCTCTGTACATCATGACCTTAACAATGTTGATGCTGTAAGTGAAAGTTCGCTGTCTATATACTAAGTTTATTGGTGTTTTTAACTTAAAATTAGGACTGCAGATTATCCCCCACCAGCCTTAGTCCAGGGGTGTGGCTCTCTCCGGGTGCAGTATGCAGTCATGTGGAACCTTGCTTTCTAGTGCTCGAAAAAAAAGAAGATGTCTCAAATTACTGGCTTCAATAAACACAAATCCAGACTGCTTACAATTTTTGGTGACTTTCTTTATGATAAATCATCTCACTGGAGAAACATTGAATTGTCAGTTAATCATAGGGGTATCTGATGATGTAGCTAAAAATATTTTCCTCTCTTACTTGAAATTGAAATTCTGTAAAGAATAGCATTATAAAGCCGCATTTCAAAGGCTGTGGAGTTCTAAGCTGTGTGTAGAGTGCAGTGGGGATTGTAAGTTGTCCAGTTTATTTTCTTGCCTCTTGAATCAATTCTTTATTGTCTGACTTGGGCTGAATGCTTTTCATTTATTTAAATGGAACACAGTAAAATCTGTGCAAGAAATTGGATTCTTTATATTAGAGTACATGAATTACATTTCTGATTATTACACTCAATTTAAGCAGGTTGAATTTTTTGTTCTTTAAAGCTGATTTGTCATATAAATTTTCCCTGACCTTTTTATTTTGAAAAATTATAAACCTACAGAAAAGTTGAAAGGGTATAGTGAACAGCCCCCCTTTTTTCTATTTTAACATAGATTCACTAATTTTTAACTTTGTCATGTGTGCTTTCCTTCTCTCCCTCTCCTTCCCCATCATCCTTTGTCATATTCGTGTGCATGCACACACACACTCACACTTTCTCCCTCGAATCATTTATAAAAGTTTTAAACATCAGGGTGTTTCATCCCTAAATAAATCAGATGAGTCCAGGCCAGTTGTCTTACAGAAAGTCCCATATCCTGGATTTGTCTTACTGTTTCCTCATAATTTGATTCTGGTTAAACATTTTTTTGCAAGAATGCTTCATTCTATAATAAATGAGGTCGTATATGTTCCAGTGCATCACATCAGGTTGTTCCTGTATTGGTGATGCTGGGTTTGATTCCTTGGTTAAGGTTGTGTCCCTCAGATCTCTCAAGTAATCTGTGGGTTGACACTGTTGAATATATTGGTCTTCAGTCACCTTTCAGGTAGGTTTATAGCACCCACTGTTGACTAAACCAGTTACTATTAAGGGTTCATTAAGGGTAATTTTCTTACCCCATTGTTTCTTCTACATGTATTAGCTGGCATTCATCTGTAAAGAAGAGTTTTCTTCCCTCTGCCCTTTTTGGGTTGTTACCCCTATGGATTTACAGTTTGTTTGTTTTTTTAAATTAAAACTGTTGCACTCTAATAACTGTCATTCTTCTTGATGCTCAGATTGCCCCAAGTTTCAATAGAGGGAGCCCCTTCAACTAGCTACTTCCTTTTTTTTCTTTTATTGAGATATAATTAACATAAAATTCATTATTTTAAAATGTACAATTCAGGGGTTTCTAGTGTATGCACTATGGGTTTTTTTGTTTTGTTTTTGTTTTTGAGACAGAGTCTTGTTCTGCTGCCTGGGCTAGTGTGCAGTGGCGTCATCACAGCTCACAGCAACCTCAAGCTCCTGGGCTCTAGCGATCCTCCTGCCTCAGCCTCCCGAGTAGCTGGGACGACAGGTGCGCGCCACCACGCCTGGCTAGTTTTTTCTATTTTTAGTAGAGACAGGGGTCTCACTCTTGCTCAGGCTGGTCTTGAACTCCTGAGCTCAAGAGATTCTCCCGTCTCGGCCTCCCAAAGTGCTAGGATTACAGGCGTGAGCCACCGTGCCCAGCCAGTATATTCACCATGTTGTGCAACCATCACCATTATCAAATTCCGGATCATTTTCATCACCCTAAAAAGAAATCACGTGTGTTTTAACAGTCCAATTTCCCTCTCCCCTTATTTCCTGGCAACAAGAAATCTTTCTCTGGATTTGCCTATTCTAGCTATTTTATGTAAATGGAATCATATATGTGGCCTTTTTGAGTCTGGCTTCTTTCACTTAGTATAATATTTTTCAGGTTCATCCGTATTGTAAATAGGTATCAGTACTTTATTCCTTTTTATAGCTGAATAATACTCCTTTGCATGGGTAAACCACATTTTGTGTATCCATTCATCAGTTGATGGACATTTGCATTGTATCCACTTGTTGGTTATTATAACACTGCTGTGAAGATTTATATATATGTTTTTGTGTAAACATGTTTTCAGTTCTTTAGTGCATGTATCTAGGAGTGGAATTGCTGGATCATATGGTAATTATATTTTAACTGTTTGAAAAACTGCCAGACTATCTTCCACAGCAGCTTTTCTTAAAAGCACCTAAATTATTTTAGGTGTATTAGGGTTCCAATATCTCCACTCTCTGGCCAACACTTATTTTCTGACTAACAATGTTGAGGAGCATCTTTTAATGTGCTTATTGGCCATTTGTATATCTTCTTTGGAGAAATGTCTGTTCAAATGTGATAATTTTTATTTTTTTAGAGTGATGGTCTCACCCTTTCACCCAGGCTGGAGTGCAGTGGCACGATCATAGCTCACTATATATAACCTCGAATTCCTGGGCTCAATCAGTCCTCCCACCTTTGCCTCCCAAAGCGCTGGGATTACAGGCATGAGCCACTGTGCCTGGCCACATTGCTAATTTTTAAATTAGGTTATTTGCCTTTTCATTGTTGAATTGTAAGAGTTACTTATATATTCTGGATACTAGACTCTTACCAGATTTATCTGTGTCCTTTTGACATGCCCCTGTTGGTCTTTGGGCATTTTCTTTCCAGCACAAACAGATGCTCCAGGCTCACCCTGCATTTTCCCTGCTTTATACCTGGAATCACTATTTTTCCTTTTAGTGGGGATTGGTCTTTGGAAACCAAGATCTGGGCTGTAGACATACTTAATGTTGTGGGTGCTGTTACTTTTAAGCCCTTCCAATACACATACCACATGTGCTTTTTCACTTAACATTGCCTATAAGTTGGTTTATATTAGTTCATGGAGATCTTTATTCTAGTTTATGGCTACATAGTGTTCAGTTGGGTGATGTACCATGTTTATTCAACCAGTCTCCTATACATGGGCGTTTAGGATGTTTCTAGTCTTTTGTTATTACATATAATGCTGCAATGAATAACCTTGTGCATATGTTGTTTTTTATTTGTGGAGATGTGTCTTCAGGGTAAATCCTAGCCAGTGGGCTTACCTACTTAAAAGGTAAATGCACATCTGTAGTTTTTGTTAGGTATTATCAATATCCCTTTCATAGAGGTTATACCACTCTGCATGTCTATCAGCAGTTGTACAAATTATTAATTCATTGTCATATTTTGCCTTAAAAATGAGTTTAGGAAGTTTGGTGAATAAGTATTTATTGGGGGGATTATTTTATCTTGTGACACTAGCAGTACCATTGTAGTAGCACATACGTATATTAGAGATTGCTGTGTACCAGTCACTCCTCTAGGTAGTTTATACAAATTGATTTAATTTCACAACAACTCTGAGGCAAGTACTGCTGTCATCTCCATCTTAGTTTCCAGGTGTGGAAACTAAGGCACAGATAGGCTAAGTAGCTTTTAAGGTCAGAGCCAGAATTTGAACCAAGGCAGTCTAGCTTCGGAATTTGAGCTAATCATGGTGCTATGCTGGTATTCACTGTGTTCATTTAAAGCAGATAGGAAAAATAGATCAATTGAAAGTTTTCATCTGTGGTCCTAAGCAGCTGTGTGCTGCTGTCCTGCCTTTTCCCCTTGCCATCATGGATGTTTGGTGGGCAAAAATGGCAGGTAGAGAAAGTATCCACTATACAGAGGGGGAAGAGGCTACAGTAGTAGTTATCTTGCTGGGAAAGGCAGGTTGAGGTGCCTGCCACTCCTGTCTTAAGGACTTTCCTCTTAAGACATGAAGAGCTTGAGGGGTCACCTGTGGCAAGAGCCCTTGGCAGGCTCTGAGACAGACTTTCACCAGTGTGAGGCTGGAATGCTGGCCTGCCTATTGACCTGCTGCAGGGGCTGTCACACACTGCTGACCCACTCTGGATTTCCTGTTCTGCCACCTCTGGCTTGGGAGCAGCGCATGGAGCAAGGCAGCTGGAATGTTGGGGAGGGCATGGCCTCTAATGGGTTCCAATCCTGGTGCATTCTCTGGTGACTTTGAAATCAAGCAAGCTCAGTGTAGAAAGATGAAAAATTGATCAAGAAGCAAAACCAGAAAATAACCAAAATCGGGGAGCTTTGCCCCTCTTAGGCCTCTTTTCCCCATCTTTATAAAGTGGGGATAAGATTTCTTTCCAGTCATTGTGGACATTAGAGGAAGTACACATGTGCTTGGCATAGGGTAGGTCTTCAGTGTGATGGTTGACCCTAAAAACATCTCTAGGAAGTTGTCTCATTAACACTGTTCTAGCAACCCCATTCTTAGCCTCTACCCTTTTTGGTTGTGACATTTCAGTCTGTAGCTTAAATATCATCTCTCTAAAGAAAACAGAGGTTAGAGGGATGGGTATCCTGGGACCATTCATCATGACGATTCCTGGTGCAGTTCCTACAGGATGTCATGCAACTGAGCCCCGTATTCTGGAAGCAAGGACAGTGGCTTTTAATATTGTATTTCTTACTCTGCAAGGCCTTCAGATAGCTGAAAGGATGCCAAGTGCTGTCTTGATGTTCTCTGTGACTGCTTGATGAGGCACAGATGGTGTGTTCTGACTGGGAGACAGAGATGACAGGCCAGTAGCAGTGGTGTTGAGAGCAGGAGGAAGGAAGAAGCTAAAACTCCACTGAGGATGAACAGTGCACCCTGCTGGCTCACAGTGAGCCAGGCCAGAAGTGTCACCCTGGGCTCTGACGCTGAGGGAATCTCACAGCCTGAAGGGAAAGGAGACAGCAGAGCTTTGCCAAGCCAGGAATTGGTGGGGGTGGGGTCTCAGAGCAGTGGGGACCAGGGTTCTGTCCCTTTTTGTCCAGAAAGGACAAAAAGTCCTTTCCCCAACCTTGGGCAGTATTTCAGAAATACCTTTCATGTGTTTCTAACCTTAAGAAATTCCTGGCCATGCGTGGTGGCTCACGCCTGTAATCCTAGCACTGTGGGAGGCTGAGGCGGGAGGATCGCTTGAGCTCGGGAGTTTGAGAGCAGCCTGAGCAAGAGCAAGACCCTGTGTCTACTAAAAATAGAAAAGTTAGTCAGGTGTGGTGGTGCTCACCTGTAGTCCCGCCTACTTAGGAGGCTGAGGCAGGAGGATGGCTTGAGCCATGATGACGCCACTGTACTCTACCCAGGGCCACAGAGCGAGACTCTGTCTCAAAAAAAAAAGAAAAAAGGAAATTCCTATGTGGGTAGATTGTTCTCATCAAGCAACTCAAGATAAATGACGACATGGAGACATTTTCCCATGTAAGGTTTGTAAAGTTTAATTGAACCTATTTCTTACACAGAACTGAGTTAACTAGTTCCCAGGTGATCATCAGGCTCCTCCACCTTCCCTCAGACCCATTCACCCAGTGGGCATCTTTGAAGAACTATTGAAAGTTCTACTAGAAATGGCAAACACAATGTGATGCATTTAAGTTTTTGTTTTGGGAAGAATTCAACAATTTAAAACTATGTTACTTTTTAAGGCAGTAATTTATTTTAAAGAGTGGGGATGCCTTGGTGCATCTGTCAGCAGCCTGTGGCTTGTTACATCTGTCCTTGATATTTAAAATATTTGGCACCATTTTACTGTGAATCCATTTTTGACCTATTCAGAATCATGTAACAAATGCTAGCCTGGAATTAAACTTTGGAATATGTAGGAAACTAAACACTGTCATTGTTTAAGCTTTGTGTATAGAAAATCTGTGCATGTTGAGAAGGTAGTTCAGAGGTTCCAATTCATGTTAGGCATCTTTGCAGCCTGAGAGGATGTATTTTCTCTCACAGCGGGCTCATGCAGGGCCAACGAATAGCAAGGGTTTGTTTGCAGTGGCAGCACGGGAACCCCCCGGGTTCTGGTACAGGACCTACCCCTTACTGGCTGCCTCGCTCTTCCATTTGTAAAAGCTTCATGTAGGTTTCCCAAAGTGTGTTCTGGAGCATATCGTCTAAGTAGGTGGTCCAACATGTTTGGAAAACTCAAGATTTAGCCACATTGAACAGATTTTTTTAAACTGACACATTATAATTTGAATGTTATACAATGTATACATGTATTTGATGTCTTGATACATGTACACATTGTATAACATTCAAATTGGGATAGTTAGCATAGCCATCACCTCGTGCATTTATCCTTTGTTTGTGGTGAGAACATTATCAGAACCTCTCTTCTAGCTATTTTGTAATATACAATACCTTAAGGTTAACCAGAGTCACCCTACTGTGCATTGGAACACCAGAACTTACTCCTGTCTAACTGTAACTTTGTACCCGTTGACCACCCTCTCCCCATCCTCTCCTCCCCCAACTCTTCCCCAGTCTCTGATAACCACTGCATTAATCAGATGTTTGTTTTGTTTTGTGTTATGGGTAACTGGTAAGTGTGACTCTTCAGTAGAGCTCGAGTGTAGGGTTTCCTATCCAGGTTTGACCATAGACATCTTCCAGATTCCATAGAATGCCCTTTGAAAACATTCACATGCAGAGTTTCTGAGGCTCGGTCAAGGTCCATACTTTTATGACCCTTGGAATTTGGACTGTGGAGATAGTACCTGGAGACCTTGGAGATCCTCTCTCCTGCCCCACCTTCTCTTCTCCCTCACTGCCCCTGCTCCAGAGAAGATCACCATCTACAAATTGGTGGGTTTGTCATAACTAGGAAAACTCTGGAAGTTTTTGCCCCCTGGGAGCAGGTTTCTCCTGTGATGCTATGGGTAGCACAGTCCTAGGCTCAAAGGGGAGTTTAGCAAACACCTCCTGCTGCTGACACTGAGTCCTCATGGGAAGCATCACCAAGCAGCCTCTAACTAGCCATGCTGCCAGATGGTTCTCCCACACTTGGAATCATAAGTGTTTCTGGCATTGAGCTAAACTGGAACTGCTCTGACATGAAAACTATGGCCCACAGCCCTAGGCCCGACACCCGGGCTGTTTCAGCTAGGAACCCTGTGTCAGGTAGACTTGGGTTTGAGTCCTGGCCTCTGAACTTAGTTGTGTGGTGGAGAAGTCACTTAGCCTCTCTGAATCTCAGCATCCTCCCCAGTAAAGAGGTGAGGAGAATCTTACCTACCTCATAAGGAGGCTGGATGCATTGGTTGAGTAGTGTGCTTTGCACAGTGCCTAGCATGCAGACTGTCCTGAAACACAGCCAGCCTGGAACTAATTGTGTGATAGATCTTAGTTCTTGAAAAGGCCTCAGAAATTGCCACCTTATAAATGGGGAAATAGGGTCAGGGAGAGAAATTACTTGCCTAGGTCACACAGAAAGTCAGGAGCAGAGTTGGGAATGAGAAGCCAAGTGTCACTGCTGCTGCTTTGCTGCTTTCTTCTACATGATCTGCATACTTTTCCCTAGCTAGTTTCCAACTAGCAGCCCGGGCAGTGCTAAACACCAGGTCTTAAATCTGAAGAAATAAATTGCTAGTTGAGACTAAGCAAGAGAGCTATTTTAGGGCAGACAAGCTTTCAGCACACCATAAATTCCATCACCTGGGCAACTGCCTGATTTCTTGGGCAAGGCAACTCTCTGCCATCTGCATGCGTGGGCATCTGAAGATGTGGTTGAGGTATGTGGCCTCCTGAGGCCTCCTCCCTGCCTCTCAGCAATCATAGCCATCTTCCAAGGAGCTGTGGTCATGGGTCAGTGACACTCATGATGCTGGTGATAAGTGAACAAGGTGGGCCCTGACCTACAGGGCTGTAGTATTCTTTTGGGAACAACAGATGAGCCAACTGATGTCTCTAATGCCATAATCAGCTTCTCCCTGCTCAAAATAAAAACCAAAATCTTTGTAGGGCTCTTCTTCTCCCCCAACAATTTGGCCCAAAGCCTTTAGGTGGGCAGAGCATGGTAGATGTCTGTGCCTGGAGGTGGAGTAGGGAGCTGTGGAGACCCAGAGCAGGTTTTTGGAATCTGAATAGGGTGAAGAGAGTGTCCCTGTGAGTGGGGAGGGAGGTATGGCCTGGCACAGAGTGTTAGCCCAAGCAGGGTGAAGAGGGTGGGAGGGATGCAGGGTGTCAGCACAAATGGGGTGAGGAAAGCAGATCTCTGGGTATCTCCCCTGGTGGAGAGGGGAGAGGACATCAGCCCAGGGTGGGTGAGGAGGCATCCACATGGGGTAGAGCGGCCAGGCACAGGGTGTCAGAATCAGAGTGGGGTGGCCCAGTGTGGGGCTATGTGGGGAGGAGGGCATCTGTGCAGGGATGGGGGTGAGTGTGGGGATGGGAGAGTGATTGAATCCAGGCATTGGTCAAATAAGTTAATGTATGAAGAATAACAGGAGCCAGATTTCTCATTGCCAGAGAAGGGAGGCACAAATAATAAAAAGAGAGAAAACTAGAATGAACCCTATGGTGTTGGATTGGAATTGGAGGTATTAGTGCAAACTCATGGTTTCAATACACGCACACATAGAAATTTTTAAAAAATAGGTGTGTGCACCCATATATGCATGTGTTAATATGTATACATATATACATTAGCTTTTTGCCTTGAGAGGGCCCAAGAGCAGCAATAGCACAATAGCAATGAGCACACCTTGTGTCAAGATCTCGGTTTGTAAATACCATTCTCCAATGGGGACTTCTCAGAGAAATGACTGATTCTAGGGCTGGGAAAAGAAACGCATAAGATGATTCTGGAACATCTGTGCCAGAAAGTAAGAATGGGCTCAGAGAACAATAGAAACATGTCAAAAAGACACAAAAGCCAGGCCAAGTGGTGTGTGCTGGGAGGCTGAGGCGGGAGGATCACTTGAGCCCAGGAGCTGGAGTTTGAAGCCACAGTGTACCATGATCTGTGAAGAGCTATAGCACTCCAGCCTGGGTAACACAGTGAGACCTTGTCTCTGAAAAAATTTTAAAAAGACACAAATCCACTGGCCAATTGGGGACAATTTGAGCATCAAAATAAATAATGATTGTAATGGGTTATAACCCATTGAATAAAATAGGAAGTCATGAGTCTCTATGGATATAAATAAATTAATAAATTGAAAGTTCAGTGAAACAGCATTTCATTCCTCATCAAAATTACAAATTTATATGATTTGTTCAATGGGTTATCATCTATTACTATCAGTATTTATTTTGATGCTCAGATTGTCTCAGGTTTATTCATTACTAGGGGTAAAAGTATATTACAGTGGAGAAGCCTAGTAGACACAAGCCTAATCAACCGATCAAAGTGAACATCATTAGTAATGGGACAAACAGCAATCATGTGCCTCCTGATAGGGTGCACTGAGAAGAACACAACATCGTTTCTGGAGTAATTCTGCCAAAAATATAACACCAGGATCTAATCACGAAGAAACATCAGACAAACCCAATTGAGGAACAGTCTACAAAACAATATGGCTGTAATCTTCAAAAGCATTAAGGTCATGAAAATCAAGGAGGGTCTGAGGAACTGTTCCAGTCTGAAGGAGACTAGAGACAAGGTAATGGAGAACACAACCCATGATTCTTAATGGCATCATTTTGCTACAAAGACATTGTAGGGACAGTTGGCAAAACTTGATTGGGATCTGAAGGTTAGATGGTAGTAATGTTCCAATAATAATTTCCTGATTTTGATGTGGGTTCTGGTAAAGGAGAATTTCCTTCTTTGTAGAAAGTACACATCACACTAAAGTATTTGAGAGTGATGGGGCTTTAGGTTGGCAACATATTCTCAAGTAATTCAAGGGGAAAAATTCTTTGTATTGTATTTACTTTTTGGGGGTAATTTTGAGATTGTTTACGAATAAATACATTTAATTAAACACCCAACCTTGAAGTCTGCCCTTAGAAGCAGGCTAAAGTACCAAAGTGGTGTGACGTTCAGGCCTTTCACAATGGCCCCTAATACCTCTCTAACCCACGGCTTCCCCAGCCACCTTTCATTCTTCCTCCTCCAGTTACCTTGCCTGCTGGCCTCCGCCCTTGCAGTGTCCTACCATCATGCTTTCCTGCCCACTCTGATCCCTTACCTAAGGTCTGTTCTTCCTTTGAGGCTTAGCTCAGGTGCTCATGGGTCTGGCTACTTGAACTCTGGGGGCATTTCTGACTGCCCCAAGTGGATTTGGGGACCCCCAAGCATCCACAGACATATTCTTGGGGTCCCTGAGACCTTTTTCTGTTTACAAGGGCTCTATACATTATTCAAGGTAACAGTGTCTATTACCCATTTGAAAGAGAGGAGATAAGACTTTGAATTATTCATTTGCACTTTCTGTTTTTGCCCAAATCTGATCATGTCAGTCCCCTGCTTAACGAGCAAAGTATAGCTCCTATGGCTCCCCTGACTGCAAGGCCCTTCAGAATCTGTTCCCAGCCTACTGTTCCCGCCCACCTGTCCCTGCTCCTGACCTTCACACACCTTCTAACCCCTCCCTGTGTCTGAACAAGAACCCAGGCTGCTCACCTCTTTCTGAACCCCTCAGGCCTTTCTGAACCCCCTCAGGCTGGCTCCTCTTTCCAGAGTGCCTTGCCCTGCCTTGCTTATTCAGAATCATGGCACCAATAATGAGTAAACATTTGCTGAGTATTTACCTTATCTCAGACACAATTCTAAAGCCTTTACAATTTATGGATGAGAAAAGTGAGGCCCACAGGGGTTATCATCTTGTCTGAGGTTACATAGCCAGTGAGTACCATCCTATGTTCCACAAATGGTCCCTTTTGTGCCTACCACACATCTGGCCCTGAGCCAGCTTTGCCTTCTTGGAGGTCATGGCCTGGAAGGGCAGCATTTGGATGGGTAAACAGCGAGTCGTAACATAGTAACAAATACTTTGATGCAAGGGGCTGTGGAAGCCAGGGCAGGAGGACCAGACCCAAGCTGGGAATTTAGGAAGGTGTTCCTGCATGAGGTGACATCTAGCCTGAACTGTACAGGATGTCCAGGAGTTAGCCTTCCTCATTGGGCTGTTTTGAGGATTAAATGACTTATATATGAAAACCAAGTAGTGTCTGACACACAGAATGCACTATATAAGTGCCAGGTGTCCT